>JAWNLL010000476.1:3600000-4139304 GCA_035042425.1 Drosophila flavopinicola | reverse complement strand
AAAATAGTATTAATCGTATTTATGCTCGGACATTAATGCGGGACAAGAAAAAGAAACTAGCACGATGTTAAAGAACGTAAGCCTTTGGCACATACAGGGCATGCAGTTTTAAATTAATACTCTTAATATTTAAAAATAGTGTGTATAGATATAAGAGAACATTCTATAGTCATTAAGGACAACAGAAAGTAATAGTAAAATTTATAAACTGAAGAACAAATTACGTTATTTATGCTTGTTTAATAGTAAAAAATCCATGGCTTTTGAAACTACAACAATTTACAATTGATGTGTAAGAAATGAGTTCCGAGTGCATTTCCATTAATATTATTAATTCAGCCAATCGAAAAACTAAGTCGATTCATTAATTTTATTAATCAAACTGTCTTATTATCAATTAATTTGTATTTTGTTTTGGCTTTCCATTCGTTTTAAGCTGTAGACCTCTTTCATCAGCATATCAATGTAACTTTGACAGCTATGCGTGGATCAGGATGTTAGTCAATTTGGTATCCTCAATCACATGCGACTGACCATGCCCACTGCTTGGCATTGGTTTAAGGCTTCGTGCTGTTCAAGGAAGGAGGCGCGTTGTCGCCATATAACCCAACATACATATCTATGCCCAAATGCTAATATCAATGTCTGACAGTTGGCTTTCAGTTGGCATTGCGCTATCGGCGCTGCTGTCGCTGGCGATGTCCTTGTCGCTGGCGATGTCGCTGGCGATGTCGCTGCCGCTTATCCGGGCCCGGCTTAACTGTCATGCAACTACTACAGGCAAAGCAGGCAAAGTATCTATGAGCTGGCGCTGTTAAATGGTGAGCGAGAGCGAAGTAAATGTGAATGCGAATGCGAATGCGGATGCGGGGATGCCGTCGACCGATTGAAATTGGGGGGCTGAGCTAAGGGCTGGGCTATATTAGTGGCATTGGGGGAGCGTTGGTGACAGCAGCAGCAGCGGCACCATTTGAAAAAAGAAGTGAAAATAAATAAAATAGAATGCTAAAAATTCAATTTGCAAAACGTTATCCGTGGGATTTACATAAAGCAGTCATTCTGGAGTTATACGCAGCCCCGAATTGGGACATACTTCTTCTCCTCTATGTGTGTGTGTGTGTGTGTACGCGAATGTGCGTGTGAGTGGCAACTATATATATATATATACATATATCTATCTGTATATGTGCGTATAAGTGTTAGCCTCGTTGAGGGCCAAAGCTAAACCCACTGCCATGTCAATAACTTTGCTTGTATTAGTCATTTGAGTAAGGCAGCATTCTCGTCTGCTGCTCAAAACTGTTCTCTCTCTGTCTCTCTCTCACTGTCTATCTCTCTCCCTCTCTCTCTCACTCTCTCTTACACGCTCTGCCCTCTCAGCGTAATTCGAATTTTTTACTGCAAATAGACGATTGAGTTTGGGTTGCAAATGGGAAGCCATCAAATTTATTGAAATCACTTGCTGCTGCTGCTGCTACTTCTTCTTCTTCTGCTGCTGCTTCTACTGCTGCTGCTGCTTTGGCGCGTCCTTGTCGTCCTTCATCTGCTGCTGGCGCTGCTTTCTAAAAGCCATCGCCTTGTGTCGCTGTCCTTGCCGCATCCTTTGCTTTCTGTAAACATCAAATCACAGACAGTAAAATCCCAAACACGCACACACACGCACACACACACACCCACACTCCGCTCCGATTCACATACACGCATAAACATAAACGTAAACATAAACAGGCGCAGCGCAAAGCATCTCAGGCAAATGTCCTTTTTGGTCATGCGGGCGCCTCTCGCCTCTCGCTTTCGCCTGCTCCTTTCTTCCAAATCATCGCATCGCATCGCATCGCATCTCATTCCTCAATTTTAGCCGATGCGCCGTAAATTCGGTTCAATTTTCTAAAAAGTTTTTCTCGCAATTGATCGGGCTGCAGAGTCATCTCCTTCGTTTTGACGCTTATCAAAAAATAAGCGCGACTAGCTGTATAATAAATCACAAGTTTCAAATGATATCCGAGCTTATAGTTGGCAAAGTTATTGCCTATCCCAATAATCGACGACTATTATTATTTTTATAGTAGACAATCGTATAGCAATCGTTTCATTCAGCAATTCTTGAAAATGTGGAATATAATCAAAACATACGAAAATAGTATTTTTAGCAAATATTTGAAATGAAAGCATTATAAATATCTTTAGTCCTTGGCTTTCGTACCCTTACAAGACGCCAGACTCTCATAACAATGTCAAAACTGATCCGATTTATAACCCTGAGGAAGTTTTGTTTATGGTTCTGCATCTATATTAAGTCTGCATTAATATCTGAAATATTTTTTGAATTTTCGATTTTCTAGAAACATTTAAAACTCCAATAATTTTGTCAAAACATATCCTATGTTCGATCCTGAGATATTTTTAATCATAGTTTGACCTCTATCTCAACTTTACATTAGTTTAGATATTATAATTCACAAAGAAACTATTCAGAGTCTAGATCATTGCGGTACACAAAAAAGCGCAGTGTCTGATTTACAAAGTCTTCCATAGGTAGTTATTAGTTATTAAGTAAATAAGTCCGAAATATCGAGATTAAACATTATAATAATAAAGTATGCACAATTTGTGTAACTAAACCAATTCAATCTGCTTACTAAAGGAAAAGCTGTACTATAATAACAAATCGTACAAATCGAGTACAAGTCGAACTCATTTTTACAAACTTGGACAACTTGTCGCCAATATTCCATTTGCTACGATTTACTTGAATTTGAATCATATAATATTTGAAATGTTTTACTATAAATTCCAATGCCAAACTGTCGAAAAAAGCAGCAGATTTCAAGTACATATGTACTCTTACGATTCCTTTACATACAGACACTGCGGACTTTCTGCGCCAGCCAACAGTAAATCTTGCATGGTGGCCCTTCACTTGTCTTCATCATTGTGTCTGTGTCTCAATCGTGACTGTTGTCTTCCCCTCGTCTCGTCTCGTCTCGTTACGTGTGTCATTTTGCAAATGCTGCCAGCTTAGACGTCCGGCATTGAGTAATATGTAAAGCGAGGCGACGAATCAATAAACTTGCCAGTGGTTAGCACAAATCTTGTAAGGCAAATATTTTGCAATGCTTACAATGTTTGCTGCTCAAGCAGCTGTGGACTGTGGTGGCCGTCTGCTTAGCTCACCTGGCTCGACTTCTGGCGTTTGCTTTTATCATGCAATAAAAATTCAATCGCAAAACGCTGCTGCCCCTACCTCGATGCGGCACAAAAGCAATGATAGTTATGTGGATACAACAAACTACTAGCGGGCAGCAAGCAACAAACAGTAACAAGCAAAAGCAGGAGCTCGAGTCTGTCCTGTCCTGTCCGTGCCTGTCCTTGCCTGTCCTGTCCTGTCCCTGCACAGTGCTTTAATATTCACATATCGCAAATTCAATTGAACGCAACGCACAAGGACATTGCCGACGCAGGACATTGCAGTTAAGCCAAGGCAATGTGGCCAGCAGACGACATCCTACGCAATGGCAACTATAAAATGGTGTTGACAACAAGAATGGGAATTTACACACACACACACACACACACACACACAATCAGATATGTATATGTATATATGTATGTATATACGCAGTGGCAGTTGGTCCTGGGAGGTGGCCACAAAACGTTACTTTTTATATGTTAAAAAGGATTTGCGGTTAAGCCGAATGGACAATTGGAAGGACAACGTCTAGCACTGGTTGCATCCACCGCTCTGCGCCTCTCCTGAGCCACAGGACTTGCCGGGCTAGGCAGATAGCATCTGCACATATCCCCTGGATTGCGCCAAGGATTGCAGCCCCCGACTAGGCGAGCCAACTTGTTTGTGTTACTAATAGGGATCAACATTGGGCAGCCTCTTGAGACGACAAAATACCCACAGCACAAAATGACAGACGACAGGCGACTGGCGCAGGTGTGTCCTTAGGTTTTGTAAACAACAGGCCCCCAGTCGAGTCGAGTCGAGTCGAGTCGAGGTCCACTACTAAGCATCGATATTATGGCCTCTTGCTCGGCTATTGCGTATACGCCACGTATGGCAATTATTGGGTAAGTGAGAAATAATCGCATGAAAGTAAATTAAATTAAAAGTTTCGCAGCATTGCGTAAATCACACCCAAGCAGTAAGGGGGACTTGACGTGGGCGTGGCGTGGCGTGGGGGGCAGTCAAGATATGGTGCGTAAGCGGCACATGCTGAAATTCACTTAAGCATCTTTCGCATCCGAGGCAGGAATCAAAGGGAGAAAACTTTTTCGTTCAACGTTGAGGAGGCGGCTAAAAAATTTGCAGCGAACGTGTCGGGGAGCGAAACGACAGGTGTGCTGAGGGCTGAGGGCTGACAAGTGGAAAGTGAGAAGTGTGGGTGAGGTGAGGCGAAGCAGCTGCTTTCCAAGTGCGACTCACAAAACCCGACGACCAAAGTGATTTTAACGCAATGCAAATGTAAGTGCGTCAGTGGGTGGGTAAATTAATGGCTCTTAACTTCATGTTTACAAGACGAATGAGCAGGAGCAGGAGCTGGAGCAGGCAGGCAGGAGCTTGTGTACATGTGCAAGTGCACGGCAACATGTGCAAAAGAGAAACTGCCTGACTGATGAGCGTATGCAAATTTAAAGTTCAGTTTGACGCAGTCTGATGACAGGCAAAACGAAAGACTCGTCGAGGATTTCGCGGAATGCCTCTAACGCTTCCGCTCCCGCTCCAGCTCCAGCTTCCAATCTGACTCTGATGAGCAACTGTGCGACGCAGAGCCGATTAAAAGTTACCACGACAACGTCCCATCGCATCACATCGCTTCGCATCACATCGCATCGCATCGCATTCGCCTTCCCACACACAGATCCAGAAACCCTTTTAACTTTCCATGCTCATGTGGTGACATTGCAACAGCGCTGCAAACCGAACTAGTTCCTAAGCGAACTTTCTACATAATGTGACTATAATTTGTATTTGTTTTCCATTTAATAGAATGTGGCTATAATTTGTACGTTCTTTTCATACCAAAGAAAGTTTCTTGTCTATCTCAATTCGGCCCAAAAACAATATGCTGTCGTTCACTTTGGAAACAGTTAATGAAAAGTCCAATTTGTTAGTACAGTTTTGGAACGAGCTGCCAACCCTGAAAGCTGACATCTCCCGACACAAATGTAGATACACTTGTTGTGGGGTCATCAACACCCGCATTAGAACAACTGTAATAATTATATCACCAATGTGCACTTAGTTACTATTGTTGACTTGTGCCGCCAGCAACTTTTTGGTCGAGATTATCACGCCGCAGAGCCAGAGCTGCAACCACCCCAGATGCAACCTGCCCAACCAACCCTCGCCTCCTCCTACTCCTCGGGCGACAAAGTTCTGCTAGCTGGCCGGAAGGTAAATGCGTATGCGTTATTGCAAATTTATCGACGCACTGGGAGTGTTATTATGACAAAATCAATAACAAATATTGACAGTCAAAGCGAGCGCGAGTTCAGCTTTTGGTTTGTGTAGGTCTTTAAAGCGCCACCTAGGGGCAGGAAACGTGTGACATTTAAATGTATAAATATATATATATATATCTATATATATTACTGCGCCAGTTAGTCATGTGCGTCAAGTACGCAACGAATCAGAGGCACAAAAATACCCGCCAAACCGAATCGAGATAGAGAATCATTTGAGCGACTTCAATGAGTTCGAAGGAGAGCAGGAGAGCAGGAGAGCAAGAGTAGAGGAGAGGGGGTAGGTGAAATGAAGGGCGTGGCGCGACCATGACTGATGGCGATGGCGATGGCGATGGCGATGATGTTGGCGACGGCATCGCTGCAGTTAGATAGACAAATACAATGGGGATGGTAAATTTGTTGGCGGAATGTGGACGCAGCAGGGATGGGGGCACATAACAAGCTCAATCAAAGACAAAAACGAGGAAAAAAACATCAAATCAGCACACACACAACACACACAGATAGATATATAGATAGATACACCCTCACACTCACGTACACTTAGGAGGAGGAGGAGGAGGAGGAGGAGGGGGGAGACACGCGATTGGATCTGTATTGATATAAATTGCTGGAGCGACTAACGCGAATTACAGCGCGAGCAGCGAAGGCCAAGAAAGTAGGCGGGGGCGGCGGGGATTCAAGCAGAAAGGACCAAAAGGACTTGCGACAAGGCAACACCAAAAATGAGAACGAGACGTCAGCAATCATGGTGAACAAATGAAAATAAAGAAATAATAAAATCAAGCAGCATATTGATTGATTATGCAGCATAAATAATGAATTTACTACATATACGTATATAAATAAATATAAATGCTCGAAGCTTTGGATTTAAACAATCGCAACAAAATATGCCGGGAATTTAACAAAGGATTAGAGCACTTGGCTACAGGTGCTTTTCCAGCGGCAGCAGCACTTTAAGTTAGGACTCTCATTAAGTGCCACTCGCCCAGCCTCTAAATTGTAATTTATTCGACATTACGCATACGCCACGTGAACGTAATGCAAGCAAACAATCTGATTCCAGCTGCCTTAACGCAATGATTAATTGCTGCATTGTGTGACAGTGTGTGTGTATATTGTGTGTGTGTGTGTGTGTGTGTGTGTGCAAGTGTGTGTAGGCTGTATGGGAACGTGGCATGGCGTCGCTTTTATTTATTTGCAGCGCAATGAATTCAAATGCCTCACAACAAAAGGCAGCGAAGGCTTCTTTTGTTCGATCCACCCGCCAGCTATATTGACTTTGGCAATAAGAATGATACAATTAAATTTGTATAGGGCGATTAAAAACAAAACTATATTGAGTATATTGAATATAAAAAAAAGAAACTGAATATTAGCAGCTTATTAAGTAAACACAAATGTATTTGTGTAGAAATGTGAATATTTTATATTTATTGGCAAATATTTAATTAAACATTTAGCTGGAAGTACTGACGTTATAAGCTCTCATTTGAGCTTAAAGTTTAAGAACTGCGTCTCTTTATTATTTATTAGAATACTTATTCGCAAACATTTGCATATCAGAACATATACAAGAAAGTCGCGAACTTGGGAATACTTTGATTTATTTCTAAGTAATTGTGTAATAATTGAAATTAATATGGCCTCGACTTTAATTGATTCATTTAGTGTATCTAATGTTTGACTTGTGCGAACTTGAGTGTTTTCCTTGCCTTGTTGAGTTTAAATTTATGTGCAGCAGCTCAGCGATTTATATTTAATTAAATAAGAGTCTCTCTGTGTGTGTGTGTATATGAGTGTGTGTGTGTGTGTGTGTTTAAATGTATTGTCATCTAAATAGGATATGCGATAAGTTATGCTAAAGTCGGTGGTTGCAGACGTTCAAGTGCCTTGGGGCGTAATTTATGCATTATTTTCCACTTAAATACGCCCAGCAGATAGAGTTGTTGTTATTGTTGTTGTCGTTGTTGTCGCTGGTTTATTGTTATTGCTAGCCACAAAATTTGCGCAACAAAATTGCATTTGCCATCGAGTGGATATGCAGAGCAAGCTGTTAGCCCTGTTGGCAACTTGATTAAGTGCTTTCTAATCGAAAATGTGAGTTATTTACATAAATGATTAGTGCTGGGATCGGGATAAATACTTGAACAGCTCGCTCTCTCTCTCTCTCGCTCTCTCTCTCGCTCTCTCGCTCTCTCTTTCCGCCCACATGCACGCATGCCGAAAATAAAAACGGCAAATTAAATGAAAAATACGTTAAATCCACACAGACAACAGCGAATGTGTTGTGTGGAAAGAGAGTTGGCTAACGCCTCGCCTTGACTACTGCCACCATCATCAGCTTTTGAGCTCTGCTCCACTTTGCCGTTTACACAGTAAACAATTTCAACTGCAAATTATTACTGCATACCGAATTTGCAATTATCAAATACAATTTCAGCACTAATTACAATAACACATGCAATTTATAAACTGAACATAGCTTTCATATTGATAGTTTGGGAATCGAAAAAAGTCACTTTTATTTACTAGACCTTGAAACTGAACAACTTTATTATTTTATTTTATTGTACATTATAATATTTTTATTTTATTATAAGTCTTGCAGTTAACTAACATTTCATTTGCAAATTAATAGGGTTTTTAAACATATCTTGAATATTGCGAACTAATGTAAATATATGGAGCTATCTTATTTCCAATTTAAAATTATAGCTTATAAATAGTGCGTTAAATAATCTATAAACAAATTTTCATTTGCTAGTTTTTATCGAATGAAACGACTTTTATTAATTTAAGCAACATTTTTTTCCCACAACAGCTCAAGTTTTTGTATTGTGTATTATTGGCCTTGGCCAGTGCTCAAAAGTACATATATATTTCGGGGAATGTGGCAAATTGCTGGCCAGCAGCTCCGCTGCGACTGGCAAATGTTGAGCTGCGCTGTTGAGTTGCGCTGGTTGATTCGTTTTCCCCTGGGACTGCAAGTTGCGTTGAAAATTAAATACCAATTTTTGGCCAGCTGCCGCGACTGCTGCTGCTGCTGCTGCTGCCTGTTATTGTTGTTTGTTACACACAGCTGGCGTTGTAGTTGTAGTTGTAGTTGCTGTTGCTGTTGCAAGCGTTGCAACATTTGAAATAACATTTCAACTTTCCAGCAAGCAGACAATATGGCAGCAGCAACAGCAGCAGCAACAACAACGTTGACGACAACGGTATTTATTTATTTGTATTTGAGCGCGCAGCTCAATTACGTTTAACGCTTTTGACGTTTTACAACATGGCCTGACCAGCACACACACACACATACACACACACACACACTCATACACACAGACAAAGACAATGCGAAAGGGGAGCTGTTGGGCCCAGTTGGATTCCATGTACATCGCTGATTGCGGGAGCAACCCGGCAGCAACCCGAAAAGCGTCCCAGTCGAAAGCGAAATGAAATGCTTGGCCAAGCGATGCGCAACGAAATTGTTGGAATTTGCCAACCTTGTTGCTGGGTGTATTTGGTTGCGCTTAATTGGTTCTGTCAGCGGCAGCAACAGCGGCGCCCGGGCAGATTAAAAAAGTTCTCCTAAAACAACATTAGCAGTGGAGCAGCAGCAGCAGCAGCAGCAGCAGCAGCAGCAGCAGCAGCATCATCAGAATGGTCGAGACGAGCTTTGGAATTTAAAGTATGTGTCTGTACTGGCGCGTTGGCCAAACAATTTGCTTAGTTATTGATATGAGAGCGTTGAGTTTTGCCAACCAGCCAGCGCCAACAGCCCACCAACCCCACCAGAATGCTTGCCCATCCTATGAGCCACTTCATTTCCGGGCTTCCGTTTGTAATAATGAGAGTTTGCAGTAATCTCGCGAAATGTACAATCAGTGGAGCACTCAAGGGAAGAGGGGAGAATGGGGTCGGGTTTTGGCGCTTCAAATTGCCAGGCACGTGAACAATGTGCCATTTTCGATTTTGCTGGATTGGGTTTGCCAAGTATTTCCAGTGGCAGTGTTTCGCTTTCCTTTTCAGTCAGCGTGTCCTTGGCCGTCCAGTGTCCAGTGTCCAGTGTCCTGTGTGAGTGCGCTCAAACGTAGCTAAAAGAGTCACGTACGCGGCCAGCCAACTGAGCTCAGAGAATGCCACAAGCCGTGTCCTGCCTGCTGCCTGCTGCCTGCTCCATTCTACGCTTTACAGTTTTGCACTCAATTGCTTATGAAATTAATAGGATATGTCAGTGTTTAGTATTGACCGGAAGTAATACAATTGATAAGGATTATGTGTGTGTCTCTCTTACCCTCCACACACACACATATATATGTATTCCGGTTTGTGTGCGTGAACTGCTTACTGACCAAAACCAGCAACATTGATTGTCCAACTGGTCGTATGAGTGATGTGGGACGTCAGCTCAAGGCGTTGGGCAATTGTGGACTGGGCTTTGCACACACACGATAGCTGCTCACATTAGCATACATAATGCAACTACCAGCGGGCAACTCCCTCTGCCTCTCCCTCTCCCTCACTCTCCCCTCCTCCCTCTTACACACAGCGTGCTGCATTCCCATTAGATATGGACTAATCATGCGCTAATTGCGCGCACGCAAAATTTATTCTCTCTCACGGTTATAAAATGCATGCTTTTTGGGTTAAGTCTTATGCTAAAGCGCAGCCATTAAACCAGTTGATGTGTGCTGTAGTTTAATAATTAGATTTTTCGCTTTAGTGTCCATTAAAATTTAAATGTTAATAGCTAAATGGGCAAAGTTTAGAGATTGTGAAGTATTTTCTTATGTATATTCTTTTGGTACTGTATACATCATATATTCTGTACAATATATACTCTGCACACAATATCACTACAAGTGAGACCACAGTGGTTGAATAAATTATTTTCAAGAGCTTTACTGATCAAAGTTAAAACCAATTTCAAATTTAAATAATAAATAAAAAGCTTAAAATTGATTTGTTCTGCAAACATGGTTAAATAGGTCTGATTGGATTACAGTACGATTATAATTCTCAATTACCAAAATGTCAAACAGCAGTAGAATCTTTTTGTGTTTTGGAGGTATAAATGTTGTAAACAAATTTAAGAAAATGATATTTGTGTTATATTTGAATAAAAGACCATAGAATCAGTTGAGTAATCGACTTTCTTACTGTCATATATTGCTGTAAATAGTTTATCTACTATGTATGTTTATGATCAACTTGTCATATGACTATAATACACATTCAAAATTGATCTATTACAATAAATGAGACAACATTTCACGATGGCCGCAGCTCAAGTCCATCTCTAGTTTGCACTGGGCATTATTTGTGGACAAGCGTGGCAGGCGTATGCAAAATTATTAATTCAGAATTCTCATTATGCTGAGCCCCACGCTGATTGTGCGACTGGTTACCTGCCTGTTGTTTTTATTTAAATAATTTAATTGCTTTTCGATTTGTTTACAAGTTGAAAATGCAAATTTCTGCATAGGCCGCGGGGCAGTCAATTGACTGCGATTTAAGGACGCCCCCTCCCATCCGACCCACACACAGTTAATACTCCTGTGCAAATAGGTGGGCTGCATTGTGTGTGCGTGTGTATATGCTTTCGATAATAAAATTAAAAGCTGCATCAATGGTAAATAAATAATGTGGCTGAATATATAGTCTTAAAGCCGTTGCGAGCGCATTCAATTGCATTAAAGCACCGCTGTTGAGCTATCAAAAGGCTTCTCCTGCATATAAGTGGCATTTACATTTAGCGATATCCTTTGGCCACAGCCGTATCTCTATTTACATTTGCAATCAGGTCTCTGTCGAGTAGCGGCCACAGACTTGCGGCTGCTTACATAACCACATTAGCCCAAGTGCTGTGCCAAAGCCAATAGTCAGTCAAGAAGGAGCCAATTCAATTTGTTTGTCTCACTATCAGGCCAGTGCTGCTGCTGCTGCTGCTGCTGCTTCCGCTGCTGCTCCTTGGCTTGGTTTAACTAAATCTTGGCTATTCCCCAGTTGCACTTACAGCAACAACAGCAGAAGAAGCAGAAGAGAAAAAATATGAGCAAATTATTATTGGTTTTGTCGAGATGCTAGCCAAAGATCCCAGCGGTAAACTCTCAGCGGCGCAATGATGAAGCAAGCCAAAAACTTTGGCTGGACTTAACTTTTGCCAAGGCAACAGCAGCAGAAGCAGCAGCAGCAGCAGGAGCAGCTCCTGCAGCCTTGGCCCATTGTCTCCGCACAGGACTCGATCCGTAAAACTTTACTCATGAACTTAATGCCGGGCGGACTGCTCAGAGCTGCATTATGCGTGAGTTCGAAGCTGAAGTTCGTTCAGGCTGCCTCAGTTCGGGCTGCCCCAGGGACAAACACGCAGCCACATGAGCAGCAGCAACAGCAACAACAACAGCAGCAACAACAACAACAAGAGCAGTGAGCTCAGCATTATCCTGCTGCGGATGCAACTCTGCTGACTTTGGGCATTATTCTTAAATCCGATTCAATTAAAATGCAACCAACTTGCATATGCAATGCAATTTAATTAACGTCACTGGAGGATTTTTGTTTACAGCCGCCCGACCCAGAGGAGTCCCTGTTGTTGTTGTTGCTGTTGCTGTTACGGACCCCGGTCAGACTCAAAAAGCATATAAATATCCATATAAAGGCGTGTGTGCATGGCAGCATATCCTTCATATCCTTCACTTCATTATGCAACAATTATGCAGAGCAAAGCATGCGTTTAATCTTTTGCCCCAGACGCACATACTTACTACACACACGCACACACGCACACACACACACACACACACATGCTTATTTAAGTGCATACACATACATATTCATGCATATGCCAGAGCTCCAGACTCTGTTGCTGTCTCTTTTCAACTTAACATGCCCATCTCTCTCTCTCTCTCTCTCTCTGTCTCTCTCTCGCTGTGTGTTTGTTCCTCTTATTGCATTTGCTGTGCAATTTAATACCCATTTAAATGCAAATCTGAAAACGAAATTATCTACGTGAAGAAATCTTCAGGTTTTAATAACATTTGTTCGTTACGCTTAAATGCAACATGACTTGCCAGCCAAACTGCGCCCTAATTGGTTACACAATAAAATATTCAAAAAAAAGAAAAGATGTGTTGAGATGCATTTATTTACAGTCTGCAACAGCAAAACTTTAAATAATATCCAGCAAATGAAAGGGTTAATGCTCTTTTTGCAGCATTTCAGTTTCATAAGCTACCACACAAAATAAACAATTTGTCAACATTCAAAACTAAATATCAATGCATTTTGTACTATACTATTTTTTAATAGATTTTAATTAATTGGAGTATGATGAGAAAAATACAAATATTCACAATATGAATATGAATATTTTTATAAAAACTATGTATCACGTTTTATCGGCAACATGACAAATAAATTTGTGATTGTTTTTCTATAAAACAAAATATGAAAAAAGACACAGAGGACTGCCTGCAATGGAATTTGAGCCAACCAATTTGTAATAAAATAAATAATTGAATAATATTTATCAATAATGTAAAATAGTTAATAATATAAAATATTTGCCAGCTATTTGCAAACAGTTCTAGCTAATTTCTTAAATTAAATCAGATTAATAAAAGATTCAGAGGATGCTTATATTGGTCATATGTATATTCAGAAAAATTAATATCATTGCATTTTTTAATAATTGTTTTTACCAAGAGACAAAAGGGTTGCCTGAATGAAGCGCTTGCGAGTAAATGAACTTGATTAACCCAGCATAATTTAAATGGCTGACAACAAAATGGAAGCTGTTTATTACGCGACAATCGCATTTATTGCTGCAGTACACAATGTACACAACCATAACAACTGTAGCCCAACCGAAATCTAATCAAATCCTGGGCAATGTTGACTATAAAATGCTTGAGAAACTTGTTTGTTCTTTTTCCCTCCCCGCCTCAAACCCAAGGACTCATCCTGCATTTATTTGACCAGACGACACTGCTGTGAAATGTTTTTATGAAATCGTCAACAGCTTTATTTGTTTTCAATGGCAATATTTTTGCCGAGCTGTGTGCGGCGGCACACAGATACACGCACACATAGACCTTGCACACACACACAGATACACAGATGAGCGAACTAGTAGATGGCTACTATTTTTGGGCAGTGTGAGCTGGCTTTTTATTAGTTGAGGCAGCTTGCGTTGAATTGATTTGTTGTTATCGCATTGTTGTGGGCACGATGGATGAATGGGATGGAATGGAAAGGTCCTGGACAGAAGGGCTCTGGGCTCTGGGCATGTGGCGTGTGGCATCAAAATTGAAAATAAAACAGCAACATCTGCGCTGTCAACAAATAAATCAGCTAGACAATTTCATTATTTGACAGTAAACGCGATAAACTGTACCGAAAATCGAGGCAACGTGACCCGCCATCGAATAAACAGATGCCCACCAAATAGTCACGCCCCTGAATTCCGCCCCCTGCCTTCCGTCCCTGCCCACGCAACAACAACAACAAGAACAATGGCGACAAATCTGTAGAGTTGTCGCCTGTTGACAGCGTCGTCGAGATTTTGGCCTGGCAAGTAAGTTTTTCTGAAGTTGCCTGGCACACACAATTAGCAGCTTCCTCTCGACTTGCTTTATTAATTGAGCTGCAAAAGTTGCGCCCGAACGCGCCACATAACCGTAAACGTAAGCGTAAGCGTAACCCTAACCCCCCGCGTAACCTAGACACCCAAAACTCGACCCGGGCCAACACACACACACACACACACACACACACACACACACACACACCTCGACCAGTATAAGCAGACACACGCCTCAGGTCGCTATATGTAAATGTGTGTGTGTGTGTGTGTGTGTGTGTGGCATGCACACACAAAGTTGCTCCTGAAAGCATTGCGGGGGCCTAGGATAGAAAAGGGTATCGGGATGGGTGGTTGGGTGGTTGGATGGTTGGATGGTTGGGTGCTTGTAACCGCAGCAAATAAAAGTAGCGGCTGGGCTGGGATTCGTTGCCGGCAGAGTGCAAAGGCCAGGAGCAGCTCCAGGAGGCAAGTGGCTGGGCATAGTTGAAATGCTTGAATAAAATTTCATTAAATACACCAACATACTCACAGACAAGTGCACGCAATTATGGTAAGACAGTTAAGTTTTTGATTGTGGGAATCACGCATGAGTACGCACACCAGCAGACACACACACACACACACACACACACATATAGATTTTCCTCGAGTTTTTCCTGAAACAAATTCTCAACTCAACTCGTGCACTCGCCAAGAGGCAAAAGGACGCAAATTTTCATTCGTTGCGGGTTTTAGTTTTAACAATTGCCTCAATTTATGTCTCAAAGTTTTCAGGCACAACTTCTGCTGGCATTGTCTGCATACACACGCACACACACACACACACACCCATCTATAGAAACGGGAGCGGGCCCATATTCAACTACGCGTGTAATAAATTTCAATGCCTTGTCGTTTAATTAATGATAACAAATGGGGTGGAGAGCTTCCCAAACCAAAGCAGCGCCTCTCTCATCTACTATATGTCGTTTCAGTTACAAACAAAACGTATACAGTAATAGTATAGACACACACACACACACACACACACACACACACGCGCGAGGCACATACGTGGCGTTAATTCAATTTAACAAATATTGACATATGCTAATTCATATAAATGTTTGTCGTCTAAGAACCAGAACCTCGCCTGGCATAATTGATTGTAAAAATGGCAATGAGCCAAATTAAAGCGCAATTATTTGCAGCTGGCATTAAGCGATGTCAGTTAGCATAGCACTTAACCAGGATTTAGTGCCGGTTAACTCCATATACCCTATACTATATGCATGCTACATATACACATATGTGTGTGTGTGTATGTGTGTGTGTGTGTGTGAGGCGCACATTAATCATATTTCTCATTACGGCTGCTGGCCCTCAATGGCAACGGCATTGGCTGCTTATCAATGGGGTTTTGTTCAATCGTAAATTGCGAGCGAAATATAAATAATCGATCCATTATTAACAGAAATGCCATGGCTAATATTCGTTTTCAATTAAGTCCACAACAAAATAAGACTGCATGATTTGCCCAATGGTTGATATTTTTGCCAAAAATCCCTTCAAAGTATGCAATGGAAAATGTCGCTCACAGCAAAAAGCACTTACAATGTGACAGGAAAATTTCACATTTTGCAGTTATAATTCACAAACGGTTTAGGCGCGCGTCTAAGGTAATGCCTGGTTTTAGGAGCTCAAACTTCAGCAGAGTCCATTTTGCTTTGCTGTTTTTTTTTAAATTTTATTTTCTTACTACATTTTTTAAAGGTTTTTGGAATTTTTTTTTCATTTTCTTGTAACTAAAATTTTTTTTTATTTGAATTTTCTTCTAATTTTTTTGGATTTTTGATTTGCATACAGTATGACAAGCAACATTTCACATTTTGCAGTTACAATTCACAAATGGTTTAGGCACGCGTCTAAAGTAATGCCGGACTGCAAGGGTCTATTTTTTTATTTTTATTTCTTTTATTTATTTTATTTCTTTTATTTATTTTATTTGAATTTTGTCCATCTTGACCGATTGAATGTGGCAGATTGATTTCATTTACAGATTGTGTAATATCTGTGAATAATGCTGGTATTAATATTATTGTGTTCCTGTTTAAGGAGATCGAAGTTATTGCTCCTCTTCATTTTTCATCAGTGAGTAAAGAGATGTGCAGCATCGAAATATTTTCTTTTTTCTTTATTTGCGCTACTTATCAAAGTTGCCTTTGCCATACTCTGAACGCTAATGGGTTGAGAAATCGTTGCGCGAATTGGTCGCATTGTTGGTGGCATGTAGCTCTTTAGAGCGTGGTTTAAGCCCACTTACAATTGCTGTAGTCCGCAGCCACTTGCCCATTGACAGCTGTTGATGCTCTTAGAGTAGTGCATTGTGTGTGCGAGTGTGTGGGTGTGTGGCGCCCCAAAATCTAACAAAAATTTGGACTTGGGCAGAGAGAGAAAGCACAATCAATGTGTATACAATCTATGTGGGCCGATGCTCCATTTAGAACGTGGCCCAGTCATATATAGCCCAGCCTTGTTGTTGTCCTTCTCATTGACAGCATCTGAAGTTGATGGCCAGCACATAATGGCAGACTAATGACAATAATCGCCTCGCTTTTGGCCAGGCGACGCACCAACACCAACACAAATACCCCCACGCACACACACACACACACAGTCGTCTAAGCAGTTGGCAAATTTATGGCCAAGGGCAATGGCAACGACAGGGGCCAGTCGGTTTCATTAGGTCCTCCTGGCTTGAGCACGACACAGCAGGACATTCGATTTAGAAATGAGAAACGTGTGAGCGCTTTTATGAAAAATATGTTAAATTATTGTGCTGCCATAAAGCAAATAATAACGTCTCAAGTGCTGCGAATACTGAAGTGAAGGTCGCCAGAGCGCAACTTTATTAAATTGAAAATCAACTGCGATCTACAGCTGGTTTGTGTTCCCAATCGCATGCCTCGTGTGCTTGCGACATCACGTGTGCAGGTTGAGAGGGGCGTGGCCTGAAAGTGGGCGCCGGATATGCGGCGTGCGCGCCATTATTGCGCCATTAAATTTGTAAGTCAAGCATTTTAATATTTGGGCCAAACAATGCAAACGAAGCTGCTTCAAAAAAAGAAGAATAACAAAAACAAAAAACCAACAACTATAACCGACTGCGTCGCTTTTTGCACCACAATGCACGCGATCCCCCCTAGCGTGTTGCAGCAGCTATAGTCCTGGGCCCCCCTCTGGGGACGTAAGGGCGCGGGGCCCGACTAAAAGGACTAAAAGGAGCAACGAGGCAGCAGCGACAAAGATATGCAATTTCGCATATGTACTTATATCCTAGCGACATGAAAAGGATCAATTGTGGCAAAACGAATTGCATACGAATGCGCTGCCGTGCATGAGCAGCAGCAGAGGGGAGACTACAGACTGAAGTGTTGGGGCAGAGGAACAAGGACTAGGGAGGAGGCAGGAGCGACTGGCGGCAGCTCTCGAAGCAAAACGACAAAGTAATCCCGGATTTGCATTTTATCGGAATGTGGCGACGCTGTTGAAAACGGCTGCACAGCTACTGCACACTGATTCCAAACCAGCAAACATTACAAATTTGCTTGCCATTCAGAAGTTTTTTTGGTTGCCGAAGAAACTACATCCAACTGTTTGATGTTTACTTTTTTTCAAATTTCCAATATCGAAATCCGCGGAGACAAATTTTCATTTTTTTTAAACTGATTTATTTTGCTCATAGAAGCCTTGCCAATATAATGAAAATTGGCAGTGTATCATACTTTAGACCTTCAAGGCAAGTTCGAAGTGCGCTTTAGGAGAAATTTTACAATTTTTCTATCTTTAAACCTTTTATTTCATTTAATTTGTATTTTATTTGCATTACAATTTGATTTCATCACATGATGCCGTCAGTTTATTTGCTCAGTCAGTTTATTGATTTAATTATCTTGTATCCGAAAATAAAGTTTTCAATTTACAAACCTTTTGTTTAAATTTGTATTTTTTTTTCAATAAATTTTTAATTCACTTGAAAAAACTAAGCCTTGCAAATATATTTTTATTAGACAGCAGGAATATTGATTTGTTAATCCGAAATCCGAAATCCGAATCGCGCTTTCGATACCAAAGGAACTTTAGTTTCCGATTTACAAACATTTTATTTAAATTCGTATTAAATTTTTATTTTACTTGAAAAAAAGTAACTTAAAGGCCTTCCTGAGTGTCTGAGTATTGATATAGATATCCGAAATGCGAATAGGAACTGCGCTTCGAAGCCAAAGGCGTTGGTCTTTCAGACTTTTGAATTTTCAAACCTTTTATTTAAATTTGTATTTTATTTTCAATAAATTTTTAATTCACTTGCAAATATATTTTTATTAGGCAGTACGAATATTGACTTGTTGATCCAAACTCCGAATTGGAATACTTGCACAACCTTTGAATTTTCAAACATTTTATTAATTTTTTTTAAACTGATGTATTTTGCTCATAGAAGCCTTGCCAATATAATGAAAATTGGCAGTGTATCATACTTTAGACCTTCAAGGCAAGTTCGAAGTGCGCTTTAGGAGAAATTTTACAATTTTTCTATCTTTAAACCTTTTATTTCATTTAATTTGTATTTTATTTGCATTACAATTTGATTTCATCACATGATGCCGTCAGTTTATTTGCTCAGTCAGTTTATTGATTTAATTATCTTGTATCCGAAAATAAAGTTTTCAATTTACAAACCTTTTATTTAAATTTGTATTTTTTTTTCAATAAATTTTTAATTCACTTGAAAAAACTAAGCCTTGCAAATATATTTTTATTAGACAGCAGGAATATTGATTTGTTAATCCGAAATCCGAATCGCGCTTTCGATACCAAAGGAACTTTAGTTTCCGATTTACAAACATTTTATTTAAATTCGTATTAAATTTTTATTTTACTTGAAAAAAAGTAACTTAAAGGCCTTCCTGAGTGTCTGAGTATTGATATAGATATCCGAAATGCGAATAGGAACTGCGCTTCGAAGCCAAAGGCGTTGGTCTTTCAGACTTTTGAATTTTCAAACCTTTTATTTAAATTTGTATTTTATTTTCAATAAATTTTTAATTCACTTGCAAATATATTTTTATTAGGCAGTACGAATATTGACTTGTTGATCCAAACTCCGAATTGGAATACTTCCACAACCTTTGAATTTTCAAACATTTTATTAATTTTTTTTAAACTGATTTATTTTGCTCATAGAAGCCTTGCCAATATAATGAAAATTGGCAGTGTATCATACTTTAGACCTTCAAGGCAAGTTCGAAGTGCGCTTTAGGAGTAATTTTACAATTTTTCTATCTTTAAACCTTTTATTTCATTTAATTTGTATTTTATTTGCATTACAATTTGATTTCATCACATGATGCCGTCAGTTTATTTGCTCAGTCAGTTTATTGATATAATTATCTTGTATCCGAAAAGAAAGTTTTCAATTTACAAACCTTTTATTTAAATTTGTATTTTTTTTTTCAATAAATTTTTAATTCACTTGAAAAAACTAAGCCTTGCAAATATATTTTTATTAGACAGCAGGAATATTGATTTGTTAATCCGAAATCCGAATCGCGCTTTCGATACCAAAGGAACTTTAGTTTCCGATTTACAAACATTTTATTTAAATTCGTATTCAATTTTTATTTTACTTGAAAAAAAGTAACTTAAAGGCCTTCCTGAGTGTCTGAGTATTGATATAGATATCCGAAATGCGAATAGGAACTGCGCTTCGAAGCCAAAGGCGTTGGTCTTTCAGACTTTTGAATTTTCAAACCTTTTATTTAAATTTGTATTTTATTTTCAATACATTTTTAATTCACTTGCAAATATATTTTTATTAGGCAGTACGAATATTGACTTGTTGATCCAAACTCCGAATTGGAATACTTCCACAACCTTTGAATTTTCAAACATTTTATTAATTTTTTTTAAACTGATTTATTTTGCTCATAGAAGCCTTGCCAATATAATGAAAATTGGCAGTGTATCATACTTTAGACCTTCAAGGCAAGTTCGAAGTGCGCTTTAGGAGTAATTTTACAATTTTTCTATCTTTAAACCTTTTATTTCATTTAATTTGTATTTTATTTGCATTACAATTTGATTTCATCACATGATGCCGTCAGTTTATTTGCTCAGTCAGTTTATTGATATAATTATCTTGTATCCGAAAAGAAAGTTTTCAATTTACAAACCTTTTATTTAAATTTGTATTTTTTTTTTCAATAAATTTTTAATTCACTTGAAAAAACTAAGCCTTGCAAATATATTTTTATTAGACAGCAGGAATATTGATTTGTTAATCCGAAATCCGAATCGCGCTTTCGATACCAAAGGAACTTTAGTTTCCGATTTACAAACATTTTATTTAAATTCGTATTAAATTTTTATTTTACTTGAAAAAAAGTAACTTAAAGGCCTTCCTGAGTGTCTGAGTATTGATATAG
Source organism: Drosophila flavopinicola (assembly GCA_035042425.1). Classification (NCBI taxonomy): domain Eukaryota; kingdom Metazoa; phylum Arthropoda; class Insecta; order Diptera; family Drosophilidae; genus Drosophila; species Drosophila flavopinicola. The sequence continues at coordinate 4,118,781 of JAWNLL010000476.1, read as the reverse complement.
ATATCCGAAATGCGAATAGGAACTGCGCTTCGAAGCCAAAGGCGTTGGTCTTTCAGACTTTTGAATTTTCAAACCTTTTATTTAAATTTTTATTTTATTTTCAATAAATTTTTAATTCACTTGCAAATATATTTTTATTAGGCAGTACGAATATTGACTTGTTGATCCAAACTCCGAATTGGAATACTTCCACAACCTTTGAATTTTCAAACATTTTATTAATTTTTTTTAAACTGATTTATTTTGCTCATAGAAGCCTTGCCAATATAATGAAAATTGGCAGTGTATCATACTTTAGACCTTCAAGGCAAGTTCGAAGTGCGCTTTAGGAGTAATTTTACAATTTTTCTATCTTTAAACCTTTTATTTCATTTAATTTGTATTTTATTTGCATTACAATTTGATTTCATCACATGATGCCGTCAGTTTATTTGCTCAGTCAGTTTATTGATATAATTATCTTGTATCCGAAAAGAAAGTTTTCAATTTACAAACCTTTTATTTAAATTTGTATTTTTTTTTTCAATAAATTTTTAATTCACTTGAAAAAACTAAGCCTTGCAAATATATTTTTATTAGACAGCAGGAATATTGATTTGTTAATCCGAAATCCGAATCGCGCTTTCGATACCAAAGGAACTTTAGTTTCCGATTTACAAACATTTTATTTAAATTCGTATTAAATTTTTATTTTACTTGAAAAAAAGTAACTTAAAGGCCTTCCTGAGTGTCTGAGTATTGATATAGATATCCGAAATGCGAATAGGAACTGCGCTTCGAAGCCAAAGGCGTTGGTCTTTCAGACTTTTGAATTTTCAAACCTTTTATTTAAATTTGTATTTTATTTTCAATACATTTTTAATTCACTTGCAAATATATTTTTATTAGGCAGTACGAATATTGATTTGTTGATCCAAACTCCGAATTGGAATACTTCCACAACCTTTGAATTTTCAAACATTTTATTAATTTTTTTTAAACTGATTTATTTTGCTCATAAAAGCCTTTCCAATATAATGCAAATTGGCAGTGTATCATACTTTAGACCTTCAAGGCAAGTTCGAAGTGCGCTTTAGGAGTAATTTTACAATTTTTCTATCTTTAAACCTTTTATTTCATTTAATTTGTATTTTATTTGCATTACAATTTGATTTCATCACATGATGCCGTCAGTTTATTTGCTCAGTCAGTTTATTGATATAATTATCTTATATCCGAAAAGAAATTGCGCTTTCGAATACAAAGGACCTCCAGTTTTCAATTTACAAACCTTTTATTTAAATTTGTATTTTTTTTTCAATAAATTTTTAATTCACTTGAAAAAACTAAGCCTTGCAAATATATTTTTATTAGACAGCAGGAATATTGATTTGTTAATCCGAAATCCGAATCGCGCTTTCGATACCAAAGGAACTTTAGTTTCCGATTTACAAACATTTTATTTAAATTCGTATTAAATTTTTATTTTACTTGAAAAAAAGTAACTTAAAGGCCTTCCTGAGTGTCTGAGTATTGATATAGATATCCGAAATGCGAATAGGAACTGCGCTTCGAAGCCAAAGGCGTTGGTCTTTCAGACTTTTGAATTTTCAAACCTTTTATTTAAATTTGTATTTTATTTTCAATACATTTTTAATTCACTTGCAAATATATTTTTATTAGGCAGTACGAATATTGATTTGTTGATCCAAACTCCGAATTGGAATACTTCCACAACCTTTGAATTTTCAAACATTTTATTAATTTTTTTTAAACTGATTTATTTTGCTCATAAAAGCCTTTCCAATATAATGAAAATTGGCAGTGTATCATACTTTAGACCTTCAAGGCAAGTTCGAAGTGCGCTTTAGGAGTAATTTTACAATTTTTCTATCTTTAAACCTTTTATTTCATTTAATTTGTATTTTATTTGCATTACAATTTGATTTCATCACATGATGCCGTCAGTTTATTTGCTCAGTCAGTTTATTGATATAATTATCTTATATCCGAAAAGAAATTGCGCTTTCGAATACAAAGGACCTCCAGTTTTCAATTTACAAACATTTTATTTAAATTTGTATTTTTTTTTTCAATAAATTTTTAATTCACTTGAAAAAACTAAGCCTTGCAAATATATTTTTATTAGACAGCAGGAATATTGATTTGTTAATCCGAAATCCGAATCGCGCTTTCGATACCAAAGGAACTTTAGTTTCCGATTTACAAACATTTTATTTAAATTCGTATTAAATTTTTATTTTACTTGAAAAAAAGTAACTTAAAGGCCTTCCTGAGTGTCTGAGTATTGATATAGATATCCGAAATGCGAATAGGAACTGCGCTTTCGAAGCCAAAGGCGTTGGTCTTTCAGACTTTTGAATTTTCAAACCTTTTATTTAAATTTGTATTTTATTTTCAATAAATTTTTAATTCACTTGCAAATATATTTTTATTAGGCAGTACGAATATTGATTTGTTGATCCAAACTCCGAATTGGAATACTTCCACAACCTTTGAATTTTCAAACATTTTATTAATTTTTTTTAAACTGATTTATTTTGCTCATAAAAGCCTTTCCAATATAATGAAAATTGGCAGTGTATCATACTTTAGACCTTCAAGGCAAGTTCGAAGTGCGCTTTAGGAGTAATTTTACAATTTTTCTATCTTTAAACCTTTTATTTCATTTAATTTGTATTTTATTTGCATTACAATTTGATTTCATCACATGATGCCGTCAGTTTATTTGCTCAGTCAGTTTATTGATATAATTATCTTATATCCGAAAAGAAATTGCGCTTTCGAATACAAAGGACCTCCAGTTTTCAATTTACAAACCTTTTATTTAAATTTGTATTTTTTTTTTCAATAAATTTTTAATTCACTTGAAAAAACTAAGCCTTGCAAATATATTTTTATTAGACAGCAGGAATATTGATTTGTTAATCCGAAATCCGAATCGCGCTTTCGATACCAAAGGAACTTTAGTTTCCGATTTACAAACATTTTATTTAAATTCGTATTAAATTTTTATTTTACTTGAAAAAAAGTAACTTAAAGGCCTTCCTGAGTGTCTGAGTATTGATATAGATATCCGAAATGCGAATAGGAACTGCGCTTCGAAGCCAAAGGCGTTGGTCTTTCAGACTTTTGAATTTTCAAACCTTTTATTTAAATTTGTATTTTATTTTCAATAAATTTTTAATTCACTTGCAAATATATTTTTATTAGGCAGTACGAATATTGACTTGTTGATCCAAACTCCGAATTGGAATACTTCCACAACCTTTGAATTTTCAAACACTTAATTAATTTATTTGAAGACCCAGTGTGCAATGCTGCTGCTACTGCAACACCAACAGCAAGAGCAACATCAGCTTTTGTATGCTCCGTCTTGCTCGGGCAACAGTTGCTGTCTCCTTCTGACCGTAAGTCAGTCATTTGCATGCGTTGCATATTTGTCGTTACAACAGCCAACTGTTTGTTATGCAATTGCAGTCGGGGAGTTGCGAGTCCTTCAGCGTCTGTGTGTGTGTGTGTGTGTGTGTGTTTGTGTTTGCTTGCTGGTATGTTTTTGTCTCCCGGCTGCTGCTGCTTTGTTTGTTTGTTGTTTTATGCATGTTTGCAGCGGCAGCTTATTCATATTACATAAACTAACTGCGCGCGTCTTGCGTAACGAATCGAAACTGCAATCAAGGAGCAGCCAAGCAGCAAACAATCGCTGACCAGCAATGTGGAAAATGCTCAAAAGGCGCTTAGAAGCAGCCCACCGCCAATTGGCTGCTAATGTGCAACGCCAACGTTGACATGTCTTATCAAAAATGTTTGGCGATTTGCGATTTGAGTTGTTCTTCTCGTTGTGGGTTTGTGTTTGTGTGTGGGTTTGTGTTTTTGTGGCACAAATCGAAGGATGCCGGCTGCTGCTGCTGGCAGCTAGCTAGTAATATTTTGACACTGCCACACATTGAAAGTGCCCCACTACGAACACACACACACTCGCACACACTCACACACGCAAAACGTGCGATTTAGCAGCTACGTGACGCTTTTGTTGGCTGCGAGTTGCGGGCAACAGTTGCCAGTTCCCAGTTGCCAGTTGCTGGGGCATCATAACCAAAGCCTGCAGTCCGCACAAAACTTAAGCACACACACACACACACACACATGCAAGCAAGCAGCTTGGCAAATGACAGTCAGTTTTGTTGCTTTTGGCATTCCAACTTGTGCCGCACATTTTTTAACATTTTGGCGAGAAACGCATTAAAATTTGTTGCACGTCGCATAAATGCTGCGTGTTTGAGTGTGTGGTTGTTGTTGTTGTTGTTGTTGTTGTAAAGGCGAACGAACGCGCCAAACGAGCAAGGACATGCGCCAGGGTCGGGCAAGGACTCGAGCCTGGCAGATTGGTACACACACAAACACACACACCCATACGAACACAAATGGCTGGCCACAGAAAAAGTTTTTTGCCTCGCTCTGCACTGCAGGCAAATAAATTTGCGGATACCGAAACCGAAAAACAGCACATAAAATCACAGCTAGAGATTTGCCCAGGTATATGGTATTGGTAGAAAGAGAGCATAAAACAAAGGAGCAGGAGTTTGGCTAAATAGAAGCTGTCGTATTTTGCCTGGCTCCAAATTGCAATCACTTTCATATAGAAACTTGAAGCAGCAAAAAAAAAATGCTCGAAACTATGAAAAAGACATTTTGACAGCCAATAATTAAAATGGTGATTATGTCATAAAGAAGACGCTATTCCTGAGTTCGCATTATGTGAAGAGCAATAGATATTTTTATTTATTTTTATTTTTGGTAAATATCCTAGATAATTTTTTTATTATATTAAAAAATTTGAAAGTATATAAAATGGTGATTATGTCAGAAAAATTACGCTATTTCTGAGTTCGCAATATGTGAAGAGCAATAGATATTTTTATTTATTTTTATTTTTGGTAAATATCCTAGATAACTTTTTTATTATATTAAAAAATTTGAAAGTATATAAAATGGTGATTATGTCAGAAAAATTACGCTATTTCTGAGTTCGCAATATGTGAAGAGCAATAGATATTTTTATTTATTTTTATTTTTGGTAAATATTCTAGATATTTTTTTTATTACATTAAAAAATTTAAAAGTTTATAATTTTATATCAGCCAATAATTAAATTGGTGATTTTGTCATAAAAAAGACGCTATTTCTGAGTTCGCATTATGTGAAGAGCAATAGATATTTTTATTTATTTTTATTTTTGGTAAATATCCTAGATAACTTTTTTATTATATTAAAAAATTTGAAAGTATATAAAATGGTGATTATGTCAGAAAAATTACGCTATTTCTGAGTTCGCAATATGTGAAGAGCAATAGATATTTTTATTTATTTTTATTTTTGGTAAATATCCTAGATATTTTTTTTATTACATTAAAAAATTTAAAAGTTTATAATTTTATATCAGCCAATAATTAAATTGGTGATTTTGTCATAAAAAAGACGCTATTTCTGAGTTCGCATTATGTGAAGAGCAATAGATATTTTTATTTATTTTTATTTTTGGTAAATATCCTAGATGTTTTTTTATTATATTAAAAAATTTTAAAGTTTATAATTATATATATCATATAATAGCTTTTTTTATCCTATTCATTTTTTTAATAAAACACTTGATAAGAATCTCTACTGCTGTGGAACTTGGCCAATTCCTGATCTATACGCTTTATTACTTTGACCAGCTGTGTCTGATCATTGATCAAACAAAAGTGATCTACAATTCATTGTAATTTTATTTAATTTTTACTTAGTTAGATGATTTATGATATCCTAAATACATCTTTTCACATTAATAGATATTCTATTAATTTTTTTTATTTTAATTTTAAAGCTATTCATAAGAATGTCTACTGCTATGGAACTTGGCCTATTCTTGGTAAATACGATTAATGACTTTGACCAGCTGTGTCTGATCATTGATCAAACAAAAGTGATCTACAATTCATTGTAATTTTATTTAATTTTTACTTAGTTAGATGATTCATGATATCCTAGATACATCTTTTCACATTAATAGATATTCTATTAATTTTTTTTATTTTTATTTTAAAGCTATTCATAAGAATCTCTACTGCTATGGAACTTGGCCTATTCTTGGAAAATACGATTAAAGACTTTGACCAGCTGTGTCTGATCATTGATCAAACAAAGTGATCTACAATTATTTCTTTTCACATTAATAGATATTCTATTAATTTTTTTTATTTTTATTTTAAAGCTCTTCATAAGAATCTCTACTGCTATGGAACTTGGCCTATTCTTGGAAAATACGATTAAAGACTTTGACCAGCTGTGTCTGATCATTGATCAAACAAAAGTGATCTACAATTATTTCTTTTCACATTAATAGATATTCTATTAATTTTTTTTATTTTTATTTTAAAGCTCTTCATAAGAATCTCTACTGCTATGGAACTTGGCCTATTCTTGGAAAATACGATTAAAGACTTTGACCAGCTGTGTCTGATCATTGATCAAACAAAAGTGATCTACAATTATTTCTTTTCACATTAATAGATATTCTATTAATTTTTTTTTTATTTTTATTTTAAAGCTATTCATAAGAATCTCTACTGCTATGGAACTTGGCCTATTCTTGGAAAATACGATTAAAGACTTTGACCAGCTGTGTCTGATCATTGATCAAACAAAAGTGATCTACAATTATTTCTTTTCACATTAATAGATATTCTATTAATTTTTTTTATTTTTATTTTAAAGCTCTTCATAAGAATCTCTTCTGCTATGGAACTTTGCCTTTTCCTGATATATACGATTTATTACTTTGACCAGCTGTGTCTGATCAAGCCTTATGCATTTAATTGTAATTTTTATTCCACTGGTTTAGTTCGCATCATCTAATCGATTTATTTAGGTGCCAATTGCCACCACTGCTTGGCTTCGAGTTACTTATTGATGGGCCCGAAGCCGTCCTCTTTTCTTATACCATCGTTCTCATCGTCCGTCATTATGGCAAATGGTAGCTCATCTGCCCCACCACCAGCCAGCAACCAGGAACCAGCAACCAGCAACCACCAACCACATTTGCCAATATCTTGAAATAGTTAGTTGCCGCAAAACGAACTCGCATGCTAAATGTGCAATCTGAGGCCACTAATTGCAGCGCATTCATCAGATACGCACCCAGGCAGGCAGCACACAGAACGATAGAGCACGCCAGCTGGCCAGGACTCGAGGAGTCCTAGCTCTGTCGGTCTGTCTTTCTTTTTGTATGCGTGTTGCTGTGATTTCTATGGGGCAATAGAGTGGGGCAAATGAAAGAAAATTGTAAATTGCTTTTAATTAAAAGCACAAACATAAACACCTGCTGTTTCTGTTAAGCTCTAGCTCCACATACGCACTCGCGTACAAATAAAACAATAGGCGGAAATGGAAACGCAGTGGGCTACGATTATAAATCCCCCAGCTACTGTTGCCACCAACGCCAGGACCTAGAGACAGTGCCAGCTGCCTCAGTGTCCTTTGTTGGCTGTTCTTGTTGCTTTTGTTGATATTGTTGCCGCTTTCGTGGCACGCATTAATAAGCCAGCCAAGGTTTTGTGGCACAAGTAGCAAGAAGCGTCAGCTGGTTGGCCTTTGGCTCTCTCTCTCTGGCTCTCTAGTTGTGTTACTCATACGCCGTGTGTGTCTGTTTGCGCTTGTTTTCCGTTTCGATTTAAGTGCACAATTTGTGCCTAGACAAGGCCAGTCTTTGCTTATTAGATGCCGTCTCATTCAATTGCAATGCAAATTGCCTGCACTGAGCAACAATACAACAATACACATATTAAAGATTTCGGAATTGTTATTTTTTTCTTGTATAATATGTACCCATTAAAGATGACTATTATTCTCTTGATTAGCATAATTTCGTATTTCTTCTTTACTTTGAAATAATAATACTACATTTTATTTTGTTTTTTAATTTTAAATATCAAAACAGATATGTCGTAGTAGTAAATGTGGCCCCAATTCATTTCTTTCAGTGTGCCTTACACTGGCCAACACAGCGAGCGATTGGCATATAAAGCTTCGCTTGCGCTTGGCTGACTTGTTGCCACAATGTTGCTGGCGTCAAGAGTGCGCCACATGCCGCATTTGCATGCAACAATCGGGGCGATGGCAGAGCAAACATTGCCAGTGTTTGGGCCTGCATTTATTGCATCCTACATCTCCCATGGAGGTCCTCGGTCCTCAGTCCTCAGTCCTCAGTCGTGGGTCCGTCTCCCGGTCCGTGTCGGGCTCAGTTTTGTTGCAGTTGATTGTTTTCGTGCGGCTGCCGCACCGCAAAACACTGAAAATGTGAAAATGCACGAAACAAAAATTGAATATCCACAGGACCAGCAGGATGCTGCCTGCCTCCTGCCTCCTGCATCTTCTTCGCTTGCTTTCTCTGTCTCTACGTCCGTACACAGATTCCTTTTGTGCTTTGGCCCTGGAGTCGAGCCTCAGCCGCCTCAGCCATAAATAATGCAGTATTATTTTCAAATAAACTCGACTCGCTGTGGCTGCCTTAGGCAGCTGGCCACCCTGTAACCGACACCCTGTGCCCGCATCCTTTTCGCCTGCCGCCAAATGATTTTCACACATGAAGAACGTGCAAAACTGCCCATAAATTTTGGCGACCATTGCGTTTTTTTTTGTTCCTTCTCTTGTTTGGCGTTTTGGTTTTCTTTTGCAACATGCTTTTTCGCCAGCATTTTCATTGAATTTGATTCGCAAGTGAACGCAAACAAGAACTGCAACTACAACTACAGCAGAAGGTGGATCTTGCCAACATTGGCCGCTTTTACATTTGCAAGTGAAATGTTTTGCGGCCTGTCAGCCAAATGCCCATTGAGGGCACCAGCTGTCGCCGCTAACCAATATGCAATTGTTGTTTTTCGCTAGTCGCGTTTTCGCTGTTCGGCTGCCAAGCACAAGCACAAACAAAAGGTCTACACGAGCGTGCCACACACACACAAACCAAACCAAAGCAATTGCGTGGGCAATATATCAACATAAATGGAGCTCCCTTCGTTTTGGGAGTGAAAAACCCCCCAAAGAGGTGCAAAGAACTTCAAGCAGCGATGAAGCAATAAAACAATAAGAATGTTTATTAATTGATAATTGCATTTAAAGTTCTCAATGTGAGCCGTTTGCAAAAGAAATTCGAAATATATTAAAGATTATTTAATTTATTTTATTTTTTTTATGTAACAAATATATTTTTTTTTAGTCATGTGTACAACAAACAATTGGTTTTTATTCCATGTGTACAAGAACTTCTTACTTTGTTTATATTAATGTGGTAAACAAGGTTTTTTTTAGCATATCCATTTCCTCATTTATCTCAAAACAAATTAACTATTTAATTTTTTTTTTTTTTGTAATGTAATCTGTGTTTGGTTTTACCAAAAAAGAATTCTATATTCCTTAGAAATCCGTTTGCTTTTTTTTGCAAAATAAAATATTGTTTATTAAATATTTGAAAAGGCAATTTAATAACCCGCACAAACCTGTTTGTATGCAGGCAGTGCTTCTCAGGCATAAACTAATCCCTTATTTCAATTCACATTTAATTTTTTATACCCTGAACCCATTAAAAATGGGTAAAAGGGTATAATGAAGTTGTGCAAAAGTATGTAACAGGCATAAGGAAGCATCTCCGACCATATAAAGTATATATATTATTGATCAGTATCAACAGCCGAGTCGATCTAGCCATGTCCGTCTGTCTGTCCGTCTGTCCGTCTGTCCGTCTGTCCGTCTGTCCGTCTGACCGTCTGTCCGTCTGTCCGTCTGTCCGTCTGTCCGTCTGTCTGTCTGTATGAACACACAGATATCAGAGACTACAAGAGCTAGAGACTTCATATTTGGAACATAAGTTCTCCTAATCCCGGGACAGATCAAGTTTATTAAAATTTATCGATAGCTCGTCCCGTTCAAAAGTTATCGATAAATTTCGATTTCAGACCAGCGTTTTTTGGATATAACTTACAAGTTATAAGAGCTAGAGGCCCCTAATTTGACATGTATAATCTCGAATAGCATACACATGAACAAATTTTTCACTTTTTGGATACCACCCCCAAACCCCCCAAAAGTTAAAAAAACGCATTTTTAAGGTACGACCTTGCAATTTGGTTTGGTCACACATATTATCGACAATTGTTTGCCCCAAAAATTTCAATAAGATCGGACGATAAACACAGAAGTTATTTAAGATTTAACTTTCCATTATGTGGGGCTCAGCGAAAAGCAAGCTAACTGCTTAGACCGCTTGCACTGCTTGTACTGCTTGTACTGCAGCATGTGTGTTTTAGATTAATATGAATGATTGTAAGGACTGGGTTCAGGGTATCTCGTAGTCGGGCACTCCCGACTAGAGCACTCTTACTTGTTTTATTTTGCTTTAATTTGAATATTTTATTGAGAATTAATTATTAATATATATGAACCCATGTATTAAATAGAAATTACTTTTTATATTCCTTAGGGAAAAACTCGTCGTCTTCCTCAAACACATTTTTATAACATGTAACGATATCATACACCACCTTACACATTTCATTTGTTGTTTATAACATATAGATGACCGATAATGTGTAATTGTTTGTGATCTACATCACAATTGCATCCTTAAAATTCACTTGATAATTTCCAAAGTGGCATCCCAGGCACTCTGTTATTTTTGTGTCTTAGAGTGTCTCAGATTTATAGCAAGTTAATATGCTCATTGCACCCATTTCACATGGCCAAAAAGGGCATAAAAATGCGCTTGTTATACTTGAATTGCTTCGGTCTGCTCCAGCTCCTGCTGACGTCTTCTCCTGGCTCTGTGCTAGTCTGCTCTGCTCTCTAGCTGGCACACGGCAAATTATTAGTTGAGCATGTGCCAAAAATATTGCTGAAGACGTTGCCGTCCGCCAAGCAAGTGGAAGCAGCGCATATATACCCCCAAGGTCCTTGACTACCAAGCCTCCCAATAGCCCCCCCCCCCTCCCCTCTCTGCACAGGCCCCCTCAAAGGCCGCAAAGCCTATGGCATTTCTATAGTTGGCAGTAGGTCGCAAAATTTATGGCCGTTGTCTGTCGCGGACAAAGAACATCTTTGAATGTTGTATAACTTAAGTGCCAGTGCAAATTTTCTGCCACTTCATGGCCAGAATGCAATCCTATACGAGAGAGAGAGAGAACTAAGTATATAAGTAGGTATGTCTGTCTGCCTGTCTATCTATATATGTACATGCCAGTTTATATGTGTGTTCGTTTTTGTTGCCACTTGCATATTTTTAGCGTTTTTGTATGTGAGAGCATCCTTTATGAAAAGGCATTTGCAATTTGGCGCTGCTTTCAAGTGGAGGTTGCGAACAACTTTCGGGCTATAACTGTTTCCCACTCTTACTCCCACTCCTACTTGCTCCCTCTTTGTCTGTCTTACTCCTAAAATAATGATAGTAAAATTAAGAGATAATTGTCTTTGGCGAGCTTCAGACTTGCAGTTGGCAACTTAAATAATGAGCTTTTTAAATTAAATCTACGCTAAATAAACAAGAGAAAAAAATGTATACAAATATTTTTGGATGAATTGATGATAGATCCCTGATGACATTTAAATTTCAAATAAGAAACAGCTCCACTCAAAAACAAAAAAGGCCCAAACCAAAAATGAAGCATAAAGTGAAAAGTTATTTTAAAAAAGTACTTCAAGAAGTCAGTTTTTTTAGCTTTATATAAAAAATAAAAAAATATCTAATATAGAAAAAGAGCGAAATGTTATACAAATTTTCGAATCTGGTATATATATACCTGATTTCGTTTAATTATGATAAAAAGATAAGCCCAAATTATAATTACATAATTACAATTGTCCTTCTACGCACATAACCGTTATAACTAAAAGCTTAAATCGATGACACGTATAAATTTCCCACAGTTTTTAAGCTAGACTAACCAAATGTAGAAGGTGAGCTGCCCCAAAGACTGCTTACTATCATTTTCAATGTCTCGACGCCAAAGTTGCAGTTTATGGCTAAGAATTATTGGTTATTTATTGAATTAATAAAATACAAAATATAATCGTTGTGGTCGTTTCTATAATATACAAGTTATAGCCATTACCATAACAGCATCTGCCAATTTCAAACAAATTGTTGGAGGGAGAGAAAGAGACAGACATGAGCTGAACAGATAGAGAGGGGGCTTTTGCAATTGGGCGCCCCAATTAGCCAGGCAGTTAAGTGCAACAACAACAACAACAACAACCACAATGACAAGTGGCAGCAACAACAACAAGCAACAACAGACGCATCGAACATAAACAGAATGCAATAATACTTAACATGGCAGACAGCAGCAGAAAGCAGCAGGGCACCGAATCGAAAGACCCTACGATATATATATATATATATATATATATATATAGATAGAGAGAGAGAGAGAGAGAGAGTGGAAAGCCGGGCAAGCCGATTATGGGCGACACATGTTCGTAGCAAATGGACATGGACAATGGGACATGGGACATGGGACATGGATAGTGGGTTAATTAAGCAGAAACAATTGCATATAAATATGAAAACATTGAATTTGCTACCAGCTCGAGATTTGGGACCACATCATTTGGCTTTGCCACTGGGCAGGCGGATTAACTCCGCTATATAAGCCCATTAAATTGTTATTGTCATGAGCATATTTGTAACTACTGCTATTGTGGCTGCTTGCCGGTAGCTGGTTTGCTGCTGTTATTTAAAACACATGTCGGCTATTTGTAGCAACAAGAAAATTACACAAATCGTTAAATATTTGCGCTGCTGTTTCTGTTTATTTTTTGTTTTTTGTTCCAAGCAAAATGGACCCATAAATTTTGTTGTCGCGCAGCCATTTTACCTGTGACATTATTATTGCTGCTGCTGCTCTGTCCTTGTTGCTGTTGCTTTTTATTTGTTTGTCGTAATTGCGGCGACACGACAGAAACAAAAAAAAGTGACACAAGCACAACAAGCCCACAGAGATAACAACAGCAACAACAATGCTGGTAGGAGGCCCATAAAAATTTAATGAAAATTAAAATGAAAATAATTTGTGTGTTTAATTTAATTTTATGATGCCCCAAAGACAAGCAGCAAGCAACAACACACACACACACACACACAATGAACACATTTGCCGTCAACGTTTAAAATTCGTTTCATTCGCTTCATGAATGCCCCGAAAACTATGCAACAGATCATAAATCAAGCGCATAAATTACCATCAATAGAAGAGCGAATGAGTGTGAGACTGAGACTGAGAAACGAGACGAATGAACAGCAAGTCGTCGGTCGGTCGGTCGGTCGTACCCCAGAGGCGTTGTACCCAAAGATTGCGACGATGGCCAATGACAGCAAATGGAAAAACAATAAAGCAAAGTTCCTTGCCGCCCTGTTGTTGTTTGCACGCAGCACAATGATAACAATAACAATAACATTACCAGTAATGCTAACAATAACATTACTTCAAATTTAATTTAAATTATTTGTCCGCTCAGCAGGACGACAGTTGTCGACCAGCCGCAAAAATCACCCCAGACAACAATTGCCAGATACATATCGCGTATACGTATCGCAAAAATTACCTGCAATGCTTGCCCACTGCCTGCCTGACCATTAGCCACAACAACAACATCATGTGTGTGTGTGTGTGTGTGTGGTCACTTAAGGGTACGAGTATGAAACAACAATAGCCACAAAAGCTATCATGCAGTGTGTGGACGGAGCAAATGGGCATTTCGCGCTTTAGATTAGATCGGCTCCCATCAAGGCCCAACAAAATGGAATTGCGGGTCAACCGAAACCTAAACAGGCTAATGCCCAAAGTAGGTATCTAAAATATATCTTGATTTCGCTAGCTCAAACTAAACGGTTATTTCAATTGACTGCCCCGAATTGACCATATGGTGAGCTATTTATTTAGTATATGTGCCTTAGAATTTTTAATTCTAATTAACAATTGACTACGACCTGACGTTATACTTTTTTTTTATATATATTGCTATGTTGTCTAAGATCTAAGGCTGTTGATCAAATCAATCAAAACAAGTGGGTAAGGAATATGGATTCGGCGTGCCTAAGATTTTATACTCTCTTCGAGTCGATGGATGGATTTTACTAGATTATATTTGTTTTGCATACAGGAAGTAACTTTTGGAGATTCTCGACGCTTCCGTCATCGCTGCACTACACACTTCAGCACAAAATTAATAAATTATGTTCTTAGAGTATAATAACAACAGCCATTTTGTCTTCAAAGGTAATTTTAGAAATGAGCTTTGAAGACTTTACCGAATTGGAAACTGAACCGGTTTTGAAGCTCCAAACCAATTTGTTCGTGGTTCTTTGTCTACTTGTATTCTGCATTTAAGTTTTGTTACATTATGAAAATTTTATTTTTGTTAAGGATTCTAAGGATTCTTTTAATATCATTGCAAGAGATTTGATCATAAAATGAGTGTAATTCAATAACCGCTTAAGAAATATAATACAATAATGTGATTATTTATTTACATTTATTTCAAAAATTCTGTTCTTCTATCAATTGTTTGATGTTTTATTTTGCCCAAACTTTGAACCCCCAAATGATGTGCGCACAGAAACAAATTTGATCTCCAAACTATCTGGCAGCTGCTTTAATGGCAATTAGTAAGCGCCATTTTCATGTGCTGTTAATTTCCTCTTTAAGTGAAAAAAGCATTTCGCCGACAACATGACAAAAGTCATAAGTACTTGCCCCACCCAAATTTTGCTTTTGCCATAGTCCTACTGCATTCTACTCGTATGTCTGTCTATTGCTTTTCCATTCGTATTTCCATTTCCGTTTTTCATGAGCGGCTGCATTAGCAATTCAAATTTGATGTCCGCCATTAAACTCATTAACTGCACACAAATGCAGAGGCACGAGACAGCAACGCTATCCGTATCCCGTATCCCGTACCCCGAACCTCTTACCTCTTACCTCTTATCACTCTGGCATTAGTAGAGACACATCCCTAGGATGCTGTAGACAACAGTCCAGAAACTACATAAACAGTGAGAATGCTGTGCGGCAATAAAACAGCCGCAATGGGAATGGGGAGCACCTTTAATGAGTGCAAGCAACGATCGACAAATGAGGAACTGTCTTCATTAGCAGCGCCAGCTGGAGTAGACACCTGAGACCTGAGACCTGAGAGTGGAGTGGAGTGGAGAGTAGAGAAACTGGCTACAGTTTTTGCGTGGCATCAGCTCGTTTAACTACCTCGGCCTGAGCCAGGACTGAAGTGGAAGCTGGAAGGCAAAAACTAAACGTAAATACCTAAAATATAAAAAAAGGTAGCAGAGAGGGAAGCTCTGGGTCGTAGTTTGCATGGAAAAGCCATTTGCACGCCGTTGAGCGTCGTCTGCGCCGAATAGTTGACTGCGCCGAGCTCCTTCCACACCGGATAATTGACTTTCAAATCAGTTTGCTATAAATTTTTATCGGCACTTTTGATGCTGCTGTCGCTGGCAGCGCACTCTTGACGCTGGCGACGCTCGCGGCGACAACGACGGCTGCAATCAATTGCCAAAGTCAATGGGGACCATGCCGGTGATAATTGCCATGGAGCTAGCAGGAGCAGCCAGCCAGCCAGCCAGCCAGCCAGGAGCAGCCAGCCAGGACAGCAGCGTCCGGGACAAAACGCCACTAATGAGTTTTATTGAGTAGTTGCTGTAGTTTCGCCCTGGGTGCGAAACCCTTTGCTCCAACCCCTCAACTCACCACACAGCCCAGGTGGGAGAGACCTGGGCACCTCTGGGCGCAAAAACTCAACTCGATGACGCACGGAAGCAGTTAATCAAATCTGTAAGTGCCTCCTGGCCATTGAGTGGTGCTGCAGTCCATACACGTAATTGCATTTACTGCTTCACACATGGCAGGTTCGTTCCCCCAATTGCCCCTCGTTTATATTAAAGTCTCGGGGACACTTTTAGCCACAAGAATCGACGACCAAAAAATAGCTGGCACACAGGCAAAAAAATGGCTAAAGGAAATGCAAAATTGGCATAAGCACGTAAATTATGTGCTGCCAATTAGCAGTTCCCAAATAGAAGTGCGCAGGCAAGTAGGCGTGGCTTG
The DNA here is from genome assembly GCA_035042425.1 of Drosophila flavopinicola. Classification (NCBI taxonomy): domain Eukaryota; kingdom Metazoa; phylum Arthropoda; class Insecta; order Diptera; family Drosophilidae; genus Drosophila; species Drosophila flavopinicola. Next base: position 4,102,636 of record JAWNLL010000476.1, on the reverse strand, counting down.
CTAGCTGTTAGCTGTTAGCTGGTAGCTGATACGGCCTAAACTCGCACAAGACAGAGCAACAACAAAAGCAACGCATAGAAAAACATATAAAAATCGGAACAGCACGAAGAACTCGACGCGACTTTCACGATACCCTTTAGTGTGTGAGTTAACGAATAAGAATTGTCAAACGTTTTAACTATGAGTTACACACTGTTAAAACTAAAGAAACAGAGCATGGCCAATTATTCAAATAGGAATATATAATAAAATAATAGCTTTAATTATTAATAATATTATTCGACACATGCGAATCCTCAAAATATATGCTTATTATATTAAATAACAATTTGTTGTATACGATTTTAGATTATTCTTGCTGTTATTTCAAATTCAAATCTGTATATATATTATATATATTAAACAAAATTATTTCGGAGAATATTTTGAAATTAACACAAATAAAATGAGTTTTGTGTTAACATGAAAATAATACAAAATTTATGTTCCGCTTGTATTTAGTTAGTTCCACTAGTTATTTCTTGTCCACTGTCAAAACGCTCAATAAAACTATCATTATTATTTCTTACTCTACCTTTTTATACATACATAGATATACTATCACCAGCTGCCATTTTGCCACGCTTAGCTACCCATTTGTGCATACTTCTAGGGTATACGCAAAAATGTGTATATATAAATAATTTCGTCACGACATAAGTGGCATCATTAGAGGAAGTGTGTGGCGCACTGGTTGACTGCCACCCATGTCTACACAGACACCCCCACCTACCACTCCCCCTCCACCCTGCACCACTGCCTCTGCCCCACCACCAGTCGCGTCTCAAGTGGCTGACGTAAAAAAGTCAAATGCCGAAATTGCCAGGCAGCAAAAAAGAAAAAGATGAAGAAGCAGAAGCAGAAGAAATGCCATGCCAAATAAGGAGGGGCAATGGGGGGGAAGTTTAGCTGCGAATGAGTGCGAAGAAAACATGGTAATTTTTCATAAAAACCGCCAAATGCGCACACAACCCGAAGCGAAAAAGAAAACCGCACAAAAAGCCAGCAAAGCGGCAAACAGAAAAAAAAGTATATTTTTTGCTGTCCTGCGCGGTTTTTTCTTATATTTTTGCTGGAATGTAATTCAAAGACGTTATTGGGGTGGGGGGGGCGGTAGGCGAGCGAGCGGGGGTATGTGGGCGTGGCTTAGCATGTTTATGCGACGTCTTTTGGCATTTAGGCATGCGAAATGCGTTTGCCCCAAATCCTTTTTACGTTGCTGCCAAGGACACAAGCAGAAGCGCCATATGGGCCGTGAAGTGGGCAATAGATGGGGCCAGAATGGGAATGCCTAGATTGAGGGATGATGGAGGATAGCCAGGAAAAACAAACTTTCAGCGGAAGCGGCGACGGAAATGTCAACAAAACGGCAACCGCGCGACGGGTGGCCAGCTTAGTGGGGGCGTGCTGCTGGTGGGGGTGGGGCGTAGTAAGCGAATGCGAGGGGGGGTGGAGGGCAGCTGGGATTGCGGCCCATTCGTAATAATTCCCAGCTGAAATATTATCAAATTGCGGCAATTGATTTAGCCGCCAGCGGGCAAACAAGGCGTGGCAGCTAAGAAGCCATACAGCCAGCTGAGAAGGGATTGCGAATTACATCACCTGAATAAGTAGTTGTTTGCGAGAGGAGTTTTCCAAATTATATCAATTTAATCTGTAATACTTAAACACTTCAAATAATAATCTCGCTGATATTTGTTAAAATTTAACAAAAAGTCTGTGCTAAAATAATAAATAAAATATTAATATGAAAGGCAAATGAGTTTCGGAAGTTATAAAACTACTAACCACAAGAAACAATCTTAATAACCATTTTTCAACGATTTCTTGCGCCGCAAATCGATGAGAAAAGTTTTCAAAGTCAAACAACAATTGGCTGGGAAATCATTTGCAAGTTCAATCACATTTAAAAGCCCGGATTAATAATTTCCCGTCCGGACATTTAAAAATAGTTGGATAGGCAGCCGGCAGCGAAATCGATACAGCGTCAGCTCCGATTCGAGGAACTAGCGCCTGGGATGATTGGGCTGATTTGGATTATTTGTTGCCCACGCCATTTGGCGCCTCTGATTTATTTCCGTCAAGTAATTGGAAGCGTTGCCAGAGTACGCTGTTGTGGCTCAAATACCAACATAATTAGTGGCGTGCTCAAAAATAGACCATAAATAATCGACGCTTTCTTTTTTGCCTACACTGCAAGGACAGGCAACGCAGGAAAGGAGTACGCAGGAGGAAGAGTAGGTGGCGTCCTTGGCAACGCCGCAAATTGTCTAAGGCCCTGCATAAATTACTTAAATGTTTTTCGCAGGAAATGAAGATGCTGCGCACCACAATGAACGGGTAGCTGTTTAGCTGCTGCTGCTGCTATTCGCCCGTGCGACATGGCGTATGCGCAATTTTATTAAATTACATTCGTGTTTTGGCAAATTAATTACGAAATTATGTTGTCGTCTGGCCGCCCAACGAACTACACATGCTGGTGGGTGTAGCTAGCTGGGCGTTGCCTTGACTCCGATTTGTTCCATACATTGTATTTATCTCGGAATGTCAGTCCGGGGTGCAAAGGACCCAGGACCCTGGGCCATGTGGCCTTGTGGCTTGCTCTCGCATATTAAAAGTAATTTCGCCTCATTTTTGGCATATTTCGTTGTCTGGCAGGACATACAGGACAGAACAGGACAACAGGACCATAACCCGGCGCGGATTATGCCGCATTTCAATCGTCGTTGGACCATTTTTCTAGAAATCTCAGTCGCCATAAATTTGACTTTATGTTCATGGCTCGCTAACCAAATTGTGTGTTTACAAATCATGGCAGATAGACGCACAGCACAGCACAGCACAGCACAGCCCTGCCTCACTCACCCTGGCCCTAATTAAGCGCAGAGGGCAAAGCTCTCGCATTACTCATACGCCGCATTAGACGCTCCCCAAATCATTGTCAAATAAATAACGTTAATTTGTTAAATCGGCTAAAGCGAATAAAAAAAAGGAAAATAAACCAGCTAACCGCAACGCATGTGAAGTTAAGAATCACATTTGCATATTTCCCATATAACACTAAGAGCAGCGCAATGGCTTGTGACGCAAGCGAGCATCCACATCGAAGCGAATCGATTCGAATGTAACTTTCTACCTGATGCTGTTGCTTCGACATTTTGTCAAATTGCTGGCACCCACACCCCCACCCCCAACCGCCAGCCCCATCCACTGCTAAAACGCATGTGTACGCTTCATTTATGCATTCATCAATCAGCTAACCAAGTGTAAATTTTTGCATTTCCTTGCGCGCTGAAATAAAACAGAGAATTTGAATTTGCACCAAAGACCCAAAGTTAAATCAAGCACTCTCTCCACCCCAAATGTAGCCCACTGCTGCCACCCAATCACCGCATAGCTGCTTTGTCTTTTGGGCTTGCTGGCAGCACAAGCAGCAGAAGTAGTAGCTGAAGCTGAAGCTGAAGCAGAGCAGCAAACGAGAACGCCCTTCATTTATTTTATTTTGAAATATATAAATCGCACCTAAAAAGTATGCTACACTAAACTTTGATTCATGGCGCAAAGTTTCCGTGCGCTTGAAAATTCGTTTTCCTTGGCCTTACGCACACACCAACACCAACACCAACAAACACACCAACACACACACACATACACACACATACTTACACCCACACTTGCTTGCAGCTGTTGCCCACAACGTTCCGGTTCAACGCTTTTTACGTGCTCAGCTGCCATGCCCCTTCTCTCCCCCCCCCACTCTACCCAACACCTTGCACGTTTAAATTTGGCTGCTCTGGCAAGAGAAGAGAAGCGAAAAAAAGCGAAGCAAAGTAACAAAAAAGAAAATTTTTCGCAATTTTCCCTGGCGCCCATTTAGCACTTGGCCATGATACGCAGTTTCTCTTTTATTTGCTGTGAAAATAATAGAATCATAAACTGAAACGGGGCGTGGCCCTGACTGAAAACCCTGACTGGGGTAACACTCCCAAGCAGCAGCAGCAGCACGTGGTGCTCCGCTTTGAAGTGTTTGATTAAATTTTCGACACTTAATGATAGCACACGCAACAGCCAGTCAGCCAGTCAGCGAGTCAGCAACATCGCGATATACCAGCTGTATCCCAGCCCAACAAGCCAGCAACACATCATAAACGGCAGCGGCCATGCACCGCAAAATTGTTAACAATCGGAATGGAAGCTAAAGCTGTCGCTGGACAGTTGGCCAGTGAGCCGGGTCCGGGTCCCTGTCCGGGTCCAGCATGTTGCACACACAGCAGGCGGAGGCCGTGCAATGTGCGACTGGTAATGACATCGCTCCGGGCTGACTCTCGCTCCGGTTATGGACTCTCAACGGTGACAACGACGACGACGATGATGCCAACTACATAAATAGCAGCCGTGACAGTCGCGAGGCAGCTGCTCGACGGCTGTGTTGGGAAGGGCAAGGGAAAGGTGCAGGGCAATGGATACGGGAATGGGCAGACAACTGATGATGCAGCCAATAAAACCAACGAGCTGACCAAAATAACTGCATGCAATGCAACGCGACAGGCGCGAACATTTTCGCATAACGTGCAACCTAGTGTAAAACAATCAGTTTCGCTTAAAACAGAAACGACAAATACTCTAGCTATATTTGTAAATTTAACGAAGACGCAATTATTTAAAATAATATATTTGTAAAATTAAAAATATTTAAAGTGTATATTTTCGCTAATTTTAACAAATTTCCTTAGCTCCTCCTTATTGAATCTGTGAAATAAAAAACGCTATAAAAACCCCAATATTGTTTTTAAAGATGAAACACCTCTCTGTCCAAATTTTTGAATTAAATCTTAAAAATAAAAAAGTTTAAACAAAAAAATGCAATGCAATAGTTTTCTACTTTTTGGGTACATTGTTTAATATTTAATAAATGCCTCAATACTAGTAGTTAAACTACTGTTTGGTTGACAATCTACTTTTAATTGAATTTGTTTTCGTTTGCAATCGTTTATTTTGTGATTAAATAAAACGTGTACACAATTCCGGTTGCATTTTTTAATTAGCTAAAATGAAATTGCATTAAATGAGAATATATATTTTTTAATTAAAATGGATTGGCAATTAAAAGTTTGAAATTAACATGAATGTGAAACACTACATGGAAAATTTCCATTTTCCTTTGTAGTGAGAAAATAAAAACACTGTAGCTATAATTATATGTATATCTATAGTAATTACAATTACAAATCTAAAACTATAATAGTTCAGTTATATATATATACATATATAACTGAGTAAACTTTCGATTAATATTGCAGATTTATCTAAATGCAATATTCGATAATCACCTTTTGTGTGAAGAATATAGTCAAGCTTTGCCAGCAGATAATTATAATAAAGAGCTTGCATTAATTATTCGGCCATTCTATATGCACATAGGCAGGATACATGAAAAATGTATTACGCCCCGATTTCGGCATGCTGGCTGCATCCTTTGCATCCTTTTAGCTGGTCTGGTCTGGGCGGCAGCTGTTTTTGTTGTTTTTGTGTCTGCTGTTTGTTGTTTGTTGTTTTGGAATTATGTTGTTAGCCATGTTGTCGTTGAAAATCCCCCAATAAACGCTTAGCTGGCTGCAAAAAATGTGTGTGTGTGTGTGTGCGTTTGGAGGCGCCAAACGACTGCCAATTGCCAAATAAATTACGAAGTTTACAGCCCTAAAAACTGGAAGGGGGGCCACAATCAACGGCAGCATTAACGATATCGCCTTCAAAACTGCCGACCTAACCCGACAAGGACCCAACTTTAACCGAAGCCGCATGTCAAACACGCAAACCTTTCAATGACACAGACCCCCACAAGCCCCCCACTCTCCTGCCCCCCCCTTCCCCCTTAACCCATTGGTAGCAGGTGTACGGCAGTTGGCACAGTTGGCCAGGTGATGGCATTTGGCTAACGTTGCCAGTTTTGCTTGTTGCGTGTCCACTTTCACTTCCAGCCTGTATGTGTGTGTGTGTGTGTGTGTGTACCGAGAAATTGCGGTTTGTTTGCTGGGTAATTACATTTTGGCATTTTCTCCAAGCACCCGCTTCTCTCTCAGTGTATGTGTGTGTGTGTGTGTGTTTGTGTGTGTGTGTTTGAGCATGTCAGCGTGATAATTATGCGACTATAATCGCACTTTTACATGCCAGCAGCAGCGGCAGCAGAGTAGAACTCTCAACTCCGGTGCGACTTCTAGTGTGTCCAGCAAATGTCTGGAAACACTTGAACCCTAAAACGAAATATGTCGAAAGTCAGCAGCCCCAACTAATTAACAGGCCGCAGGTACAAAAGTGGACCCCTCTCTATCACACACACTCAGTCACATACAATTCAGCACATTCATACAATATTTAAAGGCAAGTTGGACGAGCTTAAACAAAAGCGAAAGGCATGTTTAATCATAAGAGCAAAAACAACACTGCAAATTGTTGCTGCCTTTGCCAACGGCAACGGGGCAAACTTTGCTGCTAAAACTCACACAGCTACGCAAAAAAAAAAAGGGTTAAGTAAATATTGAAGTGAATAAAAACCATGAAAAAGGAGCCAGTTGGCAAAAAAAATAATACACACACACATATATACAATGAGAAGCGAAAGGCAACGCACACTTTTAACTACTCTTTTGGCCGTGTCGCGTGAAATGGGCGAAATGGGCGACTGGCCGGTGAGTGGAAGTGGGCGTGGCAGTGGCGCGGGGTGGGGGTGGGTGGTGGGGCTTGGGCGTCACAGCCATAGTCACGAGCAGAGAGCTCTAGCTTTAGCTGCAGCTACCAATTAATGTCCTTGTTAGGCACTGGCCTGTAAAATTGGCTTAAAAAATATGTAACCTTATGCGAGAGCCAGCCAGCTTGCTCTCTCTTTCACACACACACACTCTCTCCCTCTCTCTCTCTCTTGCTCTCGTTCGCTGTTTGTGTGTTTGCTGTTTGGTTCATGCGCAATTTTGTCCATGTGATTACCAAAATACTGGCTAAATATATATAAATATATTTATGCATATGTTAAATAAACTCTGAACGTTTTATATAATTTCCTGAGAAAAACTAGGCGTAAACTGCTTATTGTAAGCATATTTAAGGAAGTTATCTGTTTACAGCATGCTTAAGTAGGTTATATATAATATATACTACTCGCTTATATTTAGTTTTAAGTCAACTTATATTTATGAGTTTAAGAAAATCACTGAATGATTTGTTTGCTCTTAATAAGTAAATTTGACAATGATACACAAAATACTTATCGCAATGCTTAAACTCTTATTCAAATATATTTTTTTTCATTTTTTTTTAATTTAAGGAACTAGAAATTTTAAAATAAGTTCAACTAGCCCTTTAGCATTTGCAAGGAATTGTTTTTAAACCTCTTCTAGTAATAATAATAATACAATTATTTATATATACATTAAATATTTCTGCACTCAATTATTTATAAGTTACCTATTCCTAATTGAAAATGCACTTACTTATTTACAGTTTCTAAAAGTCGAGAAGCATTTGCTGATTTCCATTATGTTTTCTTATATTCCGTATTTTCAATTTAAGTTTCAATCTTGAATATTAAACTAATGACAAACTAACAGATATAAATGCAAATGAAACTATATAAAAACCTTATGAAATCTGTAGAAATATTTAAAATTTTACATTTCCTCTCTAAACTGTCTATAATTAGTTATTTTCGCGAATATTTTCGCCGCATAAACTTTGTAATTGCTGCTTTATGGTCATGCACAACATTGTGTGTGTGTTAAAAGTGTACATGGGTGTGTGTGTGTAGGTATGTGTTTATGTGTATGGCTACCACTACAATGCAGTGCAATGGCTACAGTTACATTGTGGCCCAGTTGGTGTTAGTGCTGATGTTGGCATTGCTTTCGGCTTTAAGTGAAACAAAGTTCATATCGCCGGAATTTCTTCTCTTTTTTTAGCTCACTGGCTGACTGGCCGCCTGCCATTATTTAATTTGCGCAGCTGGGTCGGCCGAGGGTGGGCATTGGGGTAGACTCGCCATTTGGTGACGCGACTTTGACATGGCAGGCACGGAAGGCTTTCAGTTTGACCAGCTCAACTCCACTCAACTCATGAAATCGCCATGACGGAAGGCTGCGGCTGCGATACTGATTCCGATACGGATTCCCAGCATATGCCCAGCGACAGAGAGAGGCAGAGAGAGACAGAGAGAGGGCTTAAAGCGGTTGTCCGGACACGCAAAAACTGAAACCGAATGTCGAATCAAAAATGCAACAATTCTTTTTTCGGGTGGACAGGGCTGGAAGGGCAGAGGGGAGAGGGGAACTATGGAGGAAGACACATGCCAACACACACCGCACAAAGCAAAATGGCCAGGGACATGAAACAATAACAGGAGCAAACAGGAATCCGAGCAGCAGCGTGGATGTGCATGGACAGACAGAGAGACAGAGACAGAGACAGAAAGAGAGAGAGACAGCAATAACCGCAGGGCCAGAGAGCAAGCCAAAACTAGCAGTGAAAGTGAGGGTGGGGGGAGGACTCCTGGGGCAGGACTCGAATCTAATCTGTAAGCATAAATTCCAATCATTTTGCAAATGGAATGTGCAAATGCAAACCAATAAAACCGCAAAACACAACACAGCAAATGGCAGCGCCGGGCAATAGCGAAGACAGCACCAGCTAACTGAACTAGAAAACCAGCAGCAGCAGCAGCAGCAGAAGGACGAGCAGCAGCAGCAGCAGCAGGACCAAAAGCAGGACAAGCATCAGCCACGAGCGACTACGTGCGGTTTACAGCTTCCATCCAGTGGACCAGGGTCAAGTGAATCCTTGACCAACGTTGTCGTGGGTTTGGCTTTCGTTTGTTTCGTTTAAACTGAATGTGTCTCCAGCTCCAGCTTTGGGGGCAGAGTTGTCTACTTTGTGGGAGGGGGGAGTTTATTAATGCAGTGAGTAAGTGCTTGGGTGGTCATTGGAAAGAAAGTTGGGTCAGTTCAATACTTTATCAAATATGTTGATGATTTTGTGATTCTTTTCTGAAATTTAGCAGGCAGAATAAACTAAACACTTAGCAGATTAAATCTAATGAAGGAAACCAATACAGATTTAACTGCTTAATATAATATGTTGCTATCAGTAAGCTTTATAAACTATATGGCGAATATATATAAAATATTATTATAATTTATTTCAATATATCAAAGCAGTTGATGAAAATTAAATCTAGTGAAACTACTTAAAGGAAAATGATAGAAAAGTTAACTGATTATTATAATATGTTGCTGTTATTCATAAAATCATATTATAACACTAAATATTTCAAATATTTCACTCAGCAGTTATTATTAGAATATATCAAAGCATTTGATGATATTTTGCGAAACAAACTAAACACTTAGAAGATTAAAAAAGTCAATTCATTATAATAACATTTTGTTATCAGTTAGTTGCATATTTAATTTGGCTCAGAATCAAATAATTGTTTAAAAAAGTCAACAGCATAAATATTAAATCACATAGTAATTAACTGGTTTTTAGCACATTGAAATAAATAATTACCCCAGCTTTGAAAACTTTTCTTGTCACAGCAAACTTCACAAACTTTTTATCTATTAAATATTTAATCACTTTAGCTGGTATAAAAAATAAAGTTTCCTGTCCATTTCTATTTCTATTTCTATTTGCTGTAGCTATTTCAAAACAAAAACAAAAAACTTGTTTCCTGGCTGCCAAAATGTAGTTTTATTTATATTACTTAATTTATAATTAGATTTCAATGGCCAAATAAATAAGCTTTGAAGTGATTATCAGCTTAGATGTGTTCCTATTTTTTGTTTTCTGGCCTTAAAGCCAATTGTGAGCACTGCTTCAACATCTTCAGCTATCTCTTTCCTACTCTGTCTATCTCTGTCTCTTTTCTTGACATATCTCTGTCTCGTTTCGTCAATCCTCCTTGCTGAGTGACATGCATTTTAGCCTCGAAATATAATTAATGATTTGCTACGCCTACCAATTAAAAGTGTCAAAAGCAGCAGCAGCAGCCCAGCATCCAGAAGCCAGCAGCAGCCCGGAGTCCCGGACAGGACGACAGCAGGACAGGAGGACTGGAGGACTGGAGGACAGGAGCACAGGAGCCGGCTCTCTAAAATGCTTCTCGCCCATAAAACCCATTTTCAGACAGCTTTCTGCCTCTTACCTTGTGGCACTGGTTCAGGTTAATTGAATTAATCTCGGCAGCGTTTAAATTTCAACAGTTCACAGGGAAATTGAAATTGAAAGGGGTGTTGCGGAGAGGGTGGAGTGATAAGAGAGGGACTTGCTAGAGTGCTGCCATATTTGAAACGAACCCTTTTTACACGTGCAATTAAAAGCCATTTTTACGAGCAATTTGCAAAATATGATGACGGCGATGACAGAAAAGCTGCTGGATAATAATGCTGAGGATGATCATCATCGTCGCCGTAATATATATACATATAGAGCTGATGTTGATGTTGATGATGATGATGATGAACGCCGCTTGGCATTGTTACTACAATTGTCAACCTCACCATCACGCATCACAATCACAATTGAAATATCACGAAAATATGTATATATATGGCGCTTGTTAGACAAACAGGACATGCCGAGCACCTCCTGATTGTAATGGAACACTTTCAATGTGAATGGACGCGTTCCGGGCGCGAAATTCCTTTGACATGTAAAACACCGCATGGCATGCGTATAGACAAAAAAAAAACAGCAAAAAAATGAGTAACGAAGAAAATGGGGGAAAAAAAACAGCGATACGGAAAATACTCAACACGTTGTCGAAAAACCAAATAAAAAAGGAGGAAATGTCAAAACAAATTGAAATGCATGTAAAATTCAAATGAGAATTAAAATACGAAACCTATTTGCCCTGAAAACAGGTGCGAAAATTAAATAAAAATCATTTTTCTTTACGGGCGCTGTTTTTTCCCAACCTTTTTTGGGAATGCCAGAACAGCGTGAAGTTGTCCTGTCCAACTGTTCCTGTTGTTGTTGTTGTTGTTGTTGGCAGTTGTTTGAACTGAACTTTGTTGTTATGCTGCTAATTGAATATTTACACATGTGTCCATTCAACGTATCGGCTGCTGCAATAAGAGCGAGCTCGCAGTTCCTGTCCTTTGCCAAAGTGCAATGACTGCTGTCAGATAGTACACGGTATTCCAATTTCCATTAGCGTAACACACTCCTAGCCTTCAGCTAGTGCCTAAAAAAAAAATAATAAAAAAACTCACAGATTTTGCGATGTGACAACGTTTTATTTGGTTACACAACTTTATTGATTTTGTAAGTGGAGTGTATTATAATTGTGTTAAAAAAATGATTAGTTTTTACGCACAAACTGATTGTCTGTAGTGAGGATTTTTTAATAAAATTTGTAAAGGATACGCATCACTATGGCATCTGCCTTATATCAAGCGTTGAGCATTTACTTTAAAAATATACATTGACCAAATTCACAATTGTCGATTGAAATAAAGCGTATCTGACAATGGGTTCATATGATTTTAGTTGTTGTAGATTTATATACTCTTTTTGAAGAAAAAAGTATATTATCTTTGTGTTGAAGTGTGCAATGCATAGAAGGAAGCGTCGGAGACCCCCAAAAGTTACTGTCAGTATGTTTGGAATGACAAAACCAATTGATCTAGCCATGTCCGTCTGTCCGTCTGTCTGTCTGTCTGTCTGTCTGTCTGTATGTATGCAAACTAGTCCCTCAGTTTTTGAGCTATTGCGATGAAACTTTACACAGAGACTTATTATTCAAAGGGACAGCACCTTAGTCGCAACCGGCCGGATTGGACCACTATATCTTATAGCTGCCATACAACTTGAAGTCGGTTTTGGCAATAAATTCCATGTTTCCAAAGGTTTCGCAGAGAATATTGTTCAAAAGGACATTAAATATTTTGAAAGAACGTCATATATTTTAATTTTTATCTAATTCTTTTTTTTCAAATATATAACAACTTTAATTCAATTCTAAGAAGAAGAACAACAAAAAAAGCTTTGAAAAGAGTATAAAATCTTCGGTACACCGATGATAATCGTTTCCCAGTTGTTTAAGCTTATTGAGCAATAACATTTTCTTTAATGTTTCAAACATTTGAGCAAAAACTGATAGACTTTAGAAACTATAGCTTGCTGTTCCCTTAAGAGCAATCAGTTAAGAAAGTGACTAGTGCATTTCTTTGAATTACGAATAAGTTAATAAATAACAATAATTATTATTGGTAAAGTTATTGTATGGAAAACGATTTTGGTTTTTTTACGGCATATTGACTAAACTGCTTTAGGAACTTCTGATAAAGCTAGAATGTAGTATGGCTTACATCAGAGATAAATAATATAACTGCAATAAGTCGACAAGTTTATTTATTAGAAGAACCCAAATGTGCAAATTTGTTTAGCGCTTGCTTTAGATTCAACCACTTTTTATGAAGTCTTGCATCAAATGGAATATCGTACCACTTTAAAAGCCCAATAATAGCACGCATAAAAGGCACTGTATGTGAAGAGAATGGAATCGAAATCGAATTTCCTTCAATGTCCTTTAGTCCAGCCGAGAGAGAATAACAAAAAAAGGAGCAGAAGGAAGCGAACTAACAACATTGGGTGTCTTGGGCCCAAGTCCGAGCACAAAACTAACTAATCCTTTTTTGCGCATTTCGCTCTTTTTTGCCCAATGCCAATTCATGCGGCCAAAACGAAAATGTCATCATCAGCAGCTTGCCCAGCGAAGCCAGAAGCTGCCCCAACGACAACACCACCACTCCCTGCCGACCATCCGATCCATTGCAGCTCTTCGAATCTGGCCAAACACAAACACACACACACATCTATATATATGTATATATATATAGTCGTATAGTGCCACTCAACGTAACTTTTTATGTGCAACATAGCAGAATGATTGTGTTCCGTTCCAGAAATATCAGCACAACAAGCACGACAACAATAACAACATCTACGAGAACTATAACAACGGTAGCAACAACAACAACAACATCTTAAGCCATTTCGCATAAAATTTCACACACCATTTTAGCCAAGTGCCACATTACCTGCACACAAGACGGGACTCAACTCAACTCGACTCAAAGCGGTTTGGTTCAAGACCCCAAGCCCCACGCCCACCCCCCTCTTATAAGCCCCAACCCTTACCCTACCCCAACCCATTGGCAAACCAAAAGAAAGCAAAAATAAAATGCTGAGAAAATGTTGAAAAACACGAAACTGAACATAAAAATACCTTTTGACACATGCAAGCAGAAGGCGGCAGCCAGGAGGCGTGGCCTGCCAGTTGCAAAAGCTAGCAAGAGGGCGAGAGGAAGAGAGAAAGAGAGAGCAAGGCTAGTGGCAGCTTAAAATCAGCGCCAACAACAACTACAACATTCGAAGGCTGAAATGGCGCTGGCCAAAACGAGGCAACAACAAAAATCTTGAAAATTGCATTTTAAGAAGAAGTTCGTGTGGCTATAACGGAAAATCTATAAACCAACACACACACAAAAACACATACACGCAGACACACTCACAACTGAATGAAAATGCAGAGGAATGGAATGGATACATGGAATTGAAGCTGGACCGGGGCCACAATGGTCCTCAATGGTCCACAGTCAGCCAAGCATGTTGGCCCAATCCAATACAATTTTAACGATAATGCGAGCCAGCCAAAATTGATACGGGGTATAATACTACACACTACCCACTACACACTACCCACTACACACTACACACATTGCCAGATGTCATTCGGTGAATGCAAACGAAAATATCACGTATACGTCTCGTATGAAACCAAATGAAACTGTTTGCTGCTGATATGATGTTTGCAAATGAAACAAACACAGAGTAACGACTAACTTCATAAATTGACTTTTGCAGCGATGTAAGGTTAAGTATACTATGGGTAAAGTTTCCAATACTATTCACATTATTCAGCATAATGCAGCAACAAAATATATTCAGTTTTGTTTGAAAAGAAAAAAAATACAGTACAAACACAAGTTTATAATAAGAAATTTGTAAAATACAGTCGAACTTATAAAAACTGAACTTCTATATATCAAAGTAGTATATATATTAAGCTTTTTTGTGTTAAATGAAGTTCTAGCTTAAATTTGTCTATACATTATACTATTTTTGTTGCAGATGGATGTTCGATTTAGAGAATTTCCATTGTTTATATAAATATTCGATTTCTTTGTAAGGTGTAACAAACTGGAATATGTGTAATAATGTTTGACGATTTAAAATGGTCATCCAATCAAATAACTCTGAAGATATATTTATTAAAATATCTAAATAGACAAATATTTATTTCAATTTTTTTATTTTTGTATATTCCTCTGTTAACAGGGTATTTTTTAGTCAGCCTAGTCGTCCGTTTACTTCAGTTAAAGCAGTTTATCGCTGAATCAAAAGCACTCTTGAAAGCAGCAACTGGTCAAGCAATGTGCATTTTTGCCATACAACAATTGTAAGGTAGATAGCCCCACCTGCTTAATCAACCCCCCTCGATGACATATATCTGAATGTGCCGCGACACATTGTTGCCATAACGATTTGCACTTGAAGTGCGATCCGAGACAGTGGGGCAACAACAAATTATGACAACAAATTGCAAACAAACAAGCAACAAACAAGTGAATCACCTTTAACGCTTCCTTTAGCACTTCTACATAGATGGGCGTGGAGGCGTGGCAGCAGTGCCATGCTATGCAATGCTGTCTTGTCATAACTTCAGTGGCTGCCTCTGCAGCCGAGCCGAGCCGAGCAGGCATTGACAAAGCTGCACAGGCGGCGGCAGACAGCTGAGAGACAGGATGGAAAGGAGTAAGAGGACTTCGGCTAAGGCTAAGCGGGTGTAAGGGACTTGAAGGACTAAAGACCGAGACATGCATGTCAAAGGACAGCGACAACAACTGACTGTATGTGTGTGTGTGTGTGTGTGTGTGTGTGTGTGTTTGTGTGTTGCTTAACACTTAGAAGCGGAAGTAAGCGTCGTGTTTCTGTGGTAGAGAGAATGAAGAAAAGTGCCAAAGCAAGAAGAAGTAGAAGTAGCAGCAGCAGCAGCAACTGAAGTTTGTTTTCCTGCGGCGCATGACTGGCATTTGTGTCTGCTGCGAGTTCTACTGCTGCTGCTGCTCCTACTGCTACTGCAGTGACAGCAAAAAGCAAGACAGCAGCAACTGCAGCAACAACAACAGAAACTCGACAGGTGCGCAGCACTAACCGACACAAAAATATCACTTTAAAGTTTTGTGCTCTGGCTGTCGCTCTGTTAGTTTTTGACATGAAATTGCATTACATTTCACACAGCCAACGGCAGCAGCAGAGAAAAGCATGCAAGAAGCTCTAATAGCAACACAAACAACAACAACAACAACAGCAGCAGCAGCAGCAGTTTGCCTGCTGCAGAATTTGGTAGAATTGTCTTATTTTGGCAACTGTCGTTTGGTTTTTGTCTGCGACGCCCCAAGATGAAGTGTACAAATTAGTTGGCCTTGTCACAAACAGCAGCAACAGCAGCAGCAGCACGCAAGCAACAACAACAACAACTGGTAACAAGAACTCGACGGCATCTCAAACCTTTAAGCCACTTTTCATCGATCCGCCGGCAATTACGTGCAACGGTCTGCGGAAACAATTTATCAGGCTGGCCAACACGACTAAAACTAAGTATCTACCATGGACTGCGAGAAGCCCTAACATTTTGCCACCCCACCCCCACCCCTCCCCCTTTCAAGCCCTATCCCACCCCACTAAATGTATGCCCAAAGTGCATGCCAAGCAAATTTCGTTGAACAACAAGCAACATAAAAAATAAAAGCAACAGCAACATCATTTGGCGAATCTTGTATATGCTTTCAAAGTAGCTTTGCTGTGGTAGCTTTATACAAAAAAAAATAAAGAATAGCTATATAAAACAGTAGCTGGCTTTATCCGTTCGCAGAGCTCTGCAAATGATTTACCAGTCGTTCAGTTGCAAATTAAACTTTTCCTATCGATTTGAAAATGTTGCTTGTGGTCAATAAAGTTTTATTCAACGTTTTACTAGCAGTTCGATTGCTTTTTTTCGCAATCATTGAAAGTTGGCCCGAAAGAGTGAAATACTTTACAAATTAACATTTTTAGTAGAATATTGTATGTACAAGCATATTAGCTTTAATTAATATTGACTTAATATTTTCATTTTAATTTAATAAGTCAACTTTTCAAGCTATTTGTATTGAAGATATTTTTAGTTTTTATTTGTTCCACATTTTTGTGTTGAATTTTCTTTAAAAATGTCATTTCAAAATATTCATTTTATTTTTAAAATATAGTGTGCTAGCCAGAAAAACAATTATAAACATTAAAATAAGTACAAACCACACCAGTTTTCCTTTTCGGTTCATTATATTTTCCTGTGTAAACATAGAAATTTTTTAAAAAACCAGTAAATTAAAATTTTTTTAAAAATATTACACTGTCCATCGTTTAGAGTTTTATTTTTTAGAGCCGTCTTTGAGAAGTTCTTCTATATTTAATATCTAAAATAAAAGCTAAAGATTTTTCCAAAATTTTTAAACACTTTTGAAGTTGCTTTTAAAAATAATAAATAATTTGATATAATTCGAAATTGAATTTCCTGCACACTAATCACCAGTGAAAATCGTTACCAGCTGAATAGAAAAGCTGATGTAGCCCATTGTCTGTAAAAGTGCGCCAGAACAAACAAAAAGAGCCTTGAACTATGTATGCAATACAATCCGACACTCAAATGGTGCAATGAACTCTGTCTTCCTTCACAGTAAACGCCCACACACACAAAACTAACCGAAAATGTAGCCCACTCCACTCCACTTTTCAAGAGGCAGCCCCACATTGACGGAGCGTGAGTGGTGGTGGGGGGTTTGGTGGGGCACTCTATGAGTTTCTGACTGTTTAGTAGCCCGTTTGGCTTGTCGCTGGCTCGTTTTGCTGCCAAATCGTCACATCATTACTTATACGTTGCAAAATATAGTGTTTTGCCCGGGGGGGCCGAGTAGCCTAAAAACAGACAACGGGCCAAATTGAAAACGGGCTGAGAAAATGCACTTAATGGAAGCTAACCAGGAATACGTCCAAGCCCCAAGACTGACAGGCTGACTAAAATTTATAGAGCGCTCGCGCGCCGAAGAAGCAAACGGGCAATTTAGCTTCTAGCTGGATTGTCCATTCGGCTAACTGGATAACTGAAGCGTACTCCGGACGATACTGCTGCTCGTAACTGGACTCTCTCTCCCTCTCTCTCTCTCTCTGTCTGTCTGTCTGTCAGGGGGCTGTCTAATCGCTGGTCTAAATTAACACGTATACGCCATGTGGCGGGCAAAAATTTTCGTCTGCTGAACAATTGCCGAGTCGCAGCAGCAGCATTGTTGTTCTTGTTGCATACTTTGTGGCGCCTTTTTGCGCTTGTAATGTGCACGTTTTATGGCCACAATTTCACAGTTAGCCTGGCAGTCAGGCAGTCAGCCAGTCAGCGCAGCCAAGGTGCCAATATTGTTGTTAACTGCTGATAGTTGCTACCGATTGCTGCCACTGCCACTGCTGCTGTTGCTGTTGCAGTTGCTTGGCAATGCAATGCGGCAAATGCGATTGCCATTTGCTTTTGCTCCTTGTCGTTTCACTTGCCATTTTTATTGCAATTCGGTTGGTTCAGCAGCAGCAGCAAACACACACACACACTGCAAATGTGAAATGCGAACTGCGAATTGCCAAATATACGAAATACATTTTTAGTTTCTCTAATCGACGCGCGTTCATCGCATAAAAATAATGCTATAAACGATAATCCAGCCAGGCAGCTGCATTTCTGGCTTTTTGTACGCCTGCCTCTTGATAATGGCTAGTTTATGTTGTGTGCTACAAGTGTGGTGCAGTGGGGCCAACCACAAGTGGTGCGATTGCTTTGATGGCAGCTTTGCCATGCCATGTTGTGCCCTATTTGAAATCAATGCTCATATTTATGGCGAATGACAAGGCGGCAATACTATTAAGATTATTTGTTAAGTTTACTTCAAGCCGATTAAAAGACTTTTCTGCATTCTGATTGCTAAATATTAAAAAATAATAAAAAATAAATTCGAATTGTAGAAGTTTTGAGCCAAACTATTCGCTAATTAATCTCTCAGTATTGAGCAGGTAATCATAGTATTATAACAGCCAACCCAACAGCTGAAGAAGAGCTTTGTTTATATTTATTTGTATTGCTTAACACTTAAATTGAGACTCCAAAAAATCGACTTTTAAGCTTTAGTAAGCACCCATTTCATATTTTGTTCAATTTCATACGGATAGAGCCAAGAATGGAAGGTTTTTTGCTTATCATTGGCCTCGGCGTTTTATCACATTGCAAATCTTCTATAAAAATGAAAACTCTACTTATAATACTGAGAACTGTTACGGTTAAGTTACTAAAAAGATATGATTTATCAAAATATATTTTTAATTTCAAACTTTTTAGGTTGAAAAAAACAAGATCTAATTTTTGAGAGTTGTAGATTTTAAACTATTAAGGTATCATATTAATGTTGCATACCATTCTTGACAAATTTTTGTTTTTGAATCGAACTTAAGACTCTGGCAAACAAAACTGTCATAACTTAATCAAAACTGAACCGAGTTTTTTAAAGAAAATCTTTTCTCATATATTAATTACACCAAATCCATTTTCGCAAAATATAAAAGTAATAATATTAAATAAGGTTTAATAGAGCTGTTTAGCCTTTTAAAAGTCGAAGTCCGCAATTCCAGTTGCTTCCAAATTTATTGTATTATTGTCCAATGGAAATAAGGTTTCAAATATTCGCATCACCTCAAATGTTTGACATCTGTTCATAAAGTGCGCCATTATTTGAGTCGCATCTTAAAGCGAGCTCTTAGCCATCTTTTGCATTTGGCATTAATGAACTTTTTGGCGACAGTCGTCTGCAGGTGAACACAGCAGCAAATGACGATAATAGCTAAGGAACTGAAATGATAAACGGCCCAGCTGATAGAGCTAAGCGAGCTGAAGTGCTCTGCATGACAAAGCCAAGGAGTGGAGAGGTCCTGTGTTATTTTTTTTTTTTTGTAGCTTGTGGCATTTTGTGCGCCACGCGAAATTTAGCAACATAATAAAACACATCAAATAAATTTGCGCTGAAATTTAGCGTTATCAGCGAGGCGTGGCGTAGTAGACATAGGCAAAGTTTCGCCGAGAGATTTAATAGCCAGTTGATAAGCCGAAGAGCAGCAGGACTCACCAACAAAAAAAAGCAACAAAAAATGTATACATTGAGAGCGCAGCTTCCTGGAAACGCTTTAAACTTGCTTACGGTAATAAACTCAGCGAGGCGTGGTGCTATTTTAAATCTAAATAGACTCAACGTGAATTTATTTTGCAATGAAAAAACACACAGAAAACAGAAAACACAAAAAGCAAACACACACCAAACAAGAAAGTGGAAAACAATGGCGGAAAAAATACCGCAGCATGCATAATTTCGAATGCTTTGCGGGCTCTGCCGCCACCGGAAGAAATTATGCAACATTCCTTTCAGCACACACAGAGTTGCGGACACCAGAGCCACCCTGTGCCCCCGCTGTACACCCTGTGCTGGCCAACCCGACCGCACGCTCATTATGATAATAATAATGCGGGGGCAGCGCTGTTGCTGTTCTTGTTGCTGGAGTCTCCAACCCCCAACTCCTGCCCCTTTTGCTGGCAACGGTCAAAGCCCACAACAACAATTAAAATGTTATTAAGCGGCCAAAAATTATGCAATGTGCGAGAAACAGCTGAGCTGGCTAAAAAAAACTTTCGAAATGAGTGCCACAGACCAGAAATAGATATATATACATACATATCATATATATATATATATATATATATATATTCGGCGTGCCGAAGATTTTCGACTCTTTTCGAACCTTTAGGCAATTTTCACTCTGCCAACTGCACCACTGAAATTTCATATGCTGTAAAAAATCGTTTTGTCGCATAACATTTTTTTTTTTGTACTAAGAATATTTAATTCATTGCCAGTTGTATGACAGCTATAAGATATAGTGATCCGATCCGGCTGGCTCCGACCAATGTGCTGTCTCGTTGAATAATAAGTATCAGTGCAAAGTTTAATCGTAATAGATTAAAAAACATGGGAAATATGGCTAAACCGACTTCGAGTTGTATGGCAGCTATAAGATATAGTTGTCCGATCCGACCGGCTCCAACTATTGTGATGTCCCTTTGAATAATAAGTATCAGTGCAAAGTTTCATCGCGATAGATTCAAAAACATGGGAAATATGATCAAAGCCGACTTCCAGTTGTATGGTAGCTATGAGATATAGTGATCCGATCCGGCCGGCTCCGACCTATGTGCTGTCTCTTTGAACAATAAGTCTATGTGCAAAGTTTCATTGCGATAGCTCAAAAGCTGAGGGACTAGTTTGCATACATACAGACAGACAGACAGACAGACAGACAGACAGACAGACGGACATGGCTAGATTAATTTGTATGCTCGTTCTAAGCATACTGACAGTAACTTTTGGGGGTATCTGACGCTTCCTTCTGTGTGTTACACACTTCAGCACAAACTGAATATACTATTTTCTTCGAAGAGAGTATAATGAATGCAAAACCGTAATGACAATAGCTAAAAACTAACGTTGGCCAAAAGAAAATTGCATGCTGCCTGCGTGTATTTATGTTTGTGTATGTGAAAAACAGCTGCACACACACACACACACACACACACACACACACACATATATGTATAACTAAGCATATGCATTAATACACATAATACACACACATAAGTATATGCAGCGCAAGTGGTTTTTGGATTATCAAAACAATTGCGACTATTACGATGAGAGAACAATAAAGCACACAATGGGCTAAAAGTTACACAACTAATAAAAAGAAGAAGCAGATGAAGAAGAGAGGGCGCAAAAAAAAGAAGCTCTATTCATGCTTTCTCAGGTCTGTAATTATCCTTATGAAGGCCGCAAACCCTAATGGAATATAAGCACACACACAAAGGATTTTACGTTACAATAAACTACAAAGTGCCGTAATAGAAAATATAAATCTTAATTTATTAAGGAATGTAGAGGAGAGCGTAAGCAGGAGTTTCGTTCAGCTGTCTGCTTGTTTCCATGCCAACTTGTCCCTCAGTTCTTCTCTTTCTATCTTCTTCTGCTTTTTTTTTTGTTGCTAAGTTTATAAATGCTTTATAATATAAAGTTTATATGCTTGCAGGACATACAACTGGGATAGTCGAGAGCGGCCTGCTTTGCTAGAATTGCTTTGTATGAATATGAACAAAAGGTCGGCAGTTGAGTTTTTTGTACAAGAAAACTTTATTAAATTAACAAAATTGTGCATCTTTTGCAATGCTCATTTTTTTACAAAAAATAAGTTTACTACTTAAAGCGAAAAGTGGACAAATTGCAAAATTATAAATGATAATAAGGATATACAAAAACAAGTACTTCTAGAATTTAGAAAAAACTTTATTTGAAGCATAGCTATTAGTGATAGTTTATAAGCTTTAGCACTATGATTAAATTTCAAGAATGAAAAAAACATTCGGCATCTTTCAAATAACTGTCTATTTAGTTAATATATTAGGCTTATAAAAAGCATATAATCAAGGCATTAAAATGTGAACAAATGAATCACGTTTTTATTTCGAGCTTATTTGACAAGAGTTTTTATTATATATTTTTTATATTGACAGAAATAGAACAAATTAAAAAAATATTTGAGAAAAAGAGCTTACAAATATTAAAAATCCTATAATTGGGAATTTGTTTGAACGAGAAATTAAGTCAAGTTTGTAAGTGTCACATTCTTCAAAATCCTACTAATTTAAAACATCTTTTCATCTCAAATCTATCTAGTTTCCCAAATTCATATGTTTGTCTATTAAAAACCTACGCTCTATATAAAAAAAAGAGTATCTATTAGTCGCTCACTTGAACCAGACATACACAGTAATGAACAGAGTATCCATTAGTCGCTCACTCTATTGCTTATTTCAGTCATATATTGAGTGAGGAATGCAACGCTAGTAATGGACATACATAGTAATGAACAGAGTATCCATTAGTCGATCACTTGAGCCAGTTCATTCATATATTGAGTGAGGAATGCAACGCTAGTCGCAAGAAGAAGAAAAACTCAAAACGAAAATAGTTGACAAATAGTTGAACTTGTCTAAAAATGCAGCCACTTAATGAACTACTTTAAATAATTTTCCAACTGGAAATTATTTTCATTTACCAAACTTTGCCGTCGACCGTCGAGAGCTGCGAGAGCACCCTGTCTCTGTCCCTGTCGCACACATTTTTGTAGCCGCCTACCGTTTCAGTGGCAACTTTCGCATCGTTAACAATTTGGCAAGATTTAAAAATGTCGGCAGCAGGGAGGAGGAGCAGCAAAAGGGAGACTTCCAAATAAAAATATCACTTTCCTGTGTCGTCCTCAGTCGCCAACATCTCTCTGCCAAGGACGGGGTAATTTATCAAGACAAAAAACCAGCGCGGCAGCAGCAGCGGCAGCGGCAGCGGCAGCAGCAGCGGCAGCAGCAGCGGCAGCGGCAGCAGCAGCAGCAGCGGCAGCAGCAGCAGCAGCGGCAGCGTCAACGACAAAGAAGAGCGGCTAGATGGCGAGGTGAAGAGATGAAGAGATGGAGTGCACATGGATACAGACAGAGACGAGATGGCAGCAGCAGATAAAGCAAAGCACTCGTATAGGGCATGGGAA
This sequence comes from Drosophila flavopinicola, assembly GCA_035042425.1. Classification (NCBI taxonomy): domain Eukaryota; kingdom Metazoa; phylum Arthropoda; class Insecta; order Diptera; family Drosophilidae; genus Drosophila; species Drosophila flavopinicola. The sequence continues at coordinate 4,079,782 of JAWNLL010000476.1, read as the reverse complement.
GAGTGAGGGAGAGAGAGCGGGAGCGGGAGCGGGAGACTGGGTGGCGGGTTAACGGAACTTTGGCGAGCTCTCTTCTTTGGTTACTTTCTTAATTTCATTTGCGCAGCAGCAGCGACGCCGACGTCGACGTCGACGCTGACAACTTTGCTGCTGCTGCTGCTTGCTGCCTTTGCTGTTTTGTTTTTCAATTTCGCCCGGCGAAACTTTACCAAATACATCTCAAAAGCAACAACAACAACAACAACAACAGCGACGCAGGCAGCAGGCAGCAGGCAGCAGCAACAAAGACGTGCAAAGTTTCTATTAAAACGGATTTAATTATGTAATGGAATCATGATAAATTTCGCGCAACGTGAAAAGTGTTGGCCAAGGCTAGCAGCCAAGTACCTGACACAAAGGCCGACGCAACCAGAACCAAAACAAGGGACAAGCAGCAGTAGCAGTAGTAGCTTTAGCGCTAAACCGGAAGCAGCAGGCAGGCAGGCACAAACAACAACAACAACAGCAACAGCAAGCAGTAAACTTGAGCTGGGCGCAAAGCAGAACAAGATGAATAGAAGATAGGTTGGATGGATAGGCAGACAGCAGGTAGACGAAAAACAAGGTAAGTGGCAAAAGTCTTTGCGAGTTTGAAGCATTTTAATTTATGCAGCTTATGATTTTTTTGTGTTTGTGTGTGTGTGTGTGCTTGTGTGTGTGTGTGTGTGCTTGTGTGTATTTTTGCTTTGAGAGATTGTGTTCAAGGGGCAATTAGTGATGCTTGCCCAAAGTGCTCATCACTTTGGCACTTGTTTTTGTAATAAAATACCTGTGTATTTGTGTATACAAAAAGTAAGGCAAATTATGGGCATTGATTTATTTTTTGCGCGTGTGTGATTCTTAATTAAATTGCAAATTGATTGGATTAAACGTGAATATATATATAGAGTGAATATTGAATATTGACGATTGTGCTCAACTGTCAGATACCCTATATTGGCACCAATTTAAAAGCAAGCCAATATAAGGCTAACAAGTCCCTTGAAATGCCTTTCAAGCATTCCGAACTCTAATAACTTTGTGAAAACTGATTTGATTTTGGTTCTTGATGCAGTTTTGATCATGGCTTGGCATCTTAATTGGATCTGCATTTAAATTCGAGGTACTTTCAGCATTTCGATTTCCTAAGATTCCCAAAATTCCCTGAAAATGCCTTTCAAGCAGCCAAAACTTCCATAACTTCGTCAAAACTGATCCGGTTTTCTATACTGAGGCAATTTTGCTCATGGCTTGGCATCTATATTAGATATGCATTTAAATTTGAGGTACTTGCAGAATATTGATTTTCTATGAAACATAATCCATGCTAATTTCCCCAATTCCCTAGATATGCCTTTCAAACTGCCACAAACTGATCATATTTTGGTTCCTGTTGCAGTTTTGATCATGGCTTGGCAGCTTTATTAGATATGCATTTAAATCTGAATCACTTTCGTAGTTTTTAATACCCAAAACTTCCATAACTTTGTCGCAAACTGATTCGATTTGCAATACCGAGGCAGTTTTGATCACGATTTCACCTCTACATTAATTGTAAGTTGCTGTTTAGTTCAGTTAGCTCAGTCCTACTAAATTCTATTCTCCTGGCAATTTCAGCTGCCTTAACTTTCAATTAAAAACACATTATCTGCCAGACGTATGTGTATGTTGTGTGTGTGTGTGTGTGTGTGTGTGTGTGTGTGTGTGTGTGTACTTTAAACCTGCCCGCATGTCAAGTGTTCGTTGTTTTTCTACGCCGTGTCCTTTTGGCCCACAGTGGGTTCGCTCCTTAGTTGCTGGCCACTGGCTGACAACTCACTTAAACTGCAATAAATAACGCAAAAAGGTAAAAGATAGATGCGCACGCGACACACCTGACAACACCTACGTCCTGTGCTCGTCCTCCTTCTCGTCCTCGTCCAGGATACACTGCATCGCTGATAAGGCCCAGGCCCAAGTGTCGAGCGGATTGGCAATCTCGCAACCCTTCGCAAATCCCCAACAAACGCGCAGCGAGCATTAAAATAAAATTAATTCCCTTTTCTCTTCTCCATGCTACTTTTTTTCTTCTTCTTGTTGCTGCAGAACAAAATGGCAAAACGATTGACTATTAAAAAGGATAAGGCATAATATTTTTCGCATTTGTGTGTGTTCGAGCAGCCGCTCGTCACGTAAATGTAAGAAAAATAGTTTACGGTCCGGACTTATCTGCTCAAGCCAATAATGTTGCCTTTAAAATGACAAAGCTGCTGCCGCCACACAACAATGACAGCAATAAGGAAACATATAAAAAAGCACACACACACACACACACCCAACTTAAGGATTAAGGATATAAGAAGTGAGTAAAGTTTTTCGCCAGCTCTGCAGTACGGATGGAAATCGTTACTCAACTGTTGCCCGAAATGTTTGGTAATATCTTTTATATGGTTATTGCCAGATGTTGCTGTTGCTGTTTTTAATGTGGCGCCTGGCAATTAAACATGGAGCCAAAAGTTCGCTTCAAGTGCCTGCATGAATAATTTCTGTCCGAGCAGGAGCAGTTTTATCCCCCAGCCTTTTTCATAGGCCTGACCAAACTTTTCGACTGCGGTTTCTACGCTCCGGTTGTGCTTTCGGTTTTTGTGGCTTTCAGTCGCACTCACACACACACACACATATACACACACACACATGAGATTATGGCGCGTTTAGTGGGCAATTATCGCCTGCAGCGCCCATAATTATCATGCAGAGCGTCCTAAGTTGCACTCGCATTTCATATTCAAAGCTGTCTCTGTGCACCCCAGGGGGCGGCCAGGGCTCTGGCTCGTAGTCCGAGTCCGAGGCGGGAGTCGGGAGTCCCACATCGTATCATCGTTTGCCATGTTATCTCCGTCCACACATGAGCGGCATACACAAAAGGCGACGAGTGGCGAGGCTAGCTGCAAAACATACATAAATATAACACAGATGCCCAGCCAGATGAGATGGGATGAGTCCTCGACACAATAGACTACCACACACTACACTGTTGAGTTGAGTTGAGTGTGTGAGCGGGTGTCTTCAACACACAGTATGACGAGCGACTGCCACTAAAAATAATAATAAACGTAAATTTCTCTAATTTACACACACACACACACACTCACAGAGACACATACATGCATAGTATATGAAGCACACTCCGGCAACAGTGAATGGCTGAGAGAAGAACTCAAAAAGAGTATAGAAGATAGGAAGATAGGGAGAGAAAGTGTGGGCGGAAGAACGAAATTGTCATACGCTACAAATTACATTTATTTTATTAGTTACTAAAGACAAGCTCATATATTTTTTAATTCTATTATATTTCATTTTTTTCTGCTTATTTCAGGCATGTATTTTATAGCAAAATTTTTTTAAAAAAAATGCTTACTATTTTCATAATTATAAACTATAAACTTAGCTTATGCTGGCTTATATGACCTGAAATATTTTAATATTTGACTGGAATTAGACAAATTAAATACATTGTTTACTCTTATGAAAATTAGTTTTAATTTCGCCATTTTCTGTTTATGTGAGGCAAATGTTTTTTAGCTTAAATGCACTTACAGCAGAAAAATTATTTCAAAAATATGCTCATTATTCTTATAATTACAAATGATGAACTAAGCCTAGGTTTAGTTATGTTCGCTACAGTATTACAATATTTATTTACCTAGTTACAGATTTGTTATATTTAATTACGTTTTCTATTTAACATATAAAAATCTGTTTACTTCCCATATTAATTGAGAGAATTTAAGCGTCCTTCAATGGCAGACACAACGAAAATTTGTTTGCACTAATTATTAGCTTCTAGGGCTAATGTTCTACGCATATCCTTAATAGGCGTACTTTTTAGCTACCTCGTTGCCCTTAGCAGGATAATTGTGTTTATATGTCGACTACATCATATACATACTCACACTGAAGAGGCACTTTGACCAAGCCTTTGGCCAAGCCAATTCGAAAGTCATAATACCCTTTGCTTTGCCATCTCATTGGCAACTCCCTTGCTGCAAATAAACAACAAAGTCACTGAAATTTAATTTCCAAGCAACGCCAACAACAAGAATGGCATTTGGCAACATGTTCATGTTGCTGCTCGCAGATACATGACAGCAACAGTCGCTCCACCAGCCCCCACCCTGCCCCAATCTGCCCCAACCCCCCACCGCAAAGCTCTCGCTGCAGTAGCCGAAAAGTTGCCTTATCACTTGGGCGCATTTACATAAAAAAACCACAAATAAAAGTTGCCAACTAACGCAGCAACAAGAACTGAGCAAAGAAAATAAGCATGTGCGTGTGTGTGTGTGTGTGTCTGTGTGTCGTGTGTCTGTGTGTGTGTGTGTGTGAGTGGCTATATGAGTAGCGTCTTCATCTGTCCCTCTCTTTGGTCTTTCATGAGTGGGTTTGTTTTTGGGAGAGCGGAGAGCGGAGAGCGCTGCTTAAGCATTAAAAACTTTTCACATTAAAGCACATTACAACAACAAATCATAGAAAGCTGTAGCAAAAATACACACACACACACACAGGCACACACACACACACACATGCATACACTAACACGCATGCAACACATTTAGATAATATGCTACAACTGCTGCGGCGCAAACAAATGACAATGAGCGACGAAAAGAGAATGGGAAGGGGGAGAGACGCGGTGGGGGCTGCCATGAGTGGGGCTGTTGGGGCTGTTGGGGCTGTGGGTGGTTCTCATGTGAGTTGTAAAAAGCTTTGGCAACAATGTCGCCTGAATGTCGCGCATTGTTTCCAGGCCGCTGCCTTGCGACACTAGCAGCGAGGCGCGCCTGCTTACCCATCTTCGCCCCTTGCCACGCCCCCTTTTGAACCCACGCCCCAAAAACTTTTATTTTTTTTGTTAAGCACATTTGCGCACTTTCCTTACTTATAGCATACTTTTAAGCGCGAAAGCGCATTAGCCAGGCAATGCATGAAATTAAATTACATATTGTACTCGCTGATGACCGAACCGAAAGAAACCATCTACCCCTCTGTGTCTGTCACTGCCTCTGCCTCTGCCTCTGCCTCTGTCTGCCCTCGTAATATGCAGTCGACGCACAAAATGGCCGCCATATTCATTAGACAGAACGCGCCCTCAATATGACCATAACACTTTAGGCTATGACCGCCACAAAAAGCCAGGGCTGAATAACGACTTGGTCAAATCGTCATATCAACAAGTTTTTCAACAAGTTTACTTAAAAGCAACAAACACAAATTGTTACTAACAATTTTGAATACATAGCTTACAAAGATCTACTTTCTTACTATTAATATAACAAATTTTATAATAATTAAATATAATTATAAATATACATAAACATAATAAAAATATAATAAAAACAAAAGGGATCTATAATATTTTAAGCAAATAAATAAACGATAAGCAATAAATAATAAATAAAACCTAAAATTTAAATAAATTTAGACAAAGTGCTTCTAATAATGAATACAAATTAGTTTAATCTATGCAATTATCCAACCTATTTCTACAAAACTATTTGAGGTCTATTTATATTTTTTGAAAATATTTCCAATCCATATTTTCTTGTTTAAGATTCCAAAATTTATTTAAATAAAAAGTATAAAATAATTTATTTATTTCCAATTATTCAACTTAGTAAATTCAAATATACAAAATAGTTTAAACTTAAGTGCTTGTCAGCCCTGGCTAATAACACTTGCTGTAATGACCTAAAATCAACGGTGAAATTCGTCGGCGGATGCGTTGACAACCCTGGACAAAGATGTCGACGACGGTCTGGAAAAAACTTGTTATGTCGTTAAATGTGAAACTTATTTCGCACATGATGGAAAAGTGCCACCGCCTAGTACAGTTTTGCGCTGCCAAGATGTCCTTGTGTCCTCCGCCGACAAAATTGCAAAAGAAATCAGCAACAAAAGTTTTCAGTTTTTGTTTCTCGAAAAAATCAAAATAGCTAAAAAGTTGCGACAAGTGTTAAGAGCATTGCTCGGCAGCAGATCAGGGGGCTTGCAGCAGGGATAACCTGGCGCAGGAAACTTTCTGGCCAGCCAAAGGACACAGCGGGGACACCCACAACAACAACAGCTATAAGAACAACAACAGGACGATAGCGGAAAGTAAGCCAAGCGTCAATGACGCCAAAACAAGGCGACAAAGTGCGCGGCCAATCTTAAAATAAACTGCAGCTGCGCGTAAAAAGTGACAAGTTTTTCGGTGGACACAGGACACTGGATGGTACTCCCCATCTCCCGGAGCAACTGGAACATGTGTCCCTTCACTTATTGCCAACTTTGGCGACGGACATTTGCAGCACGTGACAGATTTGGCAACGGCGACGATTCTGTTTTGGTTGTTGGCTTTAAGTTAACACACACACACACACACACACACACACACACACACACACACACACACAACGAACTCTCTCGAACTCGAAGTCCATGCAGCAAGCATGAATCAGCAAAATGAAAAACTTTCAACAAAAATTGACAGCCCGAAAGAGAAAGCTGTGAGTTGTGATGACAGCAATGGGGTTTCCATTTGACAGCATCGAGTGGAGCGTGATATGTTAAAAAACTAAATGGAACATAGCTCATCAATGTAGCTCACCCTGTACACCCTGTGGTTCTGCTGCTATCAAGAGGCGACCACAGACTAACGATTCCCTGGATTCCTGGTCTTTCCCATTACAAATGGGTAAAAAGGGTATAATGGTTTTGTGCAAAAGTATGCAACAGGCATAAGGAAGCATCTCCGACTAGCCATGTCCGTCCGTCTGTCCGTCTGTCTGTCTGTATGAACACGCGGATATCAGAGACAATAAGAGCTGAAGACTTCATGTTTGGAATATAAGTTCCCGTTGTCCCTGATCAGATCAACTTTGCTTAATTGTATCGATAACTCGTCTCGTTCAAAAGTTATCGATAAATTTAGAGTTTATATCAGTGTTTTTTGACAATAGCTTCAAAGTCACCAAAACTAGAGGTACCAAATTTGGTATATATAAACCCAAATACCTTACACATGTAACAAATGTTTCACTTTTTGGATTGAATTCTCCCAAGTCTATAGAAATGCCCTTCAAACACCTAAAACTCCCATAACTTTGTCAAAACTGATCCGATTTTTATGCCCGAGGCAGTTTTGATTGTGGTTTGACATCTATATTAGATCTGCATTTAAATTTGAAGCACATTCGAAATTTAAATTACTTATGAACCTCAAACCATATTAAGGCTGTCAAGGCCCTAGAAATACGCTACCATTACTTCAATCTCTCATAACTTTGTCAAAACTAATCCAATTTACATTTCCGAGGCCTTTTTGATCATAGTTTGACTTAATACTATATTTAAATTTCGATATGACAATGTCTTTGTTCAAATTCTACCTGAAATATGTTATCAAAGAGGAAGCTCTCATTCGTTGGCACTTCTGCACTTTTGTGTGCGGCTGTAACTCTTGGCTCAAAGCTCAATGCATTTTCTGCTTCTGTGTGTGTGTGTGTGTGTGTGTGTGTGTGTGTGGGGCTAGAATGCAAATGCTTGCCAATTTATCGGCAGCGGCAGCGTTTCAAGACTCAACGCAATCAGAAAGAGCAAAAGTGCCGGCAAGAATAAAACGCAAAGGATGCGCGAAAAAACAAAAAAGCAAAAAGCTGAGAGCGAAAAAAGAATTACAATTGAAAACTTTTGCAATACGCGACGCGGGCTGCGCTGCAGTTTCATATCAAACTTTGGCTATTGTATTTTCATGTGTCTTCGGTTCTCGCCCCTTTTGTCTTGCGCTTGCCACTGATAACGCGGCCAGCCAGAGAAAGTGGGGGGGGGCTTAGACGAAAGGGGGGGCTACCAAATGCACTTTTCGGAGTTATCAAAGAGTTTAAATTGCATTGCCAAGAGAAAGAGAGGGAGAGAGGGAGAGAGGGAGAAAGATGTGGATAGATAGAGAGTGAGTGAGTGAGTTCACAGAGGCTCAACTCCTAGCAACAATTTCAAGCGCATTATCCGAAAGCACACATACACATATATATATATACACATACACATACACATACACAAAAGACCAAAGTCAAACTTGGGCTGCTCAGACCAAAACGCAAAGCCTTGTTGCTCCTGCTCCTGTTGGTCCTGTTTCTGCTGCTGCTGCGCCGTCTGTTTATCTTGTAAGGTAAATCATTCGAGACTGAAAGTCAAACAGCAGGCAGCAGGCAGCAATAGGAAAACTCCGAGCTGCTCCAGTAAAACTTTCTCAAAGTAGTTGAGACGACAAAGGCGGGAATTGAATTTAAACAATAGCCGTTGTCACGCGGGACACAACTCAAACTTCTGCTGTTGCACCTGCAATCCTTGCCGCAATGCGTCGACTCCTGCCTACTGTCTCCTGCCTCCTGCCTCCTGCCGCCTGCCTGCCAAATTAGTCGCATATTAAAAATGTTTGGCCAAACAATGACGAGCTGCTGCATCGAGTACTTGCTGTACTGCTGCCCATGTGCAGCCAGTCTATTTCGGGGCGGCCAGCGTCTTATCTGTGTCCCCAGCCTCCTTGCCTCCTTGGCTCCGAAACCGCTGCCAATCTAGGGTAAAAGTTTTATCCCCGACGCTGGCGCTGCTGCGCTGCCAGCAAATGAGAAAAGTTTAAATGACGCTGCAGTTTGCAAATGCCAAGCAGTTAAAAATGAGAATATCTGTAGCGAAAGAAGCTGCCCCATTTGTTATCAGCACAGCTAGAGAGAGCTTAGAAGGTCAGCAGGATGCCGAGCAGCATGAGCATTTAGCAGTTAGCAGCTGGTAAGTAATGATACTCTCTCTCTCTCTCTCTCTCTCTCTCTAACTCTATCTCTCTCTCCCTCTCTCCAGTAAAACAAAACAATGAGCACTTCGAAAAGTGTGAATGCATGTATCTATAATCAAGTGATAGAGGGGTGGTATTTTAATTTGCTCATAAACATATTTCAGATACCCCAACAGCTTTAGGTGCTTTTGATCAAGCTGAAGGGAAAGTCAACATTTTTTTCTGGATTCCTGCTTTATTGCTGATTTCAGAAGTAGCGAAATGCTTTTTTTTAAGAGTTTTTAAAAATATGTGTATGAAATTTTAAGAAGTTAAGATATCCTGACGTATACGTAATTTTTACAATTTCTAAGATTTTAAACGAACGCTTTCTTCGATGTTGAATTAATACATTTATATGCATAAATATTTTTTTGTTTATTGTTAGTCTAAAGCCACAAATGTCAGCCAAATTTTTCAGTTTAAATAGTAACAGATAATTAGTTTTATTTTAATTTTATATGAACTTAATGGTTAGATTCATTTTATAATATACAATATATTTATGAAATTCAATTGTAATCCATAATTTACATTGATAAACATTGTCGAATGTTATTGGTCCACATTAAATAAATAAATACAAAATTGCAATAAATAAGAAGAGCTTATGATAAATAAATATTATTAAAATATCTTTGTTATCCCGCAATTCGACTAGCAAAACAAATCTTCCAGGACCCGGACAACATTTGTATGAAAAGATGTACACAAGTATTGCAACGAATACGTTTTTAACTGTATTATTATGCACACATTTTAGTTGTGGCTAGTGAGTGGTATACCCTGCCACTTGCTACTCTGTTAGCCCACGCTCATCAAGGCACACAGTGAAACACTTTTGTGCTCATCTATTCAGCCATAGCTGGCATTAAAACGCAATCAGTGTTTAGCAGTGCTCTATAGTTGTTGTTGTTGTTGCTTTTGTTATTGTTGTTGCTTACAGCAAAATCACATCAACTTTGCTGTGTGTGTTTGCTCAATTGCTTCGTTCACGTTCCACGTTCCACGCTCCACGCTGAGCGTTTTCTTTTGCTCAGCTCTCGAAGCGAACTCGACTAACTTTTTCATTAAATGTATTTCAATACTTTGCCCAAGCGTCGCGAATACGCTGCCAATTTTTTCCACTTGACCAATTCATTTTGCGCACTTCACACAGCATCCGCATCCGCAGGATCCGTCCCCCACCCCCTTCCTTGGTTTGTCCACTTAGAAATCTGATTTTGTTTTTCTTCGCACCAACTTTCAGTTGATTTAGCCGTGCAGTTGACTCGACTGCTCGACTGTTCGACTGATTGGCCGCACAGGCAAGAAAAAAACTTTCTTTTTTTTTCGGCCGAATGGTAAATGAAATTTCTTGTATCGACTCCTCCTCTCCGAACGAAAAACACGGACCATGGCCCTGTCAAGGTGATTGTTTTCAAACCTCAAGCGCTTCAGTTGCTGCCCTAACTCCAACTTCAGCTCCAACTCAAACTCCGTTTTGGGTCGGGTATTCGGCTTAACTACTATATACATATACATTTTTACGGTCAATTGGCGTTTGTTTGAACGTTCGGTTCGTCCATCCATCTATCTATTCTGTCTTCTATTTCGATTTGTTGTCCTCGTTGTTGTTGTTGCTGTTGTTGTTGTTGTTTGTTTGGCCAACAATTCGAACGGGCGCCGCCTGGCGACCAACTTTTGACCGTTGCGCAGAAAAAAAAAGCCAAAAAAGTTTTTAATTTTATTTATTGAAAAGTTTGTCCTGTTATTTATTTGGCAGCCGTGTTGAAAATATGACCGAAACGAGTCTAGTTTTTAAAGCCGCGTGTTGACTTAAAGCCATTTCGGTCTGTTTGTTCGTTTGTTTGTTTGTTTGTTTGCCTGTTTGTGTGCAGCTTCATTAAAAACTCATTGCCACTTGCAACTTTTTGGGGCTATCATTACACTGGCTTCGTCATTCAGCCAACACAGTTTCAGCTAACACTTTGGACAGTTTGCAGTTTACAGTCTTACAGCTTTACAGTTAACAGGCAAATGATGCTGGCCAAAAATTTGTCAAAATGCCAGGCCGCCAAAAGTTTTCTCAAGCACATTTAAAAATAGCTTAAGACATGGACACGCTGCCACAACAACAACAACAACAACAGCAACTACAACAACTATGTACTCCTTGCAACAACTGCGTCCCAAAAGTGTTTTAGGCAAACCACAAAAGTTCTACAAAACTGGCCAAGTATCATAAATTATGGTTAGTTAAAAGTTGATAAAGCATCTCAGAAGAAAATCGATAGACACTTTGTCGCAACATCTAATTAACAAAGACTAAACTCTGTATAGTATGCACTGCATACAAAGAATAATTTGCTATTCATTTGGAGCAACTTCACAAAATCGAGCTGAACTCAAGTCTTAAAATATCATTAATTTGGCTTTTGAAGCAGCAAATTTCACGTAGTTCAAAGTTCTTTTAATTGTTGTTGACTAACATGTTTTAATTGATTTAGTGATTTGTAGCTAAAAGCATTTATTTTCTCACATTTTTATGGCGTTTTTCTCATTCTGACATCAACATAAGCAAATATGAAAAATATGATTTGGAAGCAATTCGAGTTTTCCATTAGGAAATACCCTATATTAAATTTAACAATTATGAATTACCTATACAGAAAAATATTTCAAGAATAAAAATATAATTAATAATTAAAAATAAATAAATCAGAAAGATTTCTCAACAACATATTTTCTTAATGAAAGACAAACTTTTGCAAAATGAATGCATTACATAAACGAACTTAAGGTAAAAAGGAATAAACTTAAATATATACCTGAAAAAAAATGCTGATAATGCCCTTTTTTTGCCCTTTAAAGAATTAGAATATTTTATTTATCAGTTCCGAGTCTGATATGTCTTAAAGTAGAGATAATTTGCTGCATTTTTTAATCAGCTTGGACTTTTAGTTTAGCTCCTCAGAGTATGCAATGCTTTATTTAACTTGACAGCTAATAAAATGCCATAAAACAAAAAATAAACAAAAAAAATGGCAGTACCAAGAAAAATTTTACATTTTTAATTGCTTGTTGCGTTGGTTATTGTTTGTCAACGTTGTTGTTATTGTTGTTATTGTTGCTGTCGCTGTTGTTGTTGTTGTTTTGCTTATGATTCGCTTTGTTGTTGTTGGTAATCTAATTTACTGGCTGCAACTTTTGTCTGTTGTGTGTTCCGTTGGCCTCGCATTATGATGAGGCATTCTAATTAACTTTTGTTTTAGTAAGTAGAAAGCAACTTGAGAGTTTTGTTGTTTGGGCTTCCATTGCTGCTGCTGCTGCTGCTGCTGCTTCAGCTTCAGCTTCTACAGCTGCCTTTTGCCTGCCATATACCCTCAATGGTTCTAGCAGATACAAAGCGCAGAATAAAAGAAGAATTATATGCATACTTATTTATGAACTTGTGCCTTCTGCCAGGCAAAATTAACATTGACAACAGCAACAACAGCCAAATAAAGAGCCAACAGCAAAAAGAAGTCCCTTTGTTGTTGGCCACGCAATTAAATTGCTTTTGCATGTGTGTGTCTATGTTGTTATTGTTGTTGCTGTTTTTTAAACATTTTTTTTTGTTGTTTGTTTCTGTTTTCAACAGCCCCACGCAACGCTTTTGTTTGACTTTGTGCTTATTTGACATTTTTATTTGGTTGTATTTTTTTTCCTTCTTTTTTTTTTTGTTTTAATTCAACTTTGTTTACACATAATTTTTCGGAAATATGCGTCAGAGAGCAAACAAATGCATGAATAACAATGAATGCTGAATGCGTTGTTGCAAAAATGCAAAAGTCAAATACAAGGGATCAGCGGGAATGACATTCCCATTTAACTTCATTTGATTTGATTTGATTGTTTGACTTTGGGCCATGACCATTGATGTCTAATGATTGATTATTTAATGCGAATGCACAATTTGAGCGCTGCGAATTCGCTAAAAAAATCTGTTAAAGTCTATTTACTGAAACAATAATTTCACCTAAGGCTTTTGGCATATTAAATTTGTAGTATTTATTGCTGTTTAACAATGATTACATAAGCCACTAGCAAAATTCAACAATTTATTATTATTTTTGTAATATAAATCTAGGGTTTTTTGCTTTTATTTGCTGTCAAACAAATAAATACATCAATGAGAATGTAAGGGCTTATACAAAATACAAATAAATCAATTCATATTATGATTTATTTAATTTCTTTGTTAGAAATAATACTTCTTGATACTTTTGATTAATACTTAGAATAGTAAACAAAGGCAAACCTATGCTTTTGCCAAACTGCTATTTGAGGCTAATGAAAGTAGGTTTTTAAATGAAATGGAAATTTCCTAATCGTTAAGCACTTTTCTCTATAATTTTTAATTAAAAAAGAAAATCTGCAAATTTATAAGATGCTTATTGAGTTTGATTTTAAAAACTGAAAACTTCTTTATTAAAACTAAAATCAAGTGAAATTAATCATTTGACAGATGATATTTATTAATTCCTATATTTTACGAGACAGATTAAAGTTTTGTTTGAACCGATTTAAATATGCTATAGACTAAGAAAAGGTTAATACACCTGTCAGGTGCTTTTTAGCTGGCAGACACTTGAATGAAGCGAACTGTGCTCAAAGAAAATGGTTCATATCTCTTATCTGTTTTGTTGAATGTCAGTCAAGTTGTCAATTGGGGCATTGAAGTGCTTGGCATCTCAATAAACCAGTCAAGAGCTAGATGAACCAGCTGCCTTCTGCTGGTGTAGTCAAAGCTTCAATCTTTGCCCTTTGATTTGTGCACAAATAACCATAAACAAATTAGAAATTAATAACATACTTTGCTGCTTAGTGGCAGGGAGAGACAAAAGGATGAATTGGGCGGGGACGGGGCAGTCTGGCCATAACTTGTAGCTATCAAATGTTGTCGATGAGCAGCGGGACCGAGAGATAGAGATAGAGACAGAGATATAGATAAAAGGCAGCCAGCAGAACGAAATGCGGTATAAATTTACATATTTTATTGAAAATTGAATAGCGGCAAGGCAGTGGCAACAGCAAACCACAGGCAACAGCGTAGCGAACACAACTGTGAAGCAAAAATAACAAAGTTAACAAAATCCAGAAGCAAAAGTACCCAAAGAACCCAACAAAAACGAACCGAAAAAAAAAACGGAAACTTTTACGAGTAATACGAAAAAAGCATTGAATAGAAAGAAGCATGCACAATAATAACAAAAGCTGAAGCGTGAAGCATGGGAAGATAGCGTACAGCAAACAGGATCCAGGATCCCCCCATACCCTAGCCAAAAACAGAGCGCAGCTAGATGAAAATATGACAGTAAGTTATATGCTAAGCTCCCGAACAAAGAAACGGGCAAAAAAAAATGAGAAAACAAAACAAAAACAAACATTGCAATTTGTAGCGTTACAAGGTAAAAATATGGGCAGGGAGTGTGAGCGGAAGGGGGGCGTGGCTTGGGCGGAGCCAGAAAGCTGCGCCTGGACAGCTTACACGGAGATTCATTTCAAATCAATACACATAAAGAATAAAGGTAGACAACAACAAAAAAAAACCAATGAACAAATACAATGTGATAGCAACCGTGTGTGCAAGTGTGTATGATTGTGGTGTGTGTGTGTGTGTGGTGTGTGTGTGTGTGTGTGCAAGTGTAACTACTACATGCGCATAATTTAGCGACGCTTGTCAATGCATCTGGGCCAATTGCAGATAGGAGTCTTGCAACGGGCAAAAACCGGTAAGCCCGGAAGATTGCTTTATTTGCCACATCCAATCATGTAAAATATCAGCTGGCACTACTTCCACAAAGCGCACAAACTAGACTTTGTTGGCATTTGCCGAGCGTAAGCTCATTCTGTCGGATATGCTCAACAAATAGTACTTACTTGCAAATATGTTTGTGTATATATATATATGAATATGGGAATGCCGGATGAAAAATACTGAGACTTTGCCATTACTTCAATTTGTCACAATATCTTAACGCATTCTGAGTCTTATATTGTCTTGTGCTGGGCATTATATTTAGATACAGCTTGGAGCTGTAGAATATTAAGCTGTCATAGTAAAATTGAATCATTTTTTAAGATCTGCTTTTACAAGTTTTAATTTTTACTTTTTTTTGTGATTTTTCTATTACAGTGAAATGAAAATAGTTTGATTGATTGATTGATTTATTTATTTGTATTGTTATAAATAAAATTCAAATGAAAAGAAAGCTCCCATGCCTATTAATTCAAAATATAGTTGCAAAACTAAATGTGCCAAATCTCCTAATTTTAAAGCATATCTGATATAGATGTCAAAACCTGATCAAATATTGAAGAATTATTATATCATGCAAGTTTTGTATACAATATAAAAGTAATACAATTCTCAGTCTGACTAAAACATGTTGTAACAAAAATACACAGATTTTCTTAGCAATTATATGTAAATTTAAAATTCTTTCGAGAGAAAAAATTCAATTTAAATTTTTCGCAAATTTATCTGAATTCTGCAGATGTACAACTGTGTTGAGGGCCTTGGCTCCTGGAACTGGCCCATATGTGTAGCAGCAAGGACGTATACACATCCTGTTTTATTTTAATTTTAACAACAGCTATTGCTATACGCAAATCGTTTCTGTGCAATCGGAGATCTCAGCTGAGCGCGTTTTGACTTAATTTGCTTGATTCTTGATTCTTCTTCGTTGCTGCCATGGCTGCATATGAATTTAAAGGCGCTGGCAAATCTCAGGGCGTTTGCGAATAAGCGTTTAATGAAAGCGCACCCCCACACAAATCATTTTAAATTGTATAGACAAGGCACACGTGCGATGGCAACTATCTCGCACACACACGCACACACACAGATGAGGCTTTGGATGGGATGAAAAGTGTGGGAAAGCCAAGCGAAAATGTTGCTAAAACGAACAGCGTAAAAATGCAGCGTACGTGTAAATTTACCACAAGTAGTTGACAGAGAGGCGAGGCAGGTGGCATGTGGCAGGTGGCACAATGGTGGGCGCTGGCTGTGTGTTATGTGTGTTGCATCATCGCTGAGGGCCATAGCCCGTAAGTCATACGCCCCGTCAGCCCGACGACGACGACGACGAAAAACCTTGGCTCAAACTTTTCAATGCGCGCACAGCGAAAACAAAAGATTTTTATTGAATTCTGAAGCCGTTGCAAGCAAACCTTGCGAGACAGAAGCAGCAGCAGCAGCAGCAGCAGCAGCAACAAACCGCCCCAGTTGCATACCACATGGCCCACACATTTTAGCCGCATGTTGTGCTGAGTGAAAGAGCCACGCTGCTGTCACGCTGCATTTGCAGCAGCATCAGCAGCAGCATCAGCGGCAGCATCAGCAGCAGCAGCAGTAGCACCTAAAGCGTACACCAGGTGTACAACGCAGCCATTCGATTTTGCCAGATGCACGTACTCCGCTCCGGCTGCCACCTTGGAGCTCAGCTTGAGCTTATTCTTTGTCTCCAGCTGCAGCTGATGCGTGGGGGATTTGGGGGCAGCCGCCGCGACAACACATCGCAAAGTGCGATCAAAGTTTAGCGGATTTTGTCGCGTACATTTTAAAGCTTGTCAAACGTAGCCATAAATAAACGAGGCAATGAGCACTGGGACGCCGTTGTGGGTTCTTGTGTCGAGTTAACCTGCTGCAATGCGAAGGTTTCGCTCCAGCTTTATGAAACGTGGGACGTAGCAAGCTGCTGCTGCTGCTGCTGCTGGTAAATAACACTTAACGGTAATGACAGCTCGCAACTTAAGTTCCATTCAGCATAAAATGTCTTTCAACAGTCAAAATGGGCAATAAGCTGTCATTGCGAGTTGCACTCAGCACTCCACACTTTGAATGCGGCTACGGGCAACACACACACACACACACACACACACAAACACACACACACACATACTTTCAATGTCCTTGAAAGCAGCTTTGCGTTTCGTACTTACTCACAGCTAACGAATTTTACAGGTCTTTTAATGACATTTTCATTTATTATCTGTTTATTTTTGGCGAGGCAAAAACTATTTGGAATATAATAGTAAGAAGTCTTAAACAAATTTGCTTAATGCTTAGCTTGTTTTGACTACTAAATAAATACAAAAAGAAAATCGATGCACAACATTTTACATTGCAACCATGAAAAAGATAAAATAAAGCATAATTGATCGAAAATCAAATGAAACTAATAATTGTATTCATAATGCTTTGTGCTCTATCGCATTGGTTGTATATTGATATTGACCTGTAGCAAAGCAAAAAACATAATATACATAAATATACAATTTAAGAAGCTTACAATCGCTAGACAGTTAAGGTTATAAACAAAATTGAGATGCAGTCCTTGTATATTTAAAAAGTGACCTCATTAACATTGCTTTGACAACTTTAATATATTAGCGACTTTGCTTTTGAAATATTTGCTTACAGCTGCACTAAATAAGTTACGAGTCGTACGTATACGTAATATGCAATTAGCGCTGTACATTTGCACTGCTAGTGAAAATATGTGCATATATTTGAAATGTTCCTCATTTGCTTTTGCCATATTGTATAATCTGTCAAATTTGATCATAGCTAAAGCAATAACTGTGCTTTCATGTTTTGTTTTAAAAGTTCTGCGTCTCAATCTATTTATGCATTGGCATCGACTTGTATTACACAAATCCCTCACAGCAATCGTTGAAGTAGCCATTGAAGTTTCTGCCAGCAGAGCTTTTGACGACATCCTTTTGATTATGATTACGTTTGGTGGGTTGGGCAGGCAATGGCAACGGACAACGAGCAACGAGCAAAGGCAAAGGCAACGGGCAACGAGCAACGATGGCGGCTCAATAAGGCTAAAAGCCAACAGAGCACGGCCTTGGTATTAGGCTAATTGCTGGCGCACAGCATCTGAATCTGAGCAGATGTCCCCGAAACCCGAGCTGTAGGTAGCATTTGAAGTGGACGACTGCTGCTGAGTCCTGTGTTCTGTGCTCTGTTGCCTGAGTCCTGCGTCCTGCGTCCTGTGCTATGCTGTGCCTGTCAATGCCGCGCCAACTTTAATCAACGTTGGCCAATTCTTTTTGTCGTCTGCTTCTTGTTTTTCTTCATCATGCGATGATGATGACGCTGCCTTGCTGCAGCAGCAAGCAGCAGCAGCAGCAGCAGCCAAATTAATTCAGCAAATTCAATAAAAACAAGCATCAAAACATGGCAAACAAGTCGACAGATGAAGCTCTCGAATCCGAATCCGGCTCCGGCCATGCAATCAAAGAGCGCACAAATAAATCACCAAGCTAAAAACTAAACCAAAAGTGGAAAAGGGGGGCGGATGGGAGTTGGGGTTAGTTGGGTGGCGCGGTTGAATAGCGCCTTGATGGTTTTTTGGGGGGCGGGGGGGCCAAAATGTCAATGCAAATTTAATGGCTGACAATTTATATGCATGCCAAGTGACTTTTGGCCAACTACTGAACTTTTCCCCTGTTTGTATGTGTACGTACGTACGTGTGTGTGTCTGTGTGTGTGTGTGTATGTGTGTGTGTGTGTGTGTGTGTATGCAAAGGTTGCAGCTTGTGGCACTGGGTACGGCCAAAAGTTCCAAGGTGCCAAGTGGCTGTCAAACTTTTGCCAGCAAATCGAATCGAGCCGAATGGAATGCAATGGAATGGAACGGAACAGTCCTAGCCGGCATCGTCCTTGTCGTCCTTGTCGCCCATTGCCGTGACACATAAATTAGGGCCACGCATTGGCCCCCTGCCCCCAGACCGACCCGCACCGTGTGCATGTTAACATTAACGGGTTATTTACGCCGCGCTCGACATTTAAAATGCATTTCCTGTCGCACTCAGCGCCAAGTCCAGGTAGCAGGAGAGGGTCCTCTCCAAACTGGCAAGGTAAATTGCTTTAAAGCGTATATTTATATTGCGGGCCTACACAGCAGAGCTTTATGGCTAGACGGCCAGCGTATAAATACAAAAACCGCCAACGACGACAGCACAGAAAATGTAAGACATAAATACACATGTATATGGAAAAGTTTTTGGTTGCATTGAGGTGTTGAGGTTCAGAAGTTCAAAGTTGTGACAAAGACACAGAATATCATTGGCACGCGATGAAGTCGGCGGATCAACACATGTTAATATATATAGTATCGTATCGTTTATACTGCGAATCTTTTTCACAAGTTTCACAAGCTTTGACTGTTTGTCAATCAGCAAACTTGAAGTAATAACTTAACAAGTACGAACAGTTGTAGATTAAATACACACTGCGACATGGTTGAGTGAATATTTTATGCACAAGAATATGTTAAACAACAATAATAACGCAGCCATCTTTTACATTTATTCTTGAAAACTTCACTTTTTGTTTGTCAAATGAAATCATGCAAAGTTTTGAAAGCTGACTTTGATGAAACTTGACAAAGATTCACAATTTGGCTGCTAGTAGGTCATTGAACTGGGGCACTCTATTATTATACTATATTGATTTTAAGAACAAATAATAATCTACACTATTAATTTACGTTTTTGAATCTTACATTATATTTTATAATTTTTATTTTAATATTTTTTTCATTTTTTACTTTAAATATTTTTCGGTAACGACTGTTTTTATTGTCATTCAATAAATAAACTCATTTTTGTATAGAAGAGTAGAAGAATAATTGATCTCTAGCATTTCAAAGATAACTTAATCAATGGAAATTGTACTTTTATATTTACAAATTTAAATTATTATTTGAAAATAAGTTAAAGTATTATTTTGAATAAATTTCTTTGTGCATGGTTTCTTGCTTTTAGTATTGGGAATAGATTTATGTTCATGAAATTAGGAGAACAAGTTGTTATATTATTGACAGATCTTCTAACTGCTTAAGCTTACTTGATTTGTATTGAATATATATTCCAAATTAGTTATCTAATTGATAATTATAGGTTAAATAATAATCCCATCCACTTTTCAAGCAAATCGTTATTTCACAAATGGAAAGTGAAAGATTTAAACCTAAGTTAAGTTTGCTGTACACTTTTTAAAGTAAAAGTTTCTATTGTTAGATAAGTAAGACGTATTGGTCTTGATCATTTCCTGCCAACCATTTCAATTGGTATTCAATTGTAAAAAATCAAACCGCATTTGCATTTAATTACATCAATGCTTACAATGTTGTTCCACTGTGCACGCTCTGGTTAGTCGATCTTTTGGTCATTTTGGCTGGCAAATGCTTTTGCAATGCTTTTGCACGTAACAAAAGTCGCTTGTTTCTGCTGGGCAACAAACACACAAAAACGTGACAGCAGCAGCATCGAAAACCGCAAGAAGTTGGCCATTTGCTGTAAGAGGCTTTTTCTCTCCCTCTCTCTCCCTCACTCTCCCTCTCTCTCCCTCACTCTCCCTCTCTCTCTCTCTTTGTCTCTCTCTCTCTTTGTCTCTCTGTCTGTACTTTGGGTACAACGTTATGCACTTAGGCGGGCGCCCCAAAAGAAATGTTGCCAAATCAGCCGCAGCGCCAATAACTGGGCTCTAGTGAGGCGTGGCCGCAGGCGAAGCGAAGGGCATAAAAAGCGGAGCACGCTGGAAAGCAGCTCAGCAGACAACGACAAGAAGGCGTGGCGGCAACAACAGCAACAGCTACAGCTACAGCAGAAGCAAGAGAAACAGCAACAACAAGCAGGAGCAGCTCAAAGTCTTAAGGAGCAAGGAGCAGGCGAAATGGCGGCCAAGCCGAGCAGGATACCCTGGCAACTGGCCTGGCTGGCAATGCTTGCGGCTCTGGCGGCATCGATGGCCACAATGCCCTATACGCAGGACAAGGCCATGGTGATTGGTGAGCCGCTGGGCAGCCAGGACTTGGCCGTTTTTCACGCCCTCTTGGATGACCTGCAGATGGCCGAATCGAAAAAAGAGGAAAAGGAGGGGCACGACGAGGAGGAGGAGGAGGAGGAGGAGGAGGAGTCGGGCGAGAAAAAGCATAGCGAGCACTACAAGAAGCATGGTGAGAAGAGCAAAAAGGGTCACAAGCATGGCGAACACCACGAGAAGGGCGAGAAAGGACATCACGACAAGGAAGGCAAAAAGGGTGAACATGGCGAGGCGCAGGGACACGAAAAGAAACACAAACACTCGGAGAGCCAGCACAAGAAGAAGAAAAAGGGCGAGAAGGGTGAAAAGGGCAGCGAGTTCGAGGATCACGGCTCGTACAAGAAGGGCCACTCCATTAAGGGCAAACACAATGTGCACAAGCTGGACGAGAATAACAAGGAGAAGAAGTACTATGACGAGGATCATGACGAGGGCGGCGAGGAGAAGCACAGCGCCTTCGAGGAGGGCAAGAAGCACAAAAAGGGCAGCAAGTACAAAAAGGGCGAGCACAAAAAGGGCGGCCATGAGGAGCACTATGGCAAGAAGGGCCACAGCAAAAAGGGACACAAGAAAAAGGGCCACAAGGGACACAAGAAGAAGCACGAGGAGGGCAAGAAGTGGGGCCACAAGAAGGAGCACGGCAAGAAAGGCGGCGAGGAGCACAAGAAGAAGTGGCACAAGTCCCAGAAGAAGAGCAGCGAGCACGATCATGGACATCATTAAGAGCAGGCGGAAAATCAAGAAAATCAAGAAAATCATCAAAATCATACACGAATATTTACTTTAATTAGCTTAATTAATAAAACAGCCAAAACACACCCAGTATAATGAACATGTTCTTTAATTGTCGATTTCACTGTAAGGCAAAGAATTCAGGTAGGTGAAAATCATATTTTTGTTTCCTTAAGCATAATCAAATTTAAACTTTAAACTTTATACATTTGGAATGATTAAAGTTTTGACTTAAAATACAAAGAATTATTTTGAAAATACAATTAAATAGATATACAAAGTTTTATCAATGTTTCAAGATTTCATATTTTTTACTTTACTCTTTTACTAATATTAGAAAAAAAAATTAAGAACAAAATTTAATTGCGAAGCTTTATACAATTGATGAGCTATAAGAATGTGCTTTGAAGAAATAGGGTATGTGGACAAAGACGACTACCAGTTGTATGGCAGCTATAAGATATAGTGGTCGGATCCGTCCAGTTCCGACCTATGTGCTGTCCCTTTGAACAATAAGTCTCTGGGCAAAGTTTCATTGCGACAGCTCAAAAACTGAGGAACTAGTTTCCATACAGACAGACAGACGAACATGACCAGATCAATTTGTGGAAGACTCACTCCAATGGTAATTTTACTCAATTTTTTTTTGAACAGAAATTGTCTACAATAGTAGTTTCCAAGCCATTGATAGGAGCTGCCAAAAACGCACTTTGCACCAAATAATATTGAGTTGCACACTTCAGAGCCAATAAATACAAAAAAAAACTCTACATAGGTTCAAATTAGGAGCCAACAAGTTGCACTTTGATGGCAAACAGATCGCAAAGCTCATTTGGCAGGCCTTTGAAACTTGGGCCACAAAACTGATTTGGCTGTCCGAATCATTGCCTTAGAGACGGAAAGAGAGAGAGAGCGAGAGAGAGAGACAGCGAGAGAGAGAGAGGGAGATGCCCAAAATTAGCTGGCTTGCCGCATTCGAAAGTTCAAAGCTCAATCGGCGGCCACTGGCGTTGACGTTAGCATCGCTGTCGACGTCGCTGTCGACGTCGCCACCTGCATTGTCCTAATTGCTAAAGGACCTGGACAGACAAATGAAATATGAATGTTGGCTTGGGTATCTCCACGCACACACACACACACACGCAACTACGCACAACACCTATGTATATACACTCAGTCCTGGTCGTGTCAAAGGTTAATTACGCATGCTGCAGCTCGTTCGCATTTGCCTCGACTCACGTCTCGCCTCGTCTCCAGTGTCCTTTCGCATCGTCCTTGGCTGCTACGTAAATCGCTTAACGCATACTCGCACACCGATTTGTATGTGTGTGTGCATGAGTGTGTGTGTTTGCTTAAGCCATTTCCGGTTCGATTTTACCCATGGCTCGTCGCAGGACTCGCTTTTGCATGCTCGGTCGGGCTGAAAGGACAAACATCTTTGTTTGGTTTCATATGCTAATCCTTCGAGCTGCGTCATAAATCATCCTTGTCCATGCCAGAGTTAGAGACAGAGAGACAGCGAGACAGACGGAGACAGAGACAGAGACGGAGACAGTTTCTCAATCAGGGATCAAGGCGACGAGGTCTTTGCAGCCTAAAAGCTTCTCTTTTGTACTATTGCCGGCTGAGCAACATTGCAATCTGCTGGGATTTTGCGGTGGCTGCAATGGCCCCCCCAACCCCCCACCCCACCCCCCAAAAAAACAACAACGACATGAATATAACAAAAGCGACCAGCATCGAGCAACCAAATTCAACAGCAGCAACAGCAGCAGCAAGTAACAAGCAGCATCAAAACTTTCCCAGCCCAGGCATTGAAAAGTGTTTTTGTTTAATATGCGACTCTGGCAACGGCTCAGTGTCAGTGTGTGTGTGTGTGTGTGTGTGCTTGTGTGTGTGTGAGCTGCAGTCAGAGGCAGGTGAGCAGTCAACAGTTCATGCCCCCGCACAAGTCCTGCTGCCTGCTGTGGTTGCTTTTGGTATTGTTTTGAAATTACCTCGCCCCAACAACAACAAGAACAACCAACAATCCCACATGGCCAGTGGGCAAATGCATTAACGAAAGTGCTTGGCGGCACGGAGACGTATACGGAGCTGGCTAAGTGCAGCAGGAGTAGCAGCAGGAGCAACAGTCCTTGCCAGGCAGTCGCCTGGTATCAGCACTAAGAGATCATAATTCACATAACTCGGCTAATAATTCAGTTAAGTTGAAATGCGCAATACAGCAGCAGCAGCCGCAACACAAACACAACCAAGCACACACAAACACACACACACACACACACACACACACACACACACATGAAATTCGAGTGGTATTTGTTGCTGCTATCCGCTCAGTGAACTGCTTCAGTTTGATTCGCTGCTTGTGGTTCACAGCAGCTTGGAACCAGTTGCAAATTTATCTTTAACAAAATTTAAGCCAACTTAAAAATCTGCAAAAATATTTATAATGTTGAAGCTTCATTTCAAGTGTTGGCAATTTAATTTTTACCAAAAATTTGGAACCAGTTGCAAATTTATCTTAAACAAAATTTAAGCTTACTTAAAAATCTGCAAAAATATTTATAATGTTGAAGCTTCATTTCAAGTGTTGGCAATTTAATTTTTACCAAAAATTTGATTTTGCATAAGTGCATTTTAATCAAGCATAATCGAATTTCGTATAACTCTTTTTGTATTTGAAAAATATTTCTGGGCTACGACTGCACTTAAGTAATTCATTTTACTGAATTCAAGAAAATTATGAAATTAGGTTTCTGATATATAAATTTTGAACAACATTTATGGCTTTCTAAAAATATATCTTGCCCTTAAATAATGTCTACTCTGAAATCCTAAAAGCACGACCAAATACACAGCATTTTCATTAAATTTTATCCACATTATCTACACAAATATTATAATTTATTTCTTCAAAAGTTTTCCAGTCGATGGGATAAACAATTTGTAGTATTTTCTTTTTGCTTTTGAGGTTTACTAATAAAATTAGCAATTATTACGCATGTTGTTGAGTCAAATACAATTTTTCTGATCCTGGCTTAATTTATATTTATTATCTTTGTCAACAAATGGCACTACAAAAAGAAATATTGTGTTGCATAGTGCAAGCTGTTAAAATATTATTGAAGAAAAAAAAAAGTAGCTTTTGTATAGAAATCTTCTAACATCTGCGAATGAATATAAATCGAGTTCGATAACATAATTGCGTGTTTATTATTTAAACTCGGTTCTTGAGTTCTTTGAGGAAAAAAAAGTACTAGTTCAGTCAGCCAGTGCGTGTGTGTGTGTGTGTGTGTGTGTGTGTGTGTGTGTGTGTGTGTGTGTGTGTGTGTGTGTGTGTGTGTGTGTGTGTGTGTGTGTGTGTAGCATGCTTGCCTGCTGCTGCTCCTGTTCCATTGGGGTTACTTGATTACCCTACTCTCTCGTGCTATCTCTAGCTACTATCTACGCCCTCTTTTTGTGGCTCGGCAACACTGCAGCAGTTTTAAAGGATTTTCAATGTTCTTGCAAATTAGTTTAATCCTGTGTGTGTGTGTGTGTGTGCATGAAAAAGTTTATTGTTTTCGGTGCAGCTTCTGATGATGCTGCTGCTGATGCTGCTGCTGATGCTGTTGTTTGTTGTTGCTGCTGTTGCTGCTGTTGCTGCATGTTGATGCTATTTGTTGTTTGCGGTGGCTTGAGTGCATTTTGCCAAGCTTAAGCCAGCACATGCTTTTATGTAGTGTGTGTGTGTGTGTGTGAGAGAGATTTTGTGTCTGGCTGTTTGAGCATTTTTGCAAATTGCTAAACACGTTTGAAAGCAGCTGAGTGTGCATAAGAGTTGAATATTTAATTTGGAAATACATTTTGGCAATGAACTGGCATAATTAATGCCCAAATCCAATGCGAAAAATGCAAATCAGTTGCGTGGAAGGCAGCCAAGGACTTTAAGCAATTAGCTGCGCTCGTAAACATGCCAGACGCGCTTCGATGAATCAATGAATGTGTCAATGATTAGGCAGCAGGCGACGCCAGGACGCCAGGATGCAGGACAATGGCAAATGATGGCGCAAATGTAAATGTTACCCCTCTGGCAGGCAGCAGGCAGCTGGCAGGCGACCCCCAATGGACCCACAATAACAACCTAATGCAACTGCATTGCGTGGCGAGGACGAAAACGGGAAGAGCCAGAGGTGCAGAGCAGCATGGCGTGCTATAATCAAGCGAATGGATGCCAATGGACAACACACACACCATCACACACACACCATCACACACACACATGAGCAACGCTCGCCCCATTGCAGTTAATTTATTGTGACCAATATAACGCCCCAGGATAGGAGAGGATAGTAGTAGGATAGTAGTGGGATAGTAGCATAGTAGGAGCAAGGAGCAGCGACTGTCCGGCGCCAACGTTGGGCGCATGTAAATTGAAAATTATGGCAATGCGCAACAAGATTAGCCCCGACAGGGTACATACCCCAAACCACCAACAACATACGCCACTAACTGTATATCTACACACACACACACACACACACACAAATGAATTTATTGGCGCTGCTTCGCGAAGAGAGCAGCAGCGTAAACTGAATGAACGAGTGAGCAGAGCAGGCTAAGTTATGACTTAATGCATTCAGTTATGGACAGCACTCCGTGTAGTAGATGCCGCACACTCATAACTCCATTCTTTCCATGTGGCAGGACACTTTTATGCACGCTAACTCACTCAGTTAGTAAACAACCAACAGCAACAACATGACATTTCAGTCAAAGAGCAAACAACAAATTTTACATGAATTACCTCTTGCCATAAAATGCAGAGCATAATCAAAGAAGAAAGCCAACATGTAAGCCTCTCTTCAGTTTTTGCTTTATATCTTCAATGCCTTTGTCTTTTGTCTTTGCAAAGAAATCGACTCTCTTAGATCGTTGCAATAGACAAAAACAAAATCAATTTTTTCGTTTTACTTTGCATTTGTTTTCAAATACAAAAAAAAATAGTGAAAAAACACTTTTCCGCTTTAATTTTATGGTATTTTACTTCTCTGAATTGAACTTTATCAGCAGAAACTTGCTACACACACACACACACACACAAAACAGCTATTTTATATTTCTTCAAGCTTGCATTTGCAGCCAAAAACACCAACAAGTCTAATATAAAAACCGACGTGCAAAAAAACAACAACAAGCTGCGCGCGCATTGAAAATACTTATAAAACGAATTGCTCACCGATTCTCTGACATTATAAGCACTGATACATCAAATAAACACAATATATGTGTAAATATTACGCATTTAAATTTAAATTGTAGTTATTTGCGCACTGCAATCAGAATGCAACCGCTTTTACTGAGTTTGCCGAAAAAACTGCGTTTGGTTTTACTTTGCATTTGCTTGTGGAGGATCTCTCTCTCTCTCTCGCTCTCTGTCGCTTCCAGAAGTTTTGCTATGCCGTTAGTTCAACGTAGGCATGCAACTTACGAATGAGTGAAGGAGATAGCGACAGCAGTCTTTTTTGTTTGTTTGTTTTCAGCTGTTTGATGCAAGCGTGACGTCACATTTAATGGAATTTGGAAATTTAATGCGTTTGCTTGCAAGGACGCCCAGTGGAGAGTGCCCGGCTAGAAGATACCCTATACTCAAATGTGTGCATACTTTTTGGCTTCTTATTATTAGAGTAGCCGCTTTCTAATATAGAAAATCATTGCATACCTTCTAGATGCAATTGTGCTGCATACTTTTGCAGACGTGCTCAAAATTGTATGTATACCTTTCCGAATTTCTGGAATACAGTTAATCAAATCTATAAGCGAAGAAGAAAAATAAACTTTTGGGGAAAAAATATTCTTAAAAATATAAATTTGATATTCGAGGTCTTTAATGATCTTTGTACTACGGTTTTAAATGCCAAATTTTAAATGAATAATTCCGGAAGTTCTTATTTATAAGATATAATTGAAAGATAACATATTTTCAAGGCATATAAATGAATATGCATAGCATAGATGCTATAAATCAGAATCATAGTAGATAGTACTATAATTTTCGATTTTTCTAATTGAGGCATTAAAAAATTTAAAAATATCTAAAACTAAGCGAAATTCGCATCTTAAGTCAAGTTCAAGGCTTCAAATGATTATTTAAAACACAAATACGCATTTAGGAGCATTGCAGTCGCCCTCAATGTCCAAAGTACAGTAAAGTCTTGCCGCAGATGCACAGATACCTGATATGTCAGCCCATATCTCAGCTGTCTGTTTGTCTATCTGTTAGTTGCAAGCACTCGAAACTTTTGCCACTCTTGGATTTTTTTCTGCGCCGTTTTGACACAAAATCCGACACTCAGCCAGCAGAAGACAGAGCACCAGAGCAGCAGAGCACCACTGCACAAGGATGCAGGCTGCAGGCTGCAGGATGCAGGACGATGTGGACAAGTACTTCGGGGTGCTCATTGGCGCAGCGCACTCAGGGCCAGCAAAATGGCAGCCAACTTTTCAGCTCTCGCCTTATTATGCAAATGCCACAGACTGAGGCAGCTATGTACATACAAACATACAGATATATATCTATGTGGCAGCTAGCAGGACTATATCTATATCTAGTGTAGCTATCTGCATGCGAACGTCATCGATTTATAAGTTATGCAAGAGTCGGCAATCTCACCATCTTCGGATCGACTACTGTTGACTACTACTTTGTAAGCAATGGTTTACTCTTGTAGCACGAGACGAGTACTTTCTTTTTTGCCCCCCATTTGCCCCATTGCTGTCTGCAATCAGCAATTTTTAGCAAAATCAATCTCTTCACCCGCTTCCAATTAGAATGCAGGTTGCTTTTTTGTTGTTGTATCCCCATTGCAGCTGCTGCTGATTGGTTGCACACAAACAAAAAGCACAAAAACCATAACACAACGGTACATATAACAAACAAAAAACAATAGCAATAGCAATAGCAACAACAGCAACAATGTATAGTTACATGCATATCTTTTTACAATGCGATTTTTAATCAAAGTTTTTGCTTTCGCGGCACTCGTTGTTAGAAAAATAAAAACAAACTACGAAAATGCAAAGGAAAACAATAAAGAATACTCGCGTCGGGAGTGTACGACTGTGGGATACTCACTAGCTAGTTATTGCTCGAGTTGTCCTAAGTTTGCTGTAATTTTATTTTTTAATGAACACATTTTTTCATATTTTTAAAAGTAAATAATGAAAAACTGAAAATTCATTTATTTTTTTAGTTTAACAAAAATGTGTGGTCATAATTCTTAATGCTATCACAGAATATTTGTTATTATTATAGCCCCTAATTCCATACTCATTTGCACAGTATACAACTAAGTTGATTTAGAATACATATTCATCTGGCAAACCAATTTTCTACTACATTCCAGCAAAACATAGAAATACTACCTTTTTATAGTCCATCACAAATAAGCTAATTGAAATTGTAAGAAGTCTAAAACTCCTATTGTAATGAACGGGCAAAAACATACACAAAGCGTATGCGATTGCTCAACTTTTGTAGTATTTTATATTTGACTTTTGATTGTTGTTGCTGTTTAAGTCACTTTCATATCTCAAGACGATCAGCTGCTCAATATTATCTGGCAACTCTGTTCTTAACTAAACCAGCGCTGCGCTTCGATAGCGAAAGCTCTTTTTAGCTTGTCACATCGATAGCAACGCAGCTCACAAAACTCGTACGGCAAAGCTGCCAGCGATGGAGAGCTTTCCACGAAAGCTCGCTAGCGTGTGTGCTTGATCATCGGATCGACTTCCAAACGGCACATTGGAACTACTTTTTTCGAACTTCGAGCGACAAGTTTGCTGGCGCTGCTGCTCAGTCGGTTTTAGTTCTGTTGGAGTAAAGCAGCAACGTTCGCAAGTGGAACGACACGATAGAAAAGTAAGCCCAAAGCAAAGAAGTAAAAAATAAAAGAGTATCGACAAATTCATTTAGCTGCAGTTCACATTTTTGTTGCGTTAGTTACAAAACCAAAAATCTAACTGTACGCTACCCAACCATATTGATCCGAAACTCATAGCTGTAAGCCGCAAACGAAAGTGATAAAAAAAAAGCTTAAATCAACATGCAAAATGCTTGCGTATTAGATAATGGATGCAATCATGCAGACAACCAGAAAAACCAAATAAATATATATATACATACATATGTATAAATATCAACGCAACACAAAAAGTGCGCATAATAACTGAGCATGTACTCCAAAAAGAAGAATTGTATCGTTGTGTGAAAAAATAATTGCCCAGTCAGCTGACCTTCCGACCGCGCGGCAACTGCTCCACGGGTCTTGTGATCCAAGCCAGGCGGATTGTGACTGGCATAGTCTAGTAGCTTTCTTTGGGGGACCACCTTCCAAATTAAAGGCACTGTTTCAAATTCAATATGGTGGCTCGATTGTAGCCCACTTGTGGCTCAGTCTGCATTTTTCCATTTGTCAGCTGACAGCATGACAGCGGTCTTGTGATCAACGTCAGAAGCCAATTGTCAAAAATTCGAACTCGAATGTGAGCGCGAGAGCGAGAGCGAGAGAGCGAGTTGCAGAGCGCGCTCTCTCTTGCTGGAACTCTAACTCTCCCTTCTAGATAACACACAACTGGAAGCGCCCGCATTCTTCTTTTTGTATTTCGTAAATCGTAATCGTGCTAAAGAAACTAAAATATATACAGCGGCACTTTACATTTATTTTTCTTTTGCTTGTAAAGTGTCTGTAGTTACACTCTCTTCGATAACTTAAGAGTTATCAATATCGTTGGAAGTGGTCGTCTTTTCGAACTTGCCAAAAGCTTTGTCACGTGAAATAAAAGCTCTGCGTATCTACTTTTTATTTATTCATTAAGCATAACTTTGTAAAGTGCGAGTTACGCTCAAGAGTAGCTTAAAAGCAGAAATTGTGCAACAAATATAAGTAATTATTACATTACACAAGTGAGCATTTTAAATATATATCTGATTTATCAAGTTACTACAGTAACTGCTGCTGTTAACCAACGTGCGCTCTAAATGTCAGCTGACAGCGATAAGAAAATTTTCCACACGCCTGCATTTTGTGCAAACAAGTTATTTGAGTGATCTAGATTTAGAGTGCCCAACTACATAATACTCTGCATCTGGATAAAATCACATAAAACGTCATTTAAATATGCTCATAAACCACAATTCAAGGTCATAGGTTTCTTTTTTAAATTTTACGTGGAGTATGTAATATAAAATTATTAATTGTATGTCGATTGAAAAAATTGTACACAAAAAATGAATATTAAAACTATACAAATATATAGTAAAATTTAGAAAAATATTAATTTAATATTCAACCTTATTGAAAGTTAAATTATCGAGAGATATTCGGGAATATATAGTATATAGATACCAAAGGATGTGGCAAAAGAAAAGCGGTTCAAAGTTTAGAAACTCACTTAAACAAATCTATAAGCCTAATAAACCTAATTTCTTGTTCAGTTGTAGATTCCGAATAAAGCAAAATGTCCAACCTGAAGCGTTTCGATGACGAGGAGCGTGAGTCCAAATATGGACGCGTCTTCGCTGTTTCTGGACCCGGTGAGTACACAAGTCGACTGAACTGCCAAAGACAAATACAACAACAATGACTGCATCTTTCCCAGTCGTTACGGCGGAGTGCATGTCCGGCTCTGCTATGTACGAGCTGGTGCGCGTCGGCTACTATGAGCTGGTGGGCGAGATCATCCGATTGGAGGGCGACATGGCCACCATTCAGGTGTACGAGGAGACCTCGGGCGTCACTGTCGGCGATCCCGTGCTGCGTACCGGCAAGCCACTGTCCGTGGAACTGGGTCCCGGCATTATGGGCAGCATTTTCGATGGTATTCAGCGTCCGCTGAAGGACATCAACGAGCTGACCGAGTCCATCTACATACCCAAGGGTGTCAATGTACCCTGCCTGTCGCGTGTCAACGCATGGGAGTTCAATCCGCTGAACGTGAAGGTCGGCTCCCACATCACCGGAGGTGATCTGTACGGTCTGGTGCACGAGAACACACTGGTCAAGCACAAGATGATCGTGAATCCACGTGCCAAGGGCACAGTGCGCTACATTGCCCCCTCGGGCAACTACAAAGTCGACGATGTTGTGCTCGAGACGGAGTTCGATGGCGAGATCACCAAGCACACCATGTTGCAAGTGTGGCCAGTGCGTCAGCCCCGTCCCGTCACCGAGAAGCTGCCGGCCAATCATCCCCTGCTGACCGGACAGCGTGTGCTCGACTCCCTCTTCCCCTGCGTCCAAGGCGGCACCACAGCCATTCCCGGTGCTTTCGGTTGCGGCAAGACTGTCATCTCCCAGGTACGACCAAAGCATGTGAAAGCAAATAGAACGACAGCTAACCCAAATACACAATTCACAGGCCTTGTCCAAGTACTCCAACTCGGATGTCATCATCTACGTCGGTTGCGGTGAGCGCGGTAATGAGATGTCTGAGGTACTGCGTGATTTCCCCGAGCTGTCTGTTGAAATCGATGGCGTCACCGAGTCCATCATGAAGCGTACGGCTCTGGTGGCCAACACCTCCAACATGCCTGTCGCTGCGCGTGAGGCTTCCATCTACACTGGCATCACGCTGTCCGAGTACTTCCGTGATATGGGTTACAACGTCTCCATGATGGCTGATTCCACCTCCCGTTGGGCTGAGGCTCTGCGTGAGATCTCGGGTCGTCTCGCTGAGATGCCTGCCGATTCCGGCTATCCCGCCTATCTGGGTGCCCGTCTCGCCTCCTTCTACGAGCGTGCCGGCCGTGTCAAGTGCTTGGGTAATCCGGAGCGTGAGGGTTCCGTGTCGATTGTGGGCGCTGTCTCGCCACCCGGTGGTGACTTCTCCGATCCCGTGACGTCCGCTACTCTGGGTATTGTGCAGGTGTTCTGGGGTCTGGACAAGAAGCTGGCGCAGCGCAAGCATTTCCCCTCCATCAACTGGCTCATCTCGTACTCCAAGTATATGCGTGCCCTGGATGACTTCTATGACAAGAACTTCCCCGAGTTTGTGCCGCTGCGTACCAAGGTCAAGGAGATTCTGCAGGAGGAGGAGGATCTGTCCGAAATTGTGCAGCTGGTCGGCAAGGCGTCGCTGGCCGAGACCGACAAGATCACCCTGGAAGTGGCCAAGCTGCTCAAGGACGATTTCCTGCAGCAGAACTCCTACTCGTCGTACGATCGTTTCTGCCCCTTCTACAAGACCGTCGGCATGCTGAAGAACATCATCGATTTCTACGATATGGCCCGTCACTCCGTCGAGTCGACAGCCCAGTCCGAGAACAAGATCACCTGGAACGTCATTCGTGAGGCAATGGGCAACATTATGTACCAGCTGTCATCCATGAAGTTCAAGGTGAGTTAACAATAAATAAAACAAACTTAAGATTAGGAATGTTGGGTGCATCTAAAATGAAAATTTTTATATTTTTCTTTTAATTTCGCCAGGATCCCGTCAAGGATGGTGAGGCCAAGATCAAGGCAGATTTCGATCAGCTGCATGAGGATTTGCAGCAGGCCTTCAGGAATCTGGAGGATTAGAGCGCGTTGTCCGTGCTTTTACACCCTAATCTTATCTTGTTATGTAGTTAACTTTTAATAATTGCAACCTAAAAAGCGTTCAATGCGTAAACAATTCCGTGCAACAGCAACTAAAGATTCCAAGCGTCCAAACAACTATTGTTAACATTCCTTTTTATAGCCAGGGAGATGAATACATTCCGGCCTGCGGTTGCTACTTTATTCCCTTCGGCCATATCCCCCGACTAACTAACGTCCTTCTATGTACTTCCATTGCCAATACACACAACCACACACACGCATACATGCACACACACACACAAAACACACAAACACACACACGCAGTTACAAATGCATGCATAGTATTATTGTTTAATGAATGGAAATTCTTTTGTTTATTTGTGAAAAAGTCATGTTTTCTCTTTGTTTGTTTGTTAAACTTATGTAAATATTTAAAGTATGAAATATTAAATGTACGAATAAAGTGCAAACAACAAATACATTTAATGTAATTGAAAGCAGACCTATCTCTACTCTCTCTCTCTTTCGCTCTCTCTCACTCTTTTTAATCACTCCCCAACAGTGAGATGGTTGTCTACTAATTATACGTAAATAAACTGTCGGCTGATTTTCAGCTAAATATGTTTTTATGCACTTGACAAATGAACATTTTGCAATATCTGGAAAGAAAACTTACTTTCCGACCCAGGTTCGATTCCCTGGTTGTTATCAATGTCTGGCTTAGGCCTATTGTATCCTATAGTGCATAATAATAATATAATTTTGACATTCTGTTCAATAACAAAGAAATAATTTATGCAAGTTCGTTCTCAATTAATTATTATTCAATTATTGAGCAAAATACAGTCGAACATCTTTAACTCGAACCTTCATCTGACACCATAAAGATCTATTAAAACAGAACTTTGATTTGGAGTAGATGGAGTAAAATTAGTTCGACTTTAACAGTATCTAAATAACTGCAAGATAAATATATATATTTTTAGATCACAATTAGCACAGAAACAAAGAACATACAAATATTATTTTATAGATGCTTTTGTAGGAGCATTTTATTCATAACCTAGGCCTATAGTTTTGCGACAACAACTATTTAGAATATACATTTCTGTTCCGTTTCTGTCAAGAATAATAATACAAAATTCACCAAAGTTGCGCCAAATTGTTCGTTTTTGAATACCTTCTATCTTCTCAATGGAAAAACGCCAAAAATGCATTTGCCCAAAGAATCTGTTGCCCAAAACCGTCGACTGCACAACGAACACCTCATTCATCTATGACGAAGATAAAGAAGATAAGGATAAAGTAGATAAGAACAAAGAAGATAAGAATAAAGAAGTTGAGGATGATGAAGTTGAGGATCAAAAACTGGAGGAGAACACAAGCTTGCGCGACAAATCAATCGTACAAATACGCGAGGGTATCTCCGAACTAGAATTCTCGAGAGAATCGTCAGTCGCAACAATAGGCAGTTCTCGAACCAAACGCAAAGATCTGGAAAGTTTGCAAAGGGGTCGCGTCTTTGGTGTCTCCGGTCCGGTGGTGAATGCCGAGAAGATGGCCGGATCTGCCATGTACGAACTGGTGCGTGTCGGACACTTCCGGCTGGTGGGCGAGATCATTCGCCTCGAGGGCGACATGGCCACCATTCAAGTGTACGAGGAGACCTCGGGCGTCAGCGTCGGCGATCCGGTTTTCCAGACCGGCAAGCCGCTGTCCGTGGAACTGGGACCCGGCATAATGGGCAGCATTTTCGATGGCATTCAGCGACCCCTGCGCGAGATTAATAGGCTCACCAAATCCATCTATGTGCCCAAGGGCGTCGATGTACACAGCCTGTCGCGCACCGTGGAATACGCCTTCACGCCGTCCAAGCTCCGCATCGACGATTTGATCTCCGGCGGAGACATCTACGGCAGTGTCTATGAGAACAGCATGCTGGAGCATCGCCTGATGCTGGCCCCGCGCTGCCAGGGACGCATCAAGTTTCTAGCGCCCGCTGGCAACTACAATGTGGACGAGGTGGTCATTGAGACGGAGTTCGAGGACAAGATTACCAAGCACACAATGCTCCAGGTGTGGCCGGTGCGACAATGTCGTCCGTTGGTCGAGAAGCTGCCCGGCGTCAATCCCCTTCTAACTGGCCAACGCGTCCTCGACGCCTTCTTTCCCTGCGTCCAGGGCGGCACCACAGCCATTCCAGGTGCCTTTGGCTGTGGCAAGACTGTCATCTCCCAGGTACGTCACATTCCCAACATTCAAACTCCCATTACTTTGCCAAAGCTGATCAGATTTCCGAAACACAATCCATGATAACCCTCCCGAGTCACTAGAAATGCCTTTTAATACCTAACCTAACCTAACTTAAACCTAAAACTCTCATAACTTTGCCAAAACTTTGAACATTCTTTCCCCTCCAAACTGATCCGATTTTCCTTGCCAGGCAGGTTTTAAAATAATTTGGCATCTATGTAGAATAATTTTACATTTAAGTTTTAAGCAATTTAGAATTTTCGATTTTCTATGAAACACAATCCATGATAAACCTCCCAAGTCCCTAGATATGCCTAAGACTTCCATAACTTTGCCAAAAACTGATCCCATTTGGGTTCCCAAGGCAATTTAGATCTTGTTTTGACCTTTATAATAGATCTGCATTCAAATCTGAAGCACTTTGGCATTTTCGATTTTCTATGAAACACAAGCCAAGATTAAGCTTCTAATTCCTTCGAAATGCCTTTCAAACACCTAAAACTGCCATAACTTTGTCAAAACTGACCCGATTATATGCACAGGCCTTGTCCAAGTACTCCAACTCGGATGTCATCATCTACGTGGGATGTGGGGAGCGTGGCAACGAGATGTCCGAGGTATTGCGTGACTTTCCCGAGCTCACCGTGGAGGTCAACGGTGTCCATGAGTCGATCATGAAGCGTACGGCTCTGGTGGCCAACACCTCCAACATGCCGGTCGCTGCTCGTGAGGCTTCCATCTACACAGGCATCACGCTATCCGAATACTTCCGGGACATGGGCTATAACGTGGCCATGATGGCCGACTCCACTTCCCGTTGGGCTGAGGCTCTGCGTGAGATCTCTGGGCGCTTGGCTGAGATGCCCGCCGATGCGGGTTATCCTGCCTACTTGGGCGCTCGCCTCGCCTCCTTCTACGAGCGGGCTGGTCACGTTGTTTGCCTCGGCAGTCCGGTGCGGGAGGGTTCGGTGTCGATTGTGGGCGCTGTGTCGCCGCCGGGTGGCGACTTCTCGGATCCCGTGACCTCGGCCACATTGAGCATAGTTCAGGTGTTCTGGGGTCTGGACAAGAAGCTGGCGCAGCGCAAGCACTTCCCCTCGGTCAACTGGCTGCAGTCCTACTCGAAGTATTCCCGAGCACTCGACTCGTACTATGAGACGGAGAGTCCGGAGTTTGTGGACTTGCGTGCAACTGCAAAGCAGATACTGCAGGAGGAGGAGGATTTGTCAGAGATCGTACAGCTGGTGGGCAAAACATCGCTGAATGAGTTGGACAAGATTACGCTGGAGGTGGCCAGAATCCTGAAGGATGACTTTCTGCAGCAGAACTCGTACAGTCCGTATGACTGCTTCTGTCCCTTCTACAAGACGGTGGGCATGCTCAAAAATATGATCACCTTCTACAGGTGCGCCAATCAGGCGGTGGAGCGTACGGCCGGACAGGAGGCACATGTCACCTGGGGCCTGATACGTGAGCGGGCGGTCGATGTGCTCTATGAACTGGGCACCATGAAGTTCCTTAATCCCAAGGATGGCAAGGCAGCCGTTGAGGAGCACTTGGAGAAGACCCATAGCAAGATTATCAGTACATTAGCAGATCTGGAAGAGCATGTGGCGGCTTATGTTTAGTTGATATCGCATCTTTTACAGTGTGGCATAAATTGCGGAATGTGCTGTAATGATTGAATGGATTTTAATAAATTTAACTGCAACCCAATCAACCGATAAGCTTTGCTATATCTTTGCATAATGAACCAATGGACCGATAAACAAAATTTAAAACTATAACTCGAATGTTATTAATTGAATATTCTATTTGCTGTTATTCAAAAAGTTCATAGAATAGAAAAATCGCTGCATTCTAAAAGAATATTTATTCAATCCGAAAATGTGTATTGTTTTTACTTCATTTATGTTACATTCGTTATTAGTTTATCTGTGTAATTAGCTGCACAAAGGGTAACTAAAAGTAATGCAAAAATGTCGTAATGCATAGGTCATAATTCATTTTCATTGGCGCCGCTGCTCATTCAAATTACTCGATTTTGCACCACAACTCCATTTTCAGCTTAAACCGCACTTTGGCTAGCTTTTCGCAAGCTTTCTTTTACTGCTATTTGCCACTTGCATAAAAGTCAGCAGTAGTTAATCCTTTTTGGCGTTTTTGCTAGCGCAACTCTCTGTTCGATAATTTTGCGCAACGGCAACCAAATGTCGACAAAATTCGTTGATTTATACGAAAAGTTTATTAATGCGCTCAAAGAGCAAAGCGTTGGCAGCTGCCACGCCTCGTTTTCGATTGTCAGCCCCCGCCCCCTCCACCACTCCCAAAAGCCCCCACCAGACCGTAAACCCTCGAGCGCACCAAAATGCAGAGATCGATTTCGATTCAATTAGTGGAAATTAAATGTATGTATACATATGTATGTATGTATGTGTGTGTGCACATGTACGTGTAGCAATATGCATCTGTATTCGTACGTTTGACTTTGCCGATAAGCTCACTGGGCGAGAGGGTGAGCCAGGCAGTAGGGTGCAGAGCGGCTGCTAAGAGGCATTGCGATGATTACATTTCCGCATTCGGCGCTCGGCACCGCAGCCAAGTAACCAAGTCAGCCATAAAATGAGCGCAGAGAAATATATATAAAAAAAAAATGGCAAAAAAGTCGAGGCAAGCCAAAAATCAGTTCAATTGCAAATTGAAAATCCCCTTACAACTTCCGTTTCCGCTAGGCGAGTGCGAGTGCGACAGAGATAGCTAGAGCGTAGGCAGCAGACAGTGAGCTCTAGGCTGAAGCGCGCAAGAAAGAGCGAGAGAAAGAGACATGCACATGTTTGTATGCACAGTGCAAAATTACTTAGCATATTTATTTTATAATATTATTTCAATTTAATTCGAGTGTTAGTTCTTCCCATTTATTTTTTTTTTAACAAAAATTTTTTTTTGCAAAAATAATAATTTTGTTGGAATAAAATTAATTTTAAGCAAAATGTAAAATTCTTATGTTTTTAGTTGCTTTTTAGGCCAAAAATCATTATTTTTATATTTAAATAATATTTGTTTGTGTAAAAATATAAATTCAATTAGAATAAAAGTAGTTTTACACAAAATGTAAAGTATTTTGAAGAAAGGAACCATTTTTTTGAATAATCAAATGAAAATTTTTGATTTTGCTAAAAGTATAATTTATTATTATATACTGAATATGAAGCTACTGAAGCAACTTTAAAAAGTATAGGTTCCTTAGACTAATTCAAATATGTACACAAAATATTGTTTACTGTGTAAGTTGGGCCCGCTCAGCTGCCATGACAAACGTGGCGTATGAGCAATGCGCACTAATTGGCCGACGTTCGATGCCGTTTGGCGTTCGCTCGTTCGTTCGTTCGTTGCCACTGTCAGTGACTGGCAGCAGCCCAGCCCAGCCCAGTCAAGCCAAGCCAAGCCAACTCCCCCTCAAGCTCCTGCACGCTTCTTAGCCACTTTTGCGTTTCAGCTGGCAACTCCAACGGCGCTGGAGGTCGCAGGTCGCTGGTTCGGGGGCGGCCTGCCGAGCGTTATTGCATAATTTCAAGGGGTTAAGCCATTGAGCTTTAATGCAAAATTTCAATTGAACGTCAAACAGTCAATTCGCTTTAGCGGCGATAATCGTAAAAGGATAATGGCGCTAAAAGCGCATAAAAAGCTAGCAAGAGCAGCCAAGGCAAACTCCAAAGGCGCCTCAGCCAGCCCCCAACTTGCAGTTCAGTCTATATGTGTGGGAGTGTGTGTGTGTGTGGGGGGGGGTGTGTGCATGTGTGTGTGTGTGTGTTTGGAGTCTGTGTGGAACGCTGCCTGCCAGAAGTGTGCACTCAATTAAAGGATTTTTCGGGCGCCGGCTAACGGCCGTTGATGTTGGCTCTTAGATAAACCTAAAGCTGCATTCCACACACAAACACACACACATCCCCTCCCTTACATACACTCACATGCTTTGGGGGTAAGCGGCTTTACAAGCCAAGGGCCAAGCAAATAAACAAAATAAATAAGAATGTCAGCATAATATCAAAAAGAAAATCAATAGCAAAAATAATGCTTTGCATAGACAATGTCCTGTAACTAGTTTGCAAGCATATTTACATATATGTATATACTACTTTATGTAATATAGTCAGAGATGTCTCTTCCTGTTTGTTATATCAATTTGCAGCCTAAATACCCATTGTATATTTACTGGGTAGTTAAAAACCATAACAAAAGGACACAGCTACAAGTACAGCTATTTCATTTAATTTACTGCGACAAGAAACAAGAAGAGCTTATTACGATCTGAATGCAGTTTATATGGGCTATGTTTTGTTTTAATAAGTTTAATAAATTACAGAATATGTCTGTTGATAATATAAATAAAATAAATAAAATATAAATTAAAATGATCGAATTTACTTATTTTGTGAGCAACTTGTTTGTTTTTGATTTAAATAAATTAATTAAATTAATAAATTAAACAAACTCAACAATTTGCGATACATTCAATTTTACGTTACTTACGTTAACTTTATGGCTCAAACATATCGCATTTTGTTTGTATGTATAAAAAAAGGTTTTAAGAATGCAGCTTTAAATTAAAATCGTAGTTAAAACAGAGTAGATTTTATAATTCAAAACTCAAAACAAATTTATAGAAAGACTGGTCAAACAAATATAAATATAAATTTGTATATATCACAATTATATTAATACTTGGAACAGAACAATATCAAATATATTTCGAAGAAAAACTTGATACAAATGGAAAACAGTAGTAGTGTGCACACAAGGACACAAGGACATGTCAATCAGCTGGTTATGGTTGCTGTTGTTCTTGCTGCTGGCAAAGAGGGCATAAAAAAGGTTATCACAAGCAGATGGCAGGAACAAGGACAAGGACAAGGGCAAGGACGTTAGCGTCTTTAGCGACAACTTAATTTGCAACTTATACGCAAAATCCTTTTGATTTTGTTATTTTTCTCGAGCAGGCGCTGCGATGTCCTTGCCCTGTGTGCCAGCTCAAGTTGTTATTGTTGCCAGCGCCGTTGCCATTGTTATGCTTGATGACGATATGTCCTTTTGCGCAGATTTACAACGCCTGCAGTTATTTGGCAAAGTTAAGCGAACCTTTTTTGGCTCGGCGCTCCTTAGTTGTGCATGCAAAAGGGTCCTGTCGCTCATTGTCCTTTTTGGCCACTCTCGTTCCTGCTGCTGTTGTTCTTGTTGTTTGATATGCTTCTGATTAAGGGAATTTAAATGAAGCCTATGCAAATGCGCCCAAAGCTGTTTTGCTGGCTGTTGTCTTTGGTTTTTGTTGTTGCAGCGCGTGTATCCTATTTTCGAGTGCCCCCCACCCCCACTACCCCCCCTGCCCCTCTGCCCCACTCTCACGCATTATCACTGCACTAGCAAACTTGTACATACATACTATATGTGTACTCCAGGCAAAAGTTTAAACATAAAAATTTGCTAACAGCTACTTTAGCGGCGTGTCGCCTGCCAAACAGACTCTACTTTACAGCGAGTCCTTGCTACGCAGATAATGAAATTATTATGCAGCCAAAAAAAACAAGTAAGAGTGCTCTAGTCGGGAGTGCCCGACTACGAGATACCCTGAACCCAGTCCTTACAATCATTCGTACTGCTCTAAGCACACACATGCTGCAGTACAAGCAGTACAAGCAGTGCAAGCGGTTTAAGCAGTTAGCTTGCTTTTCGCTGAGCCCCACACAATGGAAAGTTAAATCTTAAATAACTTCTGTGTTTATTGTCCGATCTTAATGAAATTTTTGGGGCAAGCAATTGTCGATAATATGTGTGACCAAACCAAATTGCAAGGTCGTACCTTCAAAAATGCGTTTTTTTAACTTTTGGGGGGTTTGGGGGGTGGTATCCAAAAACTGAAATATTTGTTACATGTGTATGCTATTCGAGATTATACATGCCAAATTAGGGGCCTCTAGCTCTTATAACTTGTGTAGTTATAGCCCAAAAACGCTAGTCTGAAATCGAAATTTATCGATAACTTTTGAATGGGTCGAGTTATCGATAAAATGAAATAAACTTGATCTGTCCCGGCACTACGAGAACTTATATTCCAAATATGAAGTCTCTAGCTCTTGTAGTCTCTGATATCCGCGTGTTCATACAGACAGACGGACGGACGGACGGACGGACGGACGGACGGACGGACGGACGGACGGACGGACAGACAGACAGACGGACATGGCTAGATCGACTCGGCTGTTGATACTGATCAATAATATATATACTTTATATGGTCGGAGATGCTTCCTTATGCCTGTTACATACATTTGCACAAAACCATAATACCCTTTTTACCCATTTTTAATGGGTTCAGGGTATAAAAACAAAGAAAAAAGGAAGCGTGTATATACTTATACATATATATATATATATGTAAACCAGAAAAGAAAAGTTTCGCTGTGTTCATCAGGCAAGGCAAGCATTTTAAATACAAAAGGATATGCGTGGGCAGACGGCAGATGTACCCAGAGTCCTTGCGGTCTCCTTGCGCTGCGATCCTTGGTCTACGCCAGCCGCAGTGACATTGACGAAACGCTCCAAATTTACTGCGTTCCCATCTCCAGCCATGTTGCCCCCAACTCCACCCCCACCAGGATAAAGCCACTCCCAGAACTTGTTTCTTTTTGTATACCCTTGCCCTTGGGGGTCCTTTACATTTGTTCCAACTTGTGCAACATTGTGAAGGATTTACTTATTTATTCCTAATTACTCTCAATCTTTTATTATTTTTAGCTATTATTTTAGTTTTTCCCATCCTTGCACAAAAGTTTGCTTAAATGTTTCAATTCAAAGACTCGCACATAATGTTAATTTTATATTTACATAAGTTTAATTGTGAAATGCATTTTACTATATAATTTCCTTCTTTTAAATTTAAATTTATAATACCAATTATTGTCCTATGTTGACTGTTTCTAATTGACAATAAATAAATATTGATATAGTCTTAGTTAACAAATGCAATCGATAATTTCCTAAGTTATTCCAATGACATATCGCTTAGGCACCTTATCATAGTGTCCTTATCAGATATCTAGCAATATAATTATCTCTCGTATATTAAAATTTCTCTGAGCAAATCAGAATATTATATTATATTATTTTAATACTTTATGAAAACTGTCGTAGAGCAAAAAAACTAATAGTGCGAGAAAAAACTGGATTTTGTTTTTTAAAAATATAACAAAAATACATAACAAAATATATTAAAACATATTTCATTTTATCCACTGTTTATCCAGTATTTGTAACTTATCCTTACTTTGTTCATTTACTTTATATATTTCTTTGGTAAAAAATAAAAATTAAATACGATTTGACCACTTTTGATAAACTTTTAAGCTTAACTCACTTATCGATCTAAAAACTAACAGAAAATACTTTTAATATATGTAGTAATTATTATA
Organism: Drosophila flavopinicola; assembly: GCA_035042425.1. Classification (NCBI taxonomy): domain Eukaryota; kingdom Metazoa; phylum Arthropoda; class Insecta; order Diptera; family Drosophilidae; genus Drosophila; species Drosophila flavopinicola. The sequence continues at coordinate 4,037,037 of JAWNLL010000476.1, read as the reverse complement.
TGCATACAAAAAAGAAATACCATTCACAACACATTCAAAGCATACAAGTTCTTTATATCTATCCTTGTAATTTTTAATTAAATTTTAGTTCAGTATTTGGTGATATTCAATTCTCTTTTTATCGCATTTCACCAACATAATGCCCGCATTTGCACATTGTTTAATAATAAAGCGCCAAAAACACACAAAACTTTCAAAACAACAAAAGCAGAACATTTTTGCTGCCCGCTGTTTTAAATTGTAGCAAAGCACACTTACATACATGTTATAGGGTATTTAAACATCGGCAGCCCCAAGCTAAATATTTTTTTGGTTTTTTGCTGTTGTTAAATTTGTGGTTAGCTTCTTCAGTGGTGCTTCACTGTTCGCGCAGTCCTGCCATTGTTGTGTTTACTTATCCCTGTCGAAAAATTGCCGAAACTTGCTGAAGCGCGGACGCAGCTTTGCCCGAAGGAGTGGAGAGGGGCGGCGAGGGAGGGGTGGGGGCGTGGCAGCCGTAACGGGACTCTCAGCAGCCAGTGCATTTAGTCAAAAGTGATTGAAAAGGCATTTTGTTATAATGCCAACTTAATGACAACGAAATTACAGCAAAAGCCACGCCAGCCAGCAACAACAACAACAATAACAATAACAACAACAACAGCCCACGCGACTCCACAGCTAAATGAGTTTGAAATACTTTGAGGCAAGCCAAAGTTGCTACAACATACATACATATATATACAAGCATATGTATATGTAAGCGTGTATATATATGTTTACTTATGCAAATAGAAAACAAATTACAATCTAAGCCAGCTATTTTTATCGCGCTTTTAAGACACGCCTTCTCTTCATGCTGGCAAAGCATTTTAATTGTTTACGCGTCAGAGAGAAACTTATGATAAGCTATGTAACGCTCTCAAAGATAATTTGATATCTGTGCTTAACTCAAAGCGTAATCTTAGCCAAGTAATCGAAGTTGTATCAATTTTGGCTAAAATACAATTGCTATGACTATATTTACTAAAATAAATATTCCTTTGAATCTATTACAGACAAATAAAACAGTTATTTAGAATATATCTAGAAAAAAACAATTGTAATAAATATTCCAGTGAATCTATAAGACAACAATTAAATAATTAGAAAAATGAAAATGCAGTGGGTCTGTTTATTAAATTAAATATTCCTTTGAATCAATTAGGAAAAAATTAAATAAATAATTAGTTTGAATATATATTTAGATATAGATATAGATATAGATATATATATAGATAAAGATATAGATTTATTAAAATTAATATTCCACTGAATTTATAACGAATAAATTATATCTAGAGAAAAATAAAAAAGTATTTCCTTGAAATTATAAGAGAAAAATTAAACAAGTTTTCTTTTTAATATATTTAGAGATAAGTGAGTAAAATTAAATAATTATGTAGAATATATCTAGAGAAAAAAACAAATTCAGTAAGTGTTTTTATTAAAGTAAATTATTGTAGATACAAATAAAAATGCAGAATAACGCAAACTGACTTATTCTACTAATTAAAGTAAATTATTCAATCCAAACTAGTTTTTTGCCTTTTCCGAGCTGGCAAATATTAATTGGCAATTGAGTGATGCATAGCATTTGCTAACGGAAGTCAATTAGAATATGAGTCAATCAAATGTCATGAGTGCAGCTAATTAAAATCGAATACATTCAACACCTTTTACAAATGACAGCATAATTGCAAGCACTTGACCAATGGGTAATTAAAGCACAAGTGTTTCCATATCAATGCAAATTAGACACACATTAAAGTGCATTATGCGAAACCCTCCTATGTTACATTCTAGTTCTCTAAATTGAATTGAATGTGAGCAAAGAGCTGGAAAATAATATCAGCAACAATTGCTTGCATTTTACTTGTAGTTTTGCGCATAAAGTTGTCATAAATGAAAAGTGTTGTGAAAATGCTGTTTCCCAATTTATACGTCAGTTGGCACAAACTAGTATGTGAAAAACGGAGAGTTATTCATTTATTTGTAACTACAAACTATTTACGAAATGTATTATGTAATTTAAATATTTGTATTTGGTCATGCTTAAATTATTATGCATGAATAAGGAATATTAAATATACAAAAAGCGCTGATACAAACGGTCAGTAAAATAAAAAAGAGAGTTCCGATAAAGTACAGAAATAAATATTTAAATACTGCACTATTTAAGAATTTATTTGAGATAGTATTTTGAGGGACTTATAAAGTAGATGCAGTTGAAAACATAGTTTAAAAAGCGTTCAGAAAATCTATAAGTAAGAATAGTATCGATAAAATATAGAACATTATTTATAGAATATTGCTGTATTTTGAAAATCATTTTAAATATTATTCTAAAATGTATATATAGCAGGTTTAGTAAGAAATAATAGTAATAATATAGTGCTGAAAAAATACCGAAACAATTTTTTAAATACTGCATTATTTTAGAATTTATTAAAGATAGTATTTTAAAATGCTTATAAAGTAAATGCAGTTGAAAGCATAGTTTAAAAAGCCTTCTGAAAGTCTGTCAGTAAGAAAAGTGTACTTTATGACTACAGAAAATAATTTGGAATTCACGTGAAATATTATTTATTTATTATTATTTATTATTATTTAATTTATTTGCTGTTATGCATTTATGAATATATTGAAATAAGTTACGTTTAAAACTCGAAATCTTAACACAGATCGTCAAAACTTATTTATATCGTTTTGACCTAGATAATCAAATATGCAAGCTTACAAGCAGCTGTCGCGATGATAATAAATATACTCTAATATTGTTTATCCACTCAATACGGCATCAATTATATGATCAACTGTGCGAGTTAGTTGGATATGCACTCTAAGTGCAATATCACAGATTTAAGTATTCGTGCCGTCGCTGCCAACGAGTGTCTGCAAAATTGTTTCAATTATTTACGTTAAATAAAATGCAGTGTAGAGTGTCCGTTGCACAAACACAAGAGAAAGAAAATGGACAAAAAAAAAGGATAGAAGGGTGCTGTTCTGTGCACGTAGCCGAAAAGTATGCTATTGAAATATTTATGCATCGCTCGTTCACTCGTTTGCTTTGTTTGGCGCCCAACGAGCAGCTATGTGTGCATATGTATGCGTGTGTGTGTGTGTGCGGCTGATTAAGCATTTGACATACATATTTCCTTGCAGCAGCAGCAGCAGCAACAGCAGCAGCAGCGAGTTCAAAGCGTATTAGACATGCAAAAACAACTCGTGCCAAACACGCACGCTCTATAGCTATCTCACTCTTACCTACTCCCTCTCTCTCTCGCTCTCTCTCTCACTCGCTCTGTCTCTGTCTTTTGAACTGTCTGCAACGTCTCCTGGTTGTCTGTGTCGCATTTTCCTATTAGCAGCCAGTCGAGCAACAATTCGCAACAAAATATGCAAATGCAGCCAAGCGTATGAGCTGTAAACCCCCCAATTCTACCACCACCACCCCTCCCCCCTCCCTCCCACTTCACCCACTCTCCAAACCCTTCCCATACGCTAACACAATCTGCACTCTTTCCATTTGCCGCATTGTTTTTCTGTCTGTTTGCTGTTGCCGCCTGAATGATTCGTAGCTGAGCATTTGCCAGCCAAATTTGCAGCACGTGCTTAAAAAGTTTTCCTTCTGTGTGTGTTTTTTTTGGGAGGGGGCTTCACATAAGCTCGCATTCACCCCGTTGTTATCGTTATCTCAGTCGATGCAGCTTGAAGTCCGAGCCAAGTTTTTGCAACTAACAAGAGCAATGTTATGTTGTCTTTTAATTGAATTCGGGAGACCGCATAACTGAAATCGCAAAGCCAGGCCAAATCTTGACCAAAACTCAGATCCAGATCCACATCCAGATCCAGACCACAGACAACCGCCATTTGCCATTCGACAGGCAATAAAAATGTTGTAAAAATCGACCAAAATGAAACTAATTTGAACATGAACGCGAAAGCGAAAGACAAAGTGGGACGAATCGCAAATGCTCTACAAAATGTTGTAAGCTTGAATGGAAAAAATATTTGTGAAAAATCTCACTTCTATTTTTATTCAATATATGTTTGATTGATAACTGAAAGTTCCTTGAATTTAAATAAATTTTTTTAAATTCATTATTTAATTTACAAAATGCTTTTAAAATTGATTTATAGTTTTTAAATTTACTGACTGATAGGTGATCAACTTAAGATCCAAGTCGTACGAATTAGAAAGCTGACTTTTCCGCAGTAGTTTTCTTAAGACGGTGAGCAAATTGTGGAAATCTGTTAAAAGCAATTGTAATGGGTTTCCATAATTTTTTTCTTGTTTTAGGTTTACAGATTCTAAAAGAGTAAGTAGCTTACAATTTTCTCATTTTTTTCATTATAGTTTTTGGTTTTTCATGAGTTGTTTTAAAGTAACTTTGTAAATCCAAAAAAAGTCTGGCTGGCTTCAAACTTAATTTCAAATAATAAAAATAATAATTACAAATCAACTGGCAAGTGAAATGTGTTTCAAAGACATCAAGTGGACAACTGGTGAAAACTGAAATTCGCAAGCATCGCATTAGAGCCAAGCATCTATATATTGAAAGAGTGCAATTAGAATCAATACTTATGATTGCGTAAGTCACAAACAGATATATAAATCCCAAGCTCGCATATAAAAGACTTTAAGCGGATTAGTCAAAGCCATGCCGAACTGACAGTTATGCACACCTGAATCAGTCGGCTCCAACGGGTCCATTCCGTTGCAAACAACACGCAAAAGTTGTGAAACTCTCGCTCACTCAGCTCAGAGCTCTGAGTTGAAAAGCGGACAAAACTAGCTGAACTAGTGAGTGAGGAGCAGATTACAAGCCCGATTGCCAGCTGACGATAAGGGGCAGCACAGGTCGGCGTTTTTTGGGTGGCTTCTCGACTGGGTCCTGGCTTGGTTTGGTGTGGAATCCGGAACCCGCACTCGCATTGGCTGAGGGAGGGATAGAGGAATAGAGGGGATTGGCCCGCCCAATTAGTTGGCGCATTAAGGGGATCTGCAGCGGCGAAGGAGCCAAAGAATTTATTGTGTTAGCAGGCCCGAGTTGTGTTAGTGTTAGACGCTTATCGCTGCAACCAGGCACAGGACTCGACTCGACTCGAGTCGACTCTGCTCTAGTCGACTCGTAATTGACTTGTTGCCAAGTAATCGTTGCCTGTTAACTGCTGTTGTCAGGGGATTATCTACAGTTCAGTTGAAATCGACTTGGCCCCATCTCGCTTAACGTCCTGCAGTCGACTATCAGCAAGGCGCACACACAAACACACACACACACATGTACACCCCCTGAATTTCCACTCGAAGTGCTCATTGAAGTGCATGAAAATTGAAAAACAATAAACATGCTTAGCACATTTATTCTCCTGGGCCTGGGATCTTAACTCAAGTGCTTTGTTTTCCTCTATATTCAGCTCGATGCTGTGTCCAGTGCTCTGCATCTGGCTGCCAGCTAATTGGTTTTGCATAGGTTGAGTGTCCTCTGCTCTGCTCTGCGCTGCTCCAGCCAATTCATCTGACCTGCTGCTGCGTACCTGAAGAGCTGCCCCATCCGTTCCATTCTGTGGCTTTGCGTGGCGCCCGGAAGTATGCAACAAGCGGCGTCCGCAGCAATCAACGCGCTCAGCTCGCATCCTCCCCCCACTCACCCCTCACCCCTTTGCATCCTTTTCGTTGGCCATTTTGAGGCATCGCCATAAATGTTACATTGGGCTTTTAGCGCAACGATAAACGCTCACATGAGAAGGTTGTGTGGCATGAAAGTGCACACAGGTAGGTGGGTAGGATGAGGCCAGCCAGCAATTTTGGTTTGGCTTTTGAAAAGTCAACGGCGCGGGGATTACGCAGGCCAGCAGACAGCTTATGGCTAAAATAAAACTACCCACTCAAGCCCCCACCCACTTACCACATATCTCAGCTACTCAGGAGAGACAGAGACAGAGCAGAGAGAGAGAGAGAGAGAGGGAGATCAATAGCTATGATATTCATTTATACCTTCTATACCCTGTCAAATGGATAGCAAACGTATTATTTACTGAAAATTCACCATGTTTGTTCTTTTATAGACACTTTTTACCATTTAACAAAGTTCAATTCGAAATTTAAATACTTTGCCAGAAAATTCGTTAAATAATTTACTTTGCTGTTTGTTCAAAGAAGCTGTGATAAGTTGTCCTTACCTTTTATGTATCTAAAAGAAACTGCACAAATATCTCTTAAAATAAAAAGAAAAGAATAGCCCAAAAATATTTTTAAATTTAGCTACTGATTATGCACAACATTTTTACATTATAGTTGAAATGCTGTTATATTTATATAAAATTTAAATAAACAAAGATATGCCAAAGTCCTCTTTTTTAGCCATTTAAATTTTTGCGTATCAAAACAAGGTTTATATACTTATAGTTTTTCTGCCATCTTAATATGCTTAATTATTTATATATTATTTTCATATTGTTAATATGTTAATACGATTGTTTTAATATTTAAGAGCTTTGTCTACATTGGATACATTTAATGCAATTAATTTCTTTGCATAAGTATTTAAATATGAAAGTACGCTCAAAATATGCCAGACACCATTAAAAACATATATAAACAAATTATTTAATATTAGCTTGAACTCAAATGTAATAAAAAACGTTCATTAATATTTAAAGTAAAAATGCGCTTATTAGTTCGGTAGTCTTACCTTATCATGCAAATATATTCTAAAAGTCTGTTCTATTATTTCAGCTATATTCAATATTTGTAGTGCCTGCAAATATATTACTTAGTCTTTTCTATTTATAAACTCTTTTCGAAGAAAATAGTATATTTAGTTTATGCTGAAGTTTTTAACGCATAGAAGGAAGCGTCGGAGACCCCAAAAGTTACTGCCAGTATGCTTAGAATGACAAAACAAATCTATCTAGCCATGTCTGTCCGTCTGTCTGTCTGTCTGTCTGTATGTATGCAAACTAGTCCCTCAGTTTTTGAGCTATCGTGATCAAACTTGGCACATACACTTATTATTTGAAGGGACAGCACATTGGTCGGAACCGGCCAGATCGGACCACTATATCTTACAGCTGCCATACAACTGGAAGTCGGCTTTGATCATAAATCCCATGTTTTCAAAGCTATCGCGATAAAACTTTGCACAGATACTTATTATTCAAACATACATCACATTGATCGGAGCCAGTCGGTTCGGACCACTATATCTTAAAGCTGCCATAAAACTGGAAATAAATTTAATATTTCACTAGAAAATTAAAATTCATTTGATATCAATTTTTACAGCTAGTGAAAGTGCTGCAGTTGGCAGAGTGAAAATTGTCTAATGGTTCGAAAAGAGTAGAAAATCTTCGGCACGCCGAAGATAATTCTTTTCCACTTGTTCTAGCTAAGTTGTCGCAAATTTAAAATAGCTCTCGTAGCTGTTGTGGTTAATTTCTTGCTGCAACCCACACCTTTACACACCACACTAACCAGCACACACGCACACACGCAACACACACACACAACATGCTGACAGCCTTTATGGCTTTTCCTCTTCGCCCACTCAATGCGCTTTTAAGAGCGCTAATTAAAAATGTGGCAACTGCACGCTGCGCCTTTTGGATGCTTCGCCTTCGCACTACTCACAGCTCACAGCTCACCTCAAGCCCGTCACTCTGCTCCTGGGCACAAGTCTACCCACATCCCCATCCCCCCATCCCGCATGTCATTTATCCATAATGGCGCTGCCATCACGTTTTCTATTGCGTTCCCACTTTGCACCAGCAGCTGCAGTGTAATTAACGCCTTCACTTTTGGCATTGGCTGCATCTTAGAGGCAGCTGCTCCGCCTGCCATGTGCATCGTACACCCGCGTTTCTGGTGGCTTTGAGTCGCTAGCTCTTTCTACTTATATTGCATATTTATTAAAATGCAGCTGGGCAGAGAAATCTGCTGCGGAAGGAGCAGCTAAAATGTAATAACTCTTGTTGTGGCCAAGCCCAATCCGCTTTTGCTCTCATCTTCTGCTGCTGCTGCTGCTATTGCTGCTGCCTCCTTTTCCGGCTGCGCATTTCTGTTAAGCTGCTTTTGTCCGCAGGTGTTGCTATTGTTGGCTTAACGCTTCAAAATGAGCGTTCGGCGCCACAATTCGCTTCCTTTTTTTGTTGTTTTGTTCGCTCCCGTTGTTGCCAAGGATTTGCGCCAAGTCCAAGCTGCTTATTAATTCAAAAAAATTGAGCGCAGCTAATAAGCTTAGAGGAGAGGCAAACCCAAGCCCCGCCCACCGCCCACTTCTCTATTCTATATGCCGCTTGCTAATTGTGCGCTAATTCTAATTATCAGCAACACACTCGAGGTGCATTTTTTGGGGCCGCGATGCTAACGAGTGTTTATTAATGGCGCTAATGGCGAGGAGCTGCGCCTTTTTGATGAGCGCCGCTTAAGCACACACACACACACACGCACACACACACACACACACACAGATCCTTGGCCATGTCCTCTTGCCGCTCCACGCAATTAGCGCACAAATATTTCCGCATGTATTTCTATTTTTCGTTTTTCGTTTTTTTTTCCAGCTTTTTTGCATTTGCCAAGCGACCATAAAAATGCTCAACCGAATTGTAGTAATTACAACAATTTGCATAGGCGGCACCAGGGACGGTGGACGGAGGGCGGAGTGGGAGAGGGGGGCGTGGCGAACGGAAATCAAAAAGCGCAAAGCACAAAGTATGCTACGCATTTTGCAATTTATTCATGCAGACGAGGACGAAAAAGGAGCGCCAAGGAGCGAGCGAAGGCGAAGGCGAAGGCAACCCAAATGCCGCTAATTATGTAATATGAAAATGTGACGACAACAAAAACAACGAAAACTGTAGCCTCAAGGACAAGGACATGAATCCGGGATACCGAATAAGAGCGATTTATTTGCATATGGTAAACAGGCAGCAGCAAAGCTGGAACCCTTTTTAAATATACACATATATATATATATACTATATACCCTGTAGCCAGCAAAGTATAGACTAGCTGTAATCTATATATGTGCCTGTAAAGAGATCACTTATTATAATTAATCAATTATTTATCTGCATGTCGCTTTATCGATTATAGAGATAAGATTACCATATGAAAATACAATTTGATTTTCAGCTTTATTGCTAAGCAAAAATAAATAGGCAAGTGTTTTTGTAGGGTATATGCTAGTCGCACATTGTTGCTCAACGCTTCTTATACTTGCCTTGTTACACACTTCGGCCATTAGCTAATTCAATTAACACTTTGCATTATTCGAGCGCAGTCACATCTGTTGAAAATCTGAAAACTCAACACCAACTAAAAATTCACAAGCTTGATTGCAAATAAAAATTGTGCAGACGAGAGCGCCTAAATTATTTTAGAGATACAAAAATTATTAAACTAAAAAAAGGGTAAAAATTAGTATCAAAAATAATATATATATCTACTTAAGGCTATGTTTAAGTTACAATAATTTTCATGCTACCAAATCCATAATTCACATTCTTTAAATTCATAACTACAATGTGTATTATTTGCTGAAAACTTTATTAAAAGAACATATTCTATTATTATATTTAATATCATGTAGTATTATTCAAGGGATATGGCTATATGCTATGAGATATTCTTTATACTCTTTTCATTTCAACAATAACATAATAGCTGACATGCGAAAAATTACAAAAAGCGCGCGTTCATATGAAAAGTTAGTTCATCATATTGTCTGCTGCATATTAAAACGATAAGTCCCTGTCAAGGATATCAAGTCGACAACGAAGCCAACAAAAACACAGCCACGTTAAACTTTAATATGTATAAAAGATTCTTTCGCCCTTTTCACCGATTATAAAAGTCCAGTGAGAAAAAAAAACCAATTTGCAATTTGTTAACATTTTTTTCAATCAAATTTATTACACGGCCGCGTTAAAAGATAAAAACGATGGAGAGGTGGAAAACATTCATGCAAAAACAAATCTGCAATCGGCGCTTATTTTCTTAAAATATGATCGTGTCTATAGCCATATGTGTATGCCTGTGTGTGTGTGTGTGTGTGCAGGACAATTAAAACCATGCCACAATATTGCAGCACACAGACAGTGGGACACAGAGTCACAGGATACAGATACAGCTACAGCTACAGCGATGGACAGGGACAGAGTACGGAGTACGGAGAGAGAGAGCGACAGACACACGTGGTTGCCTCGGGCGCCCTAGTAAATGGTAATCAACGCAAATCCTCCATAGAGCACCGCACACGGATAGGCAATCAGCAGCTGTTGATGGTCCATGGAGAATGCCGTGGCGAATAGTTTCGAGGCCGATATGGCGCACCAGAGTATGGAGATGCCGCTCACAATTAGGCCGAGTGTGCCCCTGCAAAGTGCAAAGAGATTTAGAAAGTGTATGTGAGCAAAGAAGACAGCAATATGTAGATAGAGAGAGAGAGAGAGCGAAACAGAGCAGCGGCGGCAAAATCAATAAACAATGCATATGCATGAGCTGCGGAAAGGGTATACGGGTGAATGAGTGTTTGCCATAAAAAATTGCCAAGTCTATGCGTGTATGCGTGTGTGTGTGTGTGTGTGTGTGTGTGTGTATTTTGTGAATGAATGAGCAGTGCAAACAAAGACAGCAGGCGATGTGCAAACACAGTCCAACTACAAAGCATCAAGTGAAAAGTGAAGGAGGGTTGGGGCAGAGAAGAGAATGCAAATGGAAATACTCTTATATTCGAGTCACGCCCAAGAGCTTAACCAAAAGCTTCAACTCCACACTCGATATTAGCAGGTAGTCGCTTATATTGATGCTCATCTGCTGTTTATTATCAATCATAACTAATTATTTATCATATTTTAGTCGTATCTGTTTCTTATCTCAGATCAAGATCAGATTAGATTGGAAATTTAATTTATTATGTCAATTATCGTTGCTTACTAAGAAAAAAACGCAGCAGCATTAATTCAGTAAAATGTAAATAAATATTTGAAGTATATTAATGGATTTTCAACAAGTTGAGTTGCTTTTAAAAACAAAATAAATCATTTTGAGCTTTGAAAGTGTCCTGAGATAATGTGAAATATGCAAAGCTAACTTTTAATCATTATCAAACACAGTACAAATAAAGAAACTATAGTTTCAAAATATTCTATATAAATAAGATTAATACTCTGTTTTAGGTTGACTAACTATGAAAAGCTAAATCTTTCATCTTATCATATTTTTATATATTCAATTGATGCCTTGCTTATTTATAATTTAGTGTACCGTTAGTAAACCCATAGCTCATCTCTAAAATATAAAAGAGTATATTCAATTCTACACATTCAGTAAATCTCATCACAATAACACAATACATATATGTTTATTATTTAAAGCACTGTATCGAAAATTAAGCAAAATGGATTTAGCCTTTAGCTGAGTGGAAATTTTTAGCATAGCTTGACCAACAACAATCTATAAATAATTGTAATGCTCTCAAAGGCTGCCAAACAACAATCACAACACACAATTCACAATGTGCACAGGTACAGGGGGGCCTCAGTTTAATGGATTGCCTTTTTTTTGTTGCGCCGCTGCGGTCGCTTCAGCGCCTGAGGTCACCTGGTCCCAAAACTGTCGCAATTCGCTTTCATCTAACCTACACACACACACACACACACACACACACACACACCAGCCTCCCCGTTCCCCATATGACCCAACATAACCTTAGCCCAGTCCAGAAACCTTTTTGCACTCACTCTTACGACCTAAACTTCGACTGTTATGTTGCTGTTGATTGTGCCAAGTGATTTCTGGCTTGGCTTAAACGGACTGGGCCCCGACTGCTGGGGCGCCTAAAACCAATCAAACCAATGCTGTACTGCCCCCACTCCATGCTCCACTCCATGCTCCACACGCTCCACACACAACAGCCAACAGCCAACAACCAACTGCTGTCTGTGTAATTTTTGTGCACTTTTGCATCACCAAACAAACTCAATTAAAAAGTCTGTCTAAAAAAATTGCAAAAATATTTACTGTAAGCTTGGGCGGGATGTTTGGGGGAGTACGGTTGCCGGGTACGAGTCTGGTTACGACGAGTACGAGTCTATGAACATCAGCACACACACACACACACACACACAGCCGCACACACACATGCATGCAAACACGCACAAAGTGCAGGCGTTTAAAACCAACAAATAAAAAATGCAAGCAAACGTCCAACCAAATGGCAATTGGGCAGCTTCAGCTGCAAACAGGACGAAAAAGGACGAGCTGCAAAAAAAACACTGCGGGTGCTGCTGTTTTGGGTGGCAGACAAAACGCTGCTGGTGTCGAGCCAGCTCGGGCAATAGTTGTTTTTGGAACAACGCACGCAACATTTGCGTGATGCTCTCTCCACCAGCAAAACAACAACAACAACAACAACAAAAAAGCAAAGGTGGGCGAGAAAAAAAAGAGAAAAACTAGCGACTACACACACACACACACACACTCATACACACATGCGAGCCAAGTGCTGAACACATATTTGAAAAGGAAAATACGTGGCCGACTGTGAATATCCGGATGATGTGAATATCTCTGCGTCCGTGTCCGTGTCTTTCTCTCACTCTCACTCTCTCACTCTTGCTCTCGCTCTTGCCTATCTATGCCATCTCTCGGTCGCTTTCTGTGGCCTCCTCCACTTGCAACAGAGTGGCGCGAAAATTAAACGGCGCATAGCCGGGCGCTTCACTGCCTTCTTCTCTTCTTTTTCTCGTTTTTGGGGCCCCAGAGTGCACTAAAAGCGCAAATTAAGTTGCCCACATCGTTTTTTGTTCTTCTTTTGCAGCAAGCACCCAACGTCAAAATGCAGCAGCATTAAAAAACCTGCACTCTACATAAAGACACAAGAGAAGTCAGCATATGTGCAGCTCTTATGCAAGAAATCATTTCTCAGTTGAATTGCGAGAGCTATACTTCATTCGGACTAAAAATAAATAAATAAAAGCTATATTTGCCAAAAAAATATACTCTTAATTGAAGAGTATTTGACTTTGTATAAAACACCAGCAAATTGAGTATCTCTTTTTTTAAAGAAAACACTCAAAACAAAAACAATGTAAGTCATTGTAAATCAAATATAGTAAAAATATATATAGGCATTTTATATGCTCTCTTATATATTATATGTGATTTCTTATATTATTTATCAATAGAATACACACATATGTATTCTCTATCATAAGCCCTCATTAAAACTTGCAGTTAAAATTTGTGTTCATCTAGTATTAATAACTTTTTATACCCTGAACCCATTAAAAATGGGTAAAAAGGTAATTATGGTTTTGTGCAAATGTATGTAACAGGCATAAGGAAGCATCTCCGACCATATAAAGTATATATATTATTGATCAGTATCAACAGCCGAGTCGATCTGGCCATGTCCGTCTGTCTGTCCGTCTGTCCGTCTGTATGAACACACAGATATCAGAGACTACAAGAGCTAGAGACTTCATATTTGGAACATAAGTTCTCCTAATCCCGGGACAGATCAAGTTTATTTCATTTGATCGATAACTCATCGCATTCAAAAGTTATCGATAAATTTTGATTTTAGACTAGCGTTTTCGGGACATAACTTCAAAGTTATAAAAGCTAGAGACCCCAAATTTGGCATGTATAGTCTCGAATAGCATACACATGTAACAAATATTTCACTTTTTGGATACCACCCCCCAAACCGCCCAAAAGTTAAAAAAACGCATTTTTGAAGGTACGACCTTGCAATTTGGTTTGGTAACACATATTATCGACAATTGCTTGCCCCAGAAATTTCAATAAGATCGGACAATAAACACAGAAGTTATTTAAGATTTAACTTTCCATTGTGTGGGGCTCAGCGAAAGAGCAAGCTAACTGCTTAAACCGCTTGCACTGCTTGTACTGCTTGTACTGCAGCATGTGTGTGTTTAGAGTAGTACGAATATGATTGTAAGGACTGGGTTCAGGGTATCTCGTAGTCGGGCACTCCCGACTAGAGCACTCTTACTTGTTTCGTTTTGGCATTAAAGAACACTGATCTGTAGTTTATATATATTGCAAAATCAAAAATCACATTGCTATATTATAAGTCATAGATTTGGCAGTCTTTGTACTTTAACTTTAAACAAATTGTTGGCAACAGTTTTAAACTGAATCGTTAATCTAAGCTTTGCGCAACTTTCATTTATCTTACTTCAACTGCTTATTCAACCGCCTAGTCTAAGCCTAAATAATCAATTCGTTGGTGAATACTAGGATTGAGTTAGCAAACAGTTGCGAAAGCTGCTAACGCAATCAAGCTAGCAATATATTCAAGTCCAATCATCAAACAAGGCTAAGTAGTTGAACGTGCTGCAGTCGCAGCTGTACTGACTTAAGCAAAGTTTGTAATTACGGACGGGCACACAATGCATTGGCAACTTTTCAATTAAAAACATAAATATAATTCGCTGGAGCAGCCGCAGCAGCAGCAGCCGCAGCAGCTGGACAGAGGGACTGGGCCGGGCCTGGTGTCGATGTGGATGAATGGTGGTTGATAGTTGGCAGCGGGGGTGGTGTAGCAAGAAAAAGCCAGCGAGTTGTGTCAACAATTACTTACTGAATGGTGATTAAAATGTTGATGCCAGAGAGCAGGACCATCGGCAGCAGACAATAGCCGAGCACCGAGGCCACCGCACCAAAGGTCACTTGCGAGCGGGTCACCATCAGCGAGAGCAGGCAGTAGAAGAAAATGCAGCCCATGACGCCGATGCCATAAATGTATGAGAATGTTACTTTGCCGCTCTGAAAACCAAAAAGAGAGGCATTACGTAATTGAGAGTTGTTTTACGGTTGCCGTCGTTGTTGTTGTTGTCCACTTACCAGCAGCAGGATGCCACCAAGTGTTAGACAGAAGACCAACGGGCCGGCCATATCCGTGTCCTGGAGTATTTGCTGTTCGGTGCCGCGCAAAGGATTAAGCACGGCCAGCGTCTAAAACGAGAAACGAGAAACGGCAGCGTAATTGAAAGCGATGTTTATAAAATTACAGCAAGTGAGGGGATTTCAACTGCCAGCGGGACAGACCCATCATCATTCACAACCTGCGGGCAGGACACGACACAATTCATTTGTTCGCACACACACACACACACACACACACACACACACACACACACACACACACACACACACACGCACAGCAGCCATAAAACGAACGGATCCAAAGTTCCGCCATGGCTGTTGTTTCATTGTTTTTGTCCTCTGTGCATGTCCTCTGTGTGTGTATGTTTGTATGTGTGTGTGTATGTGTGTGTGTGTGTGTGTGCACTCGCAGTGAAATTTGAAAAATGGAAATTGATGATAAATGATATTGCTGACCAGTGAGCGGCAAAGCAGCGCCACAGCGAACGAACCAACGAACGAGCCTGTCAACGTGTTTGACGCACGAGAATTTAGACCAGCAGCCCCCGGAAATAAATGAAACAACAGGCAACACAATAACAATCGGCGTTTACTCACAACAAAACACAACGCAACACAACACACATGTGAGCTAAGCTGCTTAGTTGACTTTCAGTTGAGCATGAAATCCTTTTAGCTATACAGCTATTAAACCCTTGCGCAGCTCTTTCATTAAATTTTCAAATCTAATTTGCTGGTAGCTGATATTAGTTGTACACAAACCATATATTACTATAATGTTCTTCGAACTAAATTTGCATTTAAATATTTGCTGCTTAATATAAGTATAGTTCATGTAAATCCCAAAATCAGTCTTTAATATTAAAGCAATCAAACAGAACAACGCTAAATGTTAAATAAAAGATCATTTTATGATAACTTTGATGTGTTTTGAAAGTTAAGATACGAATTTATGTGAATCTCAAGTCATTAAAGCAAAACAGCACGCAACATACATATGTCACGTCACGTCATGTCTATATAATATTATAGCTTCATAAAAAAAACTAGACAAGATTTAGCAACGTTATAACTATGAATAGATAGAAAAAGGTTTTTAAATATTATTTACAAAAATATATGTATTTTTTTAAGACGAAATCCTCTTTGAGCTAATGTAACTTCACTAATATCTATGCTTTCAACAGTCTAAATAATGTTACTAAACTGGTAAAAATTCTTTGCTTTTCCTTATACTATCTGCCTTATATCTACATAAAAAGAGCTCGGTAAGTTTCAATCGCTTTTTATCATAAATACATTTTAAATGCACGTTGTTCAATTTGAAAGCGATTTTATTTCTCTTTTTTAATACTTTTTATATTTAAATGTACTAATGTATTTCTCTTTATTTGACCAGCTTGTCGCTGTACAATTCTGAATGGTGTACAATTTAATTAGTATTTCACTTAATTTTTATGATGGCAACAGCCTCATTAACATTTTCATTTTTCAATTAACACAAACGTAATAAATTCCGCAACAAAAAACAACAGCGAGGAAAAAAATGAAAATAGCGTTGGGTAAATTTTTACAAAAGGCAAAAATGTGAGAAAAAGTTACATAGCGCACAACGAAAGAAAAAGTTTAATTAAAAACACAAAAGTTGTTTTTATTTATTTAAAACAACAACGCACACACACACACACACACACACACAACAAAACACAGCAACAGAGCAATGAAAAAATATGTCTTCATTAACGACAAAACAACAAGTGCAACAAGGCAACAACAATGCAAACGAGCAAAGCGCACAAAAACTGCCATCGAGCAAAAGCGGCGTGCAATAAATAAATACAAAAGCGAAAATGCAAAAACATTTAAATTTCAATTAAAACTGAGCGCAGACCGACGCGAAGTTGGCCGCGGTGGCAAAGCTCGGCCTAAAGTGGACACTCTCATGCTCTCTCTCTCTCTCTGCATGCCGCTGCCCACTGGCTCTCACAATTCAACTGCACAAATTAGAAAACTCAAAACAAAAACAAAAACAAAGAAACAAAGCGAAATGCGTAAAAGCAAAAAAAGAATAATGCAGTAGGTGAAGTAATTGCGCATGCAAACAAAGTGAGGCAATCTTCAAGCAGCAGCAGCAGCTGCTGCCTCGGAGGCGATTCACTTTATGCGCCAAGAGGACGTGCATAAAATATGCAATTTACCGAGCTTTCAAGTTGTCTACTTTAACAGGAAATAAAAATAATAAAAAACGTATTAAGTGCAGTGCTACAAAGCAAAAAGAAAGCAAAAGATCAAGCTTGGAAATTATGATACAAAAAAACAACTCTGACCTTTTGAAAGATATGATTTGGATTGATGCCCAGCTCTAAAAATAAAAAATATATATATTAATTATAGATTCGGTTTATGTATCCAAAACAACTGCTTACCCTCCAGCAGTGGCGGTTCGTCCTCGAATTCGTTGCCACTGGGCGGGCCGCCGGGGCCGGCAGGAGCGCCCTGCTTGAAGGACTTCTCCGGCGCAAAGCTGGGCTCAGTGTAGGCGGTCGGATCGTAAAAGCCGCCCAGCCCCTGATTGGGTGCATTGCTGTAGGCGGTATCATAGTTCGGCGGCACCGACGGCTGTGTGTTGTCAAAGCTCTGGAAATTGCTGCACAACAAAAACAGCGCAAACAATTGTTAAACAAATCGCAGTGCGGGCGCGTGTCAAGTGAAACTTACAGCTCCTGTCCGAACTCGGGCATATCGAAGTTATAGCTGGCATCTGCAGACGCGCCGGATGCGTAAAATTCGTTGGGCCTACCAAATTGCGACATTTTGAAACACAAGATTTAAAGAATATTTAATTTGGAATTCAGTGCAACACGTCACTGGCAACGGCTGATTGCTATTCACAGGTCACGCCAACACGTATGTTAAGCGAGCGGTAAATTCTGTAAAGTGGCTGTTAAGTGAGGTGCAGTGCTGTAAAGCGAAGCCAAGCATAAGGCGCGCAATTTAAACTAATGCCATTTGAATATTCCAATATAAAATTAAAAACAATTACAATAAATGTAAAGATATTTGGTAATGTTAACATTCATAATACGTTTTTATTTTTGCATAGCTCCATTTGCTCCACGCACACAATTTATTTGTCAATTGGAACTACGTAGTTATTGCGTTTTGTAAAGGACTATAATATAATTTATAATATTATAATTTTCGTAATGTATTTAAAATTGTTTGTAACACGCAATGGCAAAAAACATTAAATAATTGTTAGTAGTTTTGTAGTTACAGTTACGTAGAGAACACAGTTAGATAACTTTACGAATTTGTTTTACTAACAATAAATAGCTGTGAATTATAATTATATATATATAGCAACATAGATAATTATATATATATATATATATATATGTGTGTGTATATGTATGTTATTTATATGGCTGGTTTAAGTGGACAACATCCTTCTTTGTTTATTTTGCGCTATCGGCTAATTATTGTTCGTCTTTCCTAACTCTTTTGTCATCTTCGTCGTGTACATTGTTCATTGTTTATTTTCAAGTTCATCAAGTGAAACTCTAGTCCTACCTGACGCAACCGCTATAAACTGTTTAACTTAAAAATTAAATTGATTTCAAATATCTTATTACGCATTATGTATATATGACTAGCTTGATGGGGGAATTCGAATAATGTAACCTAACATTTTGGTTGCTTATTACGTTTCTGGTATTTTTTGGTATCTTTTCATTTTTGGTATTTGTTCCTTGTTACGTTCAAGTACACATTCTTGGTTAGGGAATTTAGTCCTCCAAATTTCGGAAGGCCTGCTGCAAATCCTCGTACAGCTGATCGTAGTCCGCCTTTATCTTCTGCTCGCCATCTTTGACAGGATCCTGCAGGAAGAGAAGTATACAGATTATTACAATATTCAGTTGCAGCCATCATTTCAATTTGCTTATAATTCTTAACTTTTTATGCAAAAAATTTCATTCTTGGGAAAATCTTGTGGTAAGATTTCACGTACCTTGAATTTCATTGAAGACAGCTGATACAAAATGCCGCCCATCGACTCCTTTATGGTGTTCCATGTAATTTTATTGTCCGACTGGGCGGTCGACTCAACGGCATGACGCGCCGTCTCATAGAAGGCGAGGATATTTCTCAACATGCCCACCGTCTTATAGAAGGGACAGACGCGATCGTACGAAGAGTAGGAGTTCTGCTGCAGGAAATCATCCTTGAGCAGCTTGGCCACCTCCAGGGTAACCTTATCGGTCTCGGCCAGCGACGCCTTGCCGACCAGCTGCACGATCTCGGACAGATCCTCTTCCTCCTGCAGAATCTCTTTGACCTTGGTACGCAGTGGCACAAATTCGGGGAAGTTCTTGTCGTAGTACTCATCCAGAGCTCGCATATACTTGGAGTACGAGATAAGCCAGTTGATGGAAGGGAAATGCTTGCGCTGTGCCAGCTTCTTGTCCAGACCCCAGAACACCTGCACAATACCCAGTGTAGCGGAGGTCACAGGATCGGAGAAGTCACCACCGGGTGGCGAGACAGCGCCCACAATCGACACGGAACCCTCACGCTCCGGATTACCCAAGCACTTGACGCGTCCAGCGCGTTCATAGAAGGTGGCCAAACGTGCACCCAAATACGCCGGATAGCCGGAATCGGCAGGCATCTCAGCCAGACGACCCGAGATCTCACGCAGAGCCTCAGCCCAACGTGAGGTGGAGTCGGCCATCATGGCCACGTTATAGCCCATGTCACGGAAATATTCGGATAGCGTGATGCCAGTGTAGATGGAAGCCTCACGAGCAGCGACAGGCATGTTGGAGGTGTTGGCCACCAGAGCCGTACGCTTCATTATCGACTCCGTAACGCCGTCGATTTCACAGGTCAGTTCCGGGAAGTCACGCAATACCTCAGACATCTCATTGCCGCGCTCACCACAGCCCACGTAGACGATGACATCCGAGTTGGAGTACTTGGATAAAGCCTGTGAATTGGAAGTGTTTCAATTAGCTTAGCCACTAGTCGGAGATTATAGCTTTAATAAGAATAATGGACTTAAGATTAAGGTTGTAATTTTCAATGATAGTCTTAAATGATTTATTGATTAGAAGTAATCGATTGCGCAGTGGAAAATACTACATATATACAAAGGGGTTTAAAAGGTCAAGGTGTCTAATGGAAATTGCGTTGCAAATTTACGAGGAATTCTTATCTGTAAAAGTGATAATCACCGCATTAATCTTACCTGAGAGATGACAGTCTTGCCACAGCCGAAGGCACCGGGAATGGCAGTGGTGCCGCCCTGGACGCAGGGGAACAGCGAGTCGAGGACACGTTGTCCGGTGAAGAGCGGATAATTGGCCGGCAGCTTTTCGGTGCAGGGACGCGGCTGGCGCACTGGCCACACCTGCAGCATCGTGTGTTTTGTGATCTCGCCATCGAACTCCGTCTCCAGCACGATGTCCTCCAGATTGTAGTTGCCCGCGGGCGCAATATACCGCACCGTGCCCTTGGCCCGTGGCGCCACAAGCATGCGCTGCTTGACCAATGTGTTCTCATGCACTACGCCGTACAGGTCTCCGCCGGTAATATGAGAGCCGACGCGCACATTCAGAGGATTGTACTCCCACATCACAGAGCGCGATAGGGCGGGCGTATTGACGCCCTTGGGTATGTAGATGGAGCTGGTCATGATGCCGATGTCACGCAGCGGCCGCTGGATGCCATCGAAAATGCTGCCCATAATGCCGGGACCCAGTTCCACGGACAGTGGCTTGCCGGTACGCAGCACGGGATCGCCGACGGTGACGCCCGAGGTCTCCTCGTACACCTGAATGGTGGCCATGTCGCCCTCCAATCGGATGATCTCGCCCACCAGCTCATAGTAGCCGACGCGCACCAGCTCGTACATAGCAGAGCCGGACATTGCCTCCGCCGTAACGACTAGGGTGGAAAATGTGTGGAGGGGGGACAGTTAATTGAGGTCAGCAGTTGAAGGACAAAGGTGAGGTGACATCTTACCCGGACCGGAGACGGCGTAGACGCGGCCGTATTCGGATTCGCGGTCCTCGTCCTTGAATTTCCTCAGGTTCGACATGTTTGAGGTGAGTTCGGTTCAACTGCAACGGTCAAGATTCGTTCGCTAAGACATCAACAACAAAAACAGAGAGCGAAAGAAAAAGAACAATAATAAACACACAATTTGCACGCTTGTTTTGTGGCAGAAATGAACAAAAAGAAAAAGAGCATGAAAAAAACTAGATGGCGCTGCTGTGGCCAGCTGCTGTCGAGCAGCCCCCAGTGAAAGCTTCAAACCCCCCCAGCAACCAACGATCGATTTTTCCCACACACGAATTTCACGAATTTCACGCTTGCCACCCACAGTTCACATGAGTATTCTTTTTTTGTAGTCTGAACAGCGATTAGAGTGCATTCATAAGCCTTGCATACTTTTAAGCACTTTCGAGTTATTATAACTTCTTTTTTCGACGTAAGCCCAATAGCTTAGCTAGTTGGAAAATTGCTTTTACTCACATTTGTTTTAGCTCTTATGAAAATTCTCAGCAGACTGAGTTTCTATTTAAGTAGATTGGCATCACCTCAGATTTTCCAATACATTGAGGAAACTCTTATCGATTTTTTTTTATATTGCTTCTATCGATATTCTTTAACATTTCTAAAACCGTTTGCTATAAAAATTTTTAACACAAATATTTTCCAATTGCTGTTGTTTATTTCTAATTTACTTATTTGTTTCATATTTTTCATGCAGACAAATCAATATATTATGTTTATATATAGTTTATTAATGGTTATCCATAAGCATTTGTGTATCTTCTAGAAAAATGTTTTCAAATAATATAAGGAACAGGTTGACAAAAAAAAAATATATATATATTTGTAATGGCGCTTTTAGTTCTGATCCATTAATACCCAATTTATTCATGAAATTAATGCAGTTCAGGCAAATTCAATATATATTTTATGAGCTATTATTACATTCAGTATGTCAAACTGCTGCTTACTGCAGCCTAAAGACTACAAATTAGCAGTCTACTGTAGCAGTAATACCATTACCAATTTGAGTATAACAGCACGCTCTCTGGGTCGCTGTTATGGTATATTTTCATCGGGTGGTATATTTTTGAATTCGATATTCGGTCACACTGCTTTCTCGGCTGCAAAACAAACTTAAAGCGAAAACAGAAAAGACAAGAAATTTTAAGAACAAGATAAAAATATATATAAAGTTTGGCTGACATTGTTGCGCTGTAACGCATAACACAAACATGTGAAGGTGCCGAACTAAGGTTGTGGATTATTGCGTGACGTGACCCAGACAGACTCCGATTCCGGGCAAACGAAATATAACCTCAAAGTCTCGACTGGACGTGGGAGCACCTGCTACGCATTGCAGGCGCTTGGGGCCGCCCCCCGACCCAAGAAAAAAATTGGAACATCAAGATGTCGACATCCTCGATTGTGCAGCAGTTCGTCAACGGACTCAAGTCCCGCAACCGCAATGTGCAAAACAAGGCGGCGCAGGATCTTTTCCTGTATGTCAAAACGGAACTGCGCGAGATGTCGCAGGAGGAGCTGGTGCAGTTCTTCGACGACTTCGATCATCACATCTTCAACATGGTCAATGCGACGGACATCAACGAGAAAAAAGGTGGCGCCCTGGCTATGAGTGAGTATCGGTAACCGCCATATCGTGACCAAAAAGTTAATCCTCCTCACCTCTTGCAGAGTGCCTTATTAGCGGAGACGCCTTAATAACGCGTAAAGGCATTTCGCCTTACCTCAATCGACTGCGCGATCTGCTGCTCATCAACGATGTGTCCGTTATGGAAATTGCGGCCCGTTCCCTGGTCAAGCTGGCCAATATGCCTGGCTCCAAGGGCGCCGAATCTTTTGATTTTGATATTAAGAAAGCCTTCGAGATGCTCAGTGGCGATAGACAAGAGGTAAATAGTCGGGCACTCTTGACTCTCATGTTTGATGCACTTTTCTGATCATCTCTTATTATATTTGCAGTATCGCCGACACGCGGCCGTTTTCATCTTACGTGAGCTGGCGATAGCGCTACCCACGTATTTCTATCAGCAGATACTCACCTTCTTCGAGCACATATTCAATGCCATCTTCGATCCGAAGCCAGCGATACGAGAATCCGCAGGCGAAGCGCTGCGCGCCGCACTCATTGTCACGGCGCAGCGGGAGAGCACTAAGCAGTCGAGTGAGCCGCAGTGGTACAAGATTTGCTACGAGGAGGCCAGCAGCAGCTTCAACAGCGACGTGCCCACGGCAAAGGAGCAGAAGGGAATGACGCGCGACGATCGCATACACGGTGGCCTCATTGTCTTCAACGAGCTCTTTCGCTGCGCCAATGCGCAGTGGGAGCGACGACATATGGCGTTGAAGAAGCTGTTCCCAAAGTCGCCACACAACAAGTTTCTGGAAGCCACCGGATCTTCGTCAGTTGGCAGTCAGCTGACCACCATTGTGCCGCGCCTGAAGGTGCCTTTTGTCGATAAGCTGGGAAGCACCCAGATGCACATGGAGAGCGAGCAGCACAACGGCATTGGCAACAAGCTGACAAGCGTAAGCATCTCAATAGCCGATAAGTTGAATTAGTTTTTACTCTTGTTGTCAACACTGAGGCAGTTTTGGTCATCGATTGACCTCTATACTTATTCTTTATTCATATGGAGACTAGGCTCCCAAGTCAAATCGAATCACCCCACTCATTTACATTTTTTTCTGTTTGACTGCAGCATAATGTACTGGAGTCAGCTTATGCGCACGAAATACTTAAGGAGCACTTTATCACCATTTGCGACAATGTGCTGGAGCAGCGTGCGTCAAAGTCGCCGTATGTACAGCAGGCGCTGCTGCAGATAATGCCCCGCCTGGCTGCCTTCAATCGCGAAGTGTTTGTGGCGCAATATCTAAAGACGTGTGTGGCGCATTTGATGTCGATACTGCGCGGCAAGGAGAAGGATCGCAATGTGGCGTACATTACCATTGGCTACATCGCCGTCGCCGTGGAGAGCGACATTGAGAAGCATCTGAAGCCCATCATGAGCAACATTAAACAGGCGCTGCCCGCTAAGGAGTTGGCCAGCAAGCGAAAGTTGCCCGTCGATGCGGCCGTCTTTGCCTGCATTACGTTGCTGGCGCATGCGGTCAAGTCGCTGATAGCGGACGATGTGCAGGATATACTCGAGCAGATGTTCCACACGGGCCTGTCACCGGCCCTTACCGTCTGCCTACGCGAGCTGGCCGAGAATGTGCCCCAGCTGAAGGCGGCCATCACGGACGGCCTGATCGGTGTGCTCTTCCAGGTGCTGATGAACAAGCCGGCGGCCATGCCCTATGCCACCGTTCCGCCCATTAGCATTGATGCCTCCCTGCTGCTGCAGAGCGCCGATAGTCCAACGATCGTTCTGGCACTCCGGACACTGGGCACCTTTAATTTCGAGGAGCAGAACATGCTCGACTTTGTGCAGCGGTGAGTGTGACGTAATGTTTTGCTAGTATTATGTAAACATCGACATTTTCCCCATTTTTCAATTGATATTCACTTCTATATTCCTCAAGCTTTTGAGCTTTTACTTATATATCATATACATATCCTTTACAGCTGCGCGGACTTTTTCATTGTACATGAACACCAGGAAATTCGCCTGGAAGCTGTGCAGACCTGCACGCGCCTACTAAAGCTGGCGGTGCAGTCGGCAGAGAGCATGGAGAACTCGAAGACGCTCAGCGACACCGTGTCTCATGTGATTGAGCGCCTGCTGACAGTGGCCATCACGGACATGGACTACAATGTCCGCATTCGGATACTGCGCTCGCTGGATGAAACCTTCGATGCGAAGCTGGCGCAGCCGGAATCACTTAATGCGCTGTTCATCACGCTGCACGACGAGATTTTTGAGATACGTGAATTGGCGATGGTGACCATTGGACGCCTGTCTTCGATGAATCCCGCCTATGTGATGCCCAAGCTGCGCACCACAATGATCGAACTGCTGACGGATCTGAAGTACTCGGGTATGAGTCGCAACAAGGAGCAGAGCGCACGGATGCTGGATCATCTAGTCATTAGCACACCGCGTCTCATCTCGTCCTACATGAATCCCATACTGAAAGCACTTGTCCCGAAGTTGCACGAGCCGGAGTCCAATCCGGGCGTGGTGCTCAACGTGCTGCGAACCATCGGGGATCTGGCCGAGGTGAATGGCGGCTCCAGCGAAATGGAGTTGTGGGCCGATGAGCTGCTCTCTATACTGCTCGAGATGCTCGGCGATGCGGGCAGTCCGGACAAGCGAGGTGTGGCACTATGGACGCTGGGGCAGCTGATTAGCGCCACCGGTCGCGTGGTTAGCCCATACCACAAATATCCAGTGCTTATCGATATACTGATAAATTTCCTGAAGACCGAACAGCGTCGTTCGATACGCCGCGAGACTATACGAGTGCTGGGTCTGCTGGGCGCCATGGATCCGTACAAGCACAAGATGAACAAGGGTTTAATCGACAGCCAGAAGGATAATGTGCTAATTGCCTACTCGGATGGCAAGGCCGATGAGAGCCAGGACATCTCGTCGGCTGAACTGCTCGTTAATATGGGCAATGCTCTCGATGAGTACTATCCGGCTGTGGCAATAGCCGCTCTCATGCGTATCCTGCGCGATCCCACGCTAAGCACCCGACACACCAGCGTCGTCCAGGCGGTCACCTTCATCTTTCACACGCTGGGCATCAAGTGTGTGCCGTACTTGGCCCAAGTGCTGCCCAATCTGCTGGACAATGTGCGCACCGCTGACAACAATCTGCGTGAGTTTCTCTTCCAGCAGTTGGCTATCCTTGTGGCCTTTGTCAAGCTGCACATCATCAGCTACATGGATGACATATTCAAGCTGATCAAGGAGTTCTGGACAATCAATACGCCGCTGCACTCCACGCTGATCAATCTGATTGAACAGATTGCTGTTGCGCTAGGCTGTGAGTTTCGAGACTATCTCGCGCAGCTCATACCGCAGATACTGCGCGTCCTACAGCACGATAACTCCAAGGATCGCATGGTGACGAGACGATTGCTGCAAGCGCTGCAGAAATTTGGTAGCACGCTGGGCTACTATTTGCCGTTGATCATTCCGCCGATTGTCAAGTTTTTCGATTCACCCTATGTGCCGCAGCAGGTGTCGCTGGTGGCTTTGGAAACCATCAATAGTCTGGCTGGTCAACTGGATTTTACGGACTTCTCCTCGCGCATTATACATCCGCTGGTGCGTGTGCTCGATACGGAGCCAGAGCTGCGCGGTCAGGCTATGACCACATTACGTTCGATGGTCAAACAGCTGGGCAAGAATTATCTGGTGTTTGTGCCCATGGTGCAGCGCACCATTAATCGCCATCGCATTGTGGACGCCGAATACGAGAAGCTTCTGAGGAGCATCCAGTCCAATAGCACCTTAGCGGATCCCTGCGGCATTGGCTTTGGCCTGGGCGCTGACTTTGGCCAGCGGCAGGCGAAACCCAAGTACAATGAGCCATTTGTCTTGGACAGCAATAGCAGCAGCAAGAACCTGAAGGTGTCAACGAATGCGCTGAGGACCGCGTGGCAGGTGTCGCGACGCGTCTCCAAGGACGATTGGGTCGAGTGGCTGAAGCGGCTATCGATTGGCCTGCTCAAGGAATCACCGTCGCATGCGTTGCGCGCCTGCTGTGTCCTCGCACAGGACTACGATACGCTGCTGCGCGATCTGTTCAATGCGGCGTTTATATCCTGCTGGACCAAGCTGTCGCCGGAGCATAAGAACGAGCTGACGCAATCGCTGATACAGGCGCTGCAGATCACCGACATGCCGGAGATTACACAGACCATTCTCAATCTGGCCGAGTTCATGGAGCACTGCGATCGCGATCCCATACCGATTGAGACGCAGCTGCTGGGCACGCGGGCGATGGCGTGTCGCGCCTATGCGAAGGCGTTGCGCTACAAGGAGGAGGAGTTTGTGCTGCGCCAGGAGGCGCACGTCTTCGAGTCGCTCATCCTGATCAACAATAAGTTGCAGCAGCGCGAAGCAGCCGAAGGACTGCTCACCACCTATCGCAATTCCGCAAATGAGGGTAATGTCCATGGACGCTGGTATGAGAAGCTGCACAACTGGGATCAGGCGCTGCATCACTATCAGCTCAATCTGAATGCGGACACCAATGATCTGGAGGCGCGACTGGGCCATATGCGCTGCCTGGAAGCACTCGGCGACTGGTCGCAGCTGAGCAGCAAGTGCAAGGAGGAGTGGCCCAAATTCAGTGCCGAGGACAAGTCACGGGCAAGTCCGCTCGCAGCTGTGGCAGCTTGGGGCCTGCAGGACTGGGAGGGCATGCAGGAGTATGTGCGCTGCATACCGGTGGACACACAGGATGGCAGCTACTATCGCGCCGTGCTCGCCGTGCATCATGATGACTTCGAGACGGCACAGCGCCTGATCGATGAGACGCGCGATTTGCTGGACACCGAATTGACCTCCATGGCGGGCGAATCCTATGAGCGCGCCTATGGCGCAATGGTGTGTGTGCAGATGCTTGCCGAGCTGGAGGAGGTGATACAGTACAAACTCATACCGGATAGGAGAGAGCCACTCAAAGTCATGTGGTGGAAGCGTCTGCAGGGCGGTCAGCGGCTCGTTGAGGATTGGCGTCGCATCATCCAAGTGCACTCGCTGGTCGTCAAGCCGCACGAGGACATACACACGTGGCTAAAGTATGCCAGCTTGTGCCGGAAGAGCGGTTCGTTGTATCTGTCGCACAAGACGCTTGTCATGCTGCTGGGCAGCGATCCGCAGTTGGCGCCGGACGAACCGCTGCCCTGCCACCTTCCACAGGTCACCTATGCGTATACCAAATATCTAGCGGCCTCCTCGCAGCCGATGTTGGCCTACACGCAGCTGCAAGACTTTGTAAATACATACAGCACGCATTTGAGTCACCTGCCGACGGAGGCGATCAAGCCGCAGGATCAACGCTTGATGGCGCGCTGCTATCTGCGACTGGCCACGTGGCAGAACAAACAGCACGAGCATCAGCGCAACGAGGCGGCCGTGCAGGGCGCTCTCGAGTGCTTTGAGAAGGCCACGACCTATGATCCCAACTGGTACAAGGCCTGGCATCTGTGGGCCTACATGAACTTCAAGGAGATGCAGTCGAAGAATCAGAAAATGGGCCAGGGCCTAGACAGTGAACATCTGATCATACAGCAGTATGCGGTGCCCGCCGTGCAGGGTTTCTTCCGTTCGATTAGTCTGATTAAGGGTAATTCGCTGCAGGATACGCTTCGTCTCCTGACGCTCTGGTTTGACTATGGTCACCATGCGGAGGTCTACGATGCGCTGCTCTCGGGCATGAAACTGATTGAGATCAATACGTGGCTCCAGGTCATACCGCAGCTCATAGCACGCATCGATACGCATCGCAAGCTGGTCGGTCAGCTCATCCATCAGCTGCTCATGGACATTGGCAAGAATCATCCGCAGGCGCTTGTTTATCCTTTGACGGTTGCCTCCAAGTCTGCTTCGTTGGCGCGCAAGAATGCCGCCTTCAAAATACTCGACTCGATGCGCAAGCATTCGCCCACGCTGGTTGAGCAGGCGGTCATGTGCAGCGAGGAGCTGATCCGTGTGGCCATACTCTGGCACGAGCAGTGGCACGAAGGATTGGAGGAGGCGTCGCGCCTCTACTTTGGCGATCGCAATGTCAAAGGCATGTTCGAGATACTAGAGCCGCTGCATGCAATGCTAGATCGTGGTCCGCAGACGCTCAAGGAGACATCCTTCTCGCAGGCGTACGGCCGCGAGCTGACCGAGGCGTACGAGTGGACGCAGCGCTACAAGACTTCGGCGGTGCTCATGGATCTGGATCGCGCCTGGGACATCTACTATCATGTCTTTCAGAAGATATCCCGCCAGCTGCCACAGCTGACGTCGCTGGAGCTGCCGTACGTGTCGCCCAAGCTAATGACGTGCAAGAATCTGGAGCTAGCGGTGCCCGGATCGTATAATCCCGGTCAGGAGCTCATACGCATTGGCCATATCAAGACCAATCTGCAGGTGATCACGTCCAAGCAGCGGCCGCGCAAACTCTGCATACGCGGCTCCAACGGCAAGGACTACATGTATCTGCTGAAAGGGCACGAGGATCTGCGGCAGGATGAGCGTGTGATGCAGTTGTTCTCGCTAGTCAACACACTGCTGCTCGACGATCCCGATACGTTCCGTCGCAATCTGGCCATACAGCGCTATGCGGTCATTCCACTGAGCACCAATTCGGGCTTGATTGGCTGGGTGCCCCACTGTGATACGCTGCACACGCTGATCCGCGATTATCGCGACAAGAAAAAGGTGGCGCTCAATCAGGAGCATCGCACCATGCTCAACTATGCACCAGACTACGATCATCTGACGCTGATGCAAAAGGTGGAGGTCTTTGAGTACGCCCTGGGTCAGACACAGGGCGATGATCTGGCCAAGCTGCTGTGGCTGAAGTCGCCGTCGTCGGAGCTGTGGTTTGAGCGACGCAACAATTACACACGAT
Source organism: Drosophila flavopinicola (assembly GCA_035042425.1). NCBI lineage: Eukaryota > Metazoa > Arthropoda > Insecta > Diptera > Drosophilidae > Drosophila > Drosophila flavopinicola. Next base: position 4,007,483 of record JAWNLL010000476.1, on the reverse strand, counting down.
CGCTGGCGGTCATGTCCATGGTGGGCTATATACTCGGCCTGGGCGATCGCCATCCCTCCAATCTTATGCTCGATCGTATGAGCGGCAAAATACTGCACATTGATTTCGGCGATTGCTTCGAAGTGGCAATGACCCGCGAAAAGTTCCCCGAGAAGATACCCTTCCGGCTCACCCGGATGCTGATCAAGGCCATGGAGGTGACGGGCATTGAGGGCACGTATCGACGCACCTGCGAGAGTGTGATGCTCGTACTGCGTCGCAACAAGGACTCACTGATGGCCGTGCTAGAGGCGTTCGTCTACGATCCGCTGCTCAACTGGCGTCTGCTCGATGTGGACAAGAAGGCCAACGATGCGACGACAACGACGACAGCGGCTAGTGCGAGCGGCGGCAGTCCCAGCAACTCCATTGATCAGGAGTCGCTGCTGCAGGGCAATCCGGTGGCCAAGTCGAAGACGTATGAGGCACAGCAGCTGCATGTCGGCTATGCCAATGTGGCCGATGTGACGAACAGCAAGGCCAGTATGGTTATACAGCGGGTCAATCGCAAGTTGACCGGCACCGATTTCCAGATGACCGAAATGGCCGAACAGCAGCAGGTGGATCTGCTCATCAAGCAGGCTACGAACAATGAGAACCTCTGTCAGTGCTATATTGGCTGGTGTCCTTTCTGGTAATCCCCGAATCGACGACGCACCCATCTGAGACTGAGCGAGACAACAAATATACAACATGCAGTTACAGTTACAGTTTACAGTTATAAATACACACACACACACACACCCACACACAAACAACAATTATGTATATGTATAATTTATATTAGCAATTACGCTTCATTAAAACTTTATTGTAAATTCCAGTTGCAATTAAATTCCAAATTTTTGTTAAGCACGAGCCCGGCTGGCACATTTTTGAAACATTTTTTGGAGTAGTCGTAGCGCAATCAAAAACCACCACGTCAATTTGAAATTACTCAAAATATACATATATTTATTAGAAATAACTGAAGCATTTGTGAAAGGTGAATTTATACAAAGAGAAATGAAACAAAAAAAAAAACACAATCGATTAAGCAATATACATCATGTACTTTAATAATTAAATTATTGCATTTTCCAACATATACATAAGTTTCGCAAAAGATCCGAAAACAACAAAAATATATGTATATAGATATATATATATAGACTTGTAAAGTGATGGATTTGAGAATCTTTACTGCGACTACCCCAAAGTGGGATCCAAAAAATAAAAAGCTAAATCCTAGCCGATGTTAAATCGCATATACATATACAATAATAATAATAATTATATATTTGCATAGAGATATTAGGTAGACACTAAAACTGCACATTAAACTACGTATGCTTTGTAGATTATGGTTTAGGATTTGAGGCGCCCTTAGCTAAGGTTTTGCCGCTTGCCACGCTGCTCCTTGCGCCATGCTTCGATGCGCTGTTTCAGCTCTATGTTGGGCACCAGCATATCCTCGGTGAGATGTTGCCGATTGAAAGGATCCGTGCAACTATTCAGCAGATGACGTGTGATAATTGCACGATCCATTACGGTGCCCGAAGGCAGCACAACGGGATCTGACATCAGTGTGTCCATCAGCGGATCCTTGAACTCTTCGGGCGCATCGGCGCACTCATCCTCAGTCTGTTGATTTGAAACTGGGTATCCATAATGTGTACAATTATTAATATGTAATCATAAGTGGGCACATGATGGACTCACCGTAAATCTCATGAGCTCGCTGGGTGAGAGCCTTGAAACGCTCCACTTCCGTGGCGGAACGTAGCGCTAGGCGATTGATCCGCGACGCCGCCTCGTTGCATATTTGCAAATCGAATGAGCGCTCGTCGGCGGCCAATGCCTGCGCGAATCTATCACAGTCCAAGTGCAGATATATGTCAAAGATTTGGGCCAGCAAGCTGCGCGGCTCCCAGCCATATTTGGTTGGGTTCTTCACCTTCAGATCGTTGCACTTGGGTCCAGCTAATTGTTTTAAATTAAAGTTAAGCATTGAGCTCAGGCGATCAACCAGCTCAGCGCGCATAAACGGTTCCTTGATATCGCTCTGCGAGTAAGAAATTACTTAGTTTATCAGTTGTTCATTGCAACATTAGTTGCACTCACAGTTAGATAATGAAATAGATCGACAGTCTCGCGTGCCAGAGTTAGATAGGAACGGCATTGCCGCTCGTCCGTGGCCAGCTGGGTGAGGCGAGTCTGCTGCTGCTCGGCGCTCATGCCGTTCCAGGTCTGCACGTCGGACATTAGCTGTTGCGTCAGATGTATGCGCTTCAGATTCTCGAGACATTCGTCCAGCAAGAAGGTCGTGTCGTTCATCAGCATATTGACAAACTTGACAAACTGGTTGCCCTGCCTCGACTCACAGATGACAGCCTGGCGGTGTATGGGATTCTCCCACATGGATTTGAACAGATGGCTAATATGGTATCTGTGATTGGAGTAACAACAATTACTATATGTACATACCAAGACAGTGGCCCAACTCACCTTATAGTAAACTTATCGTAAAACTCAGTGCTTTGGCCAGTGGTCTCCACGTCCACATAAAATCGCATTAGCGCGCTGACCAGCGCATTCTGTGCCAGCTCATGGTTCCACATCTATATAAAGTAAATATATATCATAAGTAAAGGTTCTCATCAATTACCCTTTTAGCTTACCGCTGTATTTACCGAATTGGCCGGCTTCAGGGAGAAGACAAACATGACCTCGACCAGCTTGGCAGTTACATAGGGATTCTTGATGAGATGCGAGGCGCAGACGCAGGTCAGCAGCCACGTGATGATCGAATGATCGATGCCCTGCCGTATATCCACATTGGCATGCTGCATGGCAAACAATATGAATTCGGCAATATCATCGATATACCACTCGGGCAGTGCGGAAAATGCGTCAGTCGGTTTCAGCTGCTGCACCGCCAGCTTCGAGATGTACGGCCCCTCAATGGCACGCCCCTCGAATTGGTAAAGCATAAACTCGCACACCGTCGAATAGAACTCGGTGCAGCGCTGCAGCAACGCTGGATCAAGCAGCGTTATCTCACTGCACGTCTTGGAGCTGTTAAGGGGAAGAGAGGACGGATTAACAAATAACATATATATACTAATTCAAATATTTGTTATTTTCGCTCTTACCGATTGAGCTTGCGCAGCTGCTTTTCCCATCGCTCCTTGAACTGATTGTTGCGATTGGCATAGCGTGAGTTAACCCAATGTGGCTTGGTGCGATCCAGCTCATCAATCAGCTTCTGCAGCTCTTTGATGGCGCGCACTTTCTGGCGGTAGCGCTGAATGGCCGGCAGATAGCCAAGATGGTGGGCCTGCAGTGTGAGAAACCAGCACTGCGTCTGGAAGTTCACATTCATTACGGGTTTTGCAAAATCACGAGCCAAAAAGCTCTTGTACTCCTCCTCGCTGAAACGGATCTTCGTGTCCTGTTCGATGTTGACCAGCGAGTTGTTGTAATAGTGGAAATTGGGCTCGATGCGATCCAGTTTGATCTTGACCGAGAGCTGCTGCAGCACGCTCATCAGATTGATAACGAAGCCATCGCGAGCGAGCAGCTTCTCATCACTGGCGAACTGAACACGTCGGTCGTTGTGCTTCAAAATCTGGGAAATGTACTCCAGCGTCTTGGGACGGCTGCTGGCGTTGACGCACAGCGAGTGAAAAACTGTGTGCATGTGTGTGCGCATTGAGTGCAGCTCCTGAATGTACATAATACAAATATATAAGTAAGAAGGAGATAACAGTGAAAAGGAAACGTTCAATACGCATAAACATTAAAACAAAACAAGAACAAGTGGAGAAGGATTATCTTCGGCGTGCCGAAGATTAAATACTCTTTTCGAACCTTTAAGCAATTTTCACTATTTTTCCGTGACTGCTTATTTAATTCGCAGATATTAATGTCGCATACATATACCCCTACATATAAAATAAAATATATAAAGGTATTCATGTAAACTGGGACGTTTCACTATCCGCAGCTCGTGGACGCGTCCCTTAGCATTCATAAGTGCTACCGAATTGAACAATATACAAGTTTCAGTTTTTCCAAAAAGTCGAAACTACATTACATATGAATACTACAATATACATACCAAATTTTGTGCCTGTTGCTCTTACACCTTTCAAGGCTGCTGTCGGAAATTGAATTGTCATAAAACTTAATCTGAACATACGAGAGCTTATATTCAGAATTTGAGATCCATATTTTTTTTCGCGTGGCATTGGTTTTGCCAATGAATTTAAATTTTTCTTTTGAATTATTCTATTAAAGCTACTTTATGTATGAAAACAAAAAAATTAGAAACAATTTAGGAAATTTAAAATAAATGAATTTGACTACAGCTATTATATATTTGAAAAGAAGAATAAGAAAAAATGAAAATAAATAACCGGTCGCCGCTGGTCTTGAACCCAGGACCTCTCGCTCACCAGTTCGCAACTCTACCCCTTACGCCACAAGCCGTTTTGATGATCGCTGACAAAATCCCTTGAAGAGCAGACCGTCAAAAGCTTTCTTGTTTTGCTGTTTACTGCTTACACCAAGCAGTTTTAAAAATCGCTGACAAACTCGATTTATACTGAGCTTTTGTTTTTTCGCGTGGCATTGTTTTTTTTGTTCTAAGCCATTGAAAGCAAATGAATTTGATTACAGTTATTATATATTTGAAAAGAAGAATAAGAAAAAATGAAAATAAATGACCGGTCGCCGCTGGTCTTGAACCCAGGACCTCTCGCACACCAGTTCGCAACTCTACCCCTTACGCCACAAGCCGTTTTGATGATCGCTGACAAAATTGCTTGAAGAGCCGACTGTTACAAATTTCCTTGTTTTGTTTTCCTGCAACCTGCAACTCGCGTTTGCCAGCGTTTGTTTTTTCGCGTGGCATTGTTTTTGTTCTAAGCCATTGGAAGCAAATTAATTTGATTACAGTTCTATATTTGAAAGGAAGAAAAAGAAAAAAGTATTAAATTAACAATCAGTCGCCGCCGAGGCTCGAACTTGAACTTGCGAAACATGCGTTCGTTAGCGCGGCTCTTAAAGCCTTACGCCACAAACCGTTTTGATGATCGATGACAAAATACCTTGAAGAGCAGACTATCAAAAGCTTTCTTGCGCTTGACTTTGTTTGCTCATATGCACCTGTTTTTTCAAAATATTTAATGACGCATATCTTCGCTGTTTATGACTCAATCGATTTGCGATTTTACCCATTGATGAGTTATAAGGATGTTCAAGTGTAAAATTAAATTTAAGGCAATTGCTTTGAAAACATCGGATTTATGGCCAAAACCGACTTTGAGGTGTATGGCAGCTATAAGATATAGTGGTCCGATCCGGCCGGCTCCGACCAATGTGCTGTCCCTCTGAATAATAAGTGTCTGTGCAAAGTTGCATCGCGATAGCTCAAAAACTGAGGGACTAGTTTGCATACATACAGACAGACAGACAGACAGACAGACAGACAGACAGACGGACATGGCTAGATCAATTTGTTTTGTTTTTATAAGCATATTGGCAGTAACTTTTGGGGGTCTCAGACGCTTCCTTCTATGCGTTACAAACTTCAGGACAAACTTAATATACTATTTTCTTCGAAAAGAGTATAATTACGTTAAGGTTATGCATTAGACAACTCACCCAACGTAGGCGCGAAGTGGCAGCATCCTCTAGTTTGTTTTTGGTGCTGAATTCGGCAAACTTGACATTCTCCTCGGCGAACAGTGAGACGGATAGAAAGGGTCCGAGGAAGCTGCACTTGACAATCTCGCGACCCGCTATCTTAGTGCAAATGGGCGGTATGTAGTTGGGCTGGCGAGCCAACAATTCGGCAATGGGCCGCACATTGCCCACTTTGATGACCACGATCTTGGCCAGCCACTCGATCTGCTGTGTGTTGATCTTTGAGCTGCAAATGTTGCGTTGCATGCCACTGAAAAGACCGCGCAGTAACTGGCCAAAGATGGTATCGAAGACCTCGCGCTGCTGATGCGTTTCGGCCACCAGATCCACGAGGAACGCCTCGCTCACCCGATCCATATACATGAGCTCAAGCAACGTGGACTGATCGAGTTTAAAGTTGAAGTTCTCCTGTATGCGATCCGTCAGCACTAGGACCGTCACTCGCATAATATTCTGAAAGGCCAGTGTCAGTGCCTGCAGGGTGTATATGCTATCGGGATCCGAGTGGGCTCTCGCTCTGTCCCGTTCGGTGTGATAGTTTTGATAGCAGCGCATCAGATGGAGAATGGCATTGTGCTTGGACGTGGTCACAATGTTCAGTGGTGGCGGCACCACACACGATATGACACCATCACTGGGCGTTATATCGCTCTGGCTGGGCGTGGCGCTGGCACTAGCACGCTGATCCTCCTCGGAAGCGCCACTGGACGCCACCGCATTGGCGAGTATCTCTTGCACCTCGGTATCGTCGCTCTTGATCTTCTTAGCCGAGGAGAACTCCTTGTCATCGCCATTGGCATCGCTCATGCCGCTGGCGGCAAGCGGCGTCTCGCCCTCCACCTTGAAGCTATCGTCCACCTCATCGTTGTAGAACTTGTACACAGTCTCGAGCAGCACACTCGAGATGATGGGTTCAAAATTGAAGCGCAGCATCGGATACTGCTCCAGAAAACTGGCAGTCTGTGCACAGATAATCGAGCCACCACCGTATTCATTCCATGTGGCATTGAGCAGCCGGGACAGCAGCTGTTCATTGCGCTCGTCCATGGTCTTCGTGTTGGACACGACCTGTGGCTTGCGAGGCTCTGCGTTGTACTGTACAGCGCTGGGCAGGCACAGGGCATGTGCGGGCGCCATTTCTACATCCTGTATGGGCGTCGATGCCACCGATTTCATTTCCACATCTGAATCAGGCTTGCTGTTGCCCAGATCAGGCCATGCAAGGGACGCCGTCTTCTGACCCACCTCGCGCACCAGTCGCGACTCGCTGGGCGGATTGCGTGTTATCTTCTCGGGTGCCAGAGGTGCGGCAGCGGGCGGTGGGGCGGCGCTTCTGGCCGCCAATGTGCGCAGACGTCGGGCGCGTATCTGAACAGAGAAAATTTGACAACAGTTGGACAGCTGTGGTTTTTTGTTTATGCTCACCTCTTCGGCGGACAGCTCGGCCATGACAAATTCTGGTGATGTGGGTTGCTGCAGTTGCTCCTCCACGGCGTTGGCATCACTGGCGCTGGGCAGCTGTGGCTGCTCCTGATCCGGCTGCTCATCCATGGGTTTCTGTGGCGGCTCCTCTTCCGGCATGTCTGCGACTGATTCCGTTGAGCAGTTGCGTTAATATTCTGGCAGCTGCCGTGTGTTTTGCTTGTTGCGTAGTTCTTCTGCTCCAGGGTTAACGAACCAAGCAACGAACCGAAAGAGAGATAGAGTGTGAGCGTGAGAACAGGAAATGAGAGAGAGCGCGCGAGCGATTCGAGAGAATTACCACGCGCATTTAGCAAATAAACAACGAGAGTCCAGCGGTCAACGTCAAGTTCACGAGAAGACAATGAGTCCGTTGGCTGCGCAGCATCCGACCGCAGACGGTTTTCTTTGTGATCTTCGGTTTAACTACGCACTACTCGATTTCTGACCTATGGCAAATGCCAAAACGGATGACAACTATTCCAAACAGGGGCAGCGACTATTTTTAGACTCTAGACGTTATCTGATTGTCAAGCGGAATACGGAGATACGAACAAGAACAACTGCAGGTAGGGTGCAGTAAACGATAGCATAACAAGTGACAAGTCGACATCGATAATACATCGATATACATATTGCAAATTGGGAGCATTTCCTGATTGTTGAGAAGACCTCGCATCTACTTTACGCCTTATTATGTGCCAAACAGCTGCATTTCTTTGACAAATTGTTTTAGCTGGCGCAATATTCTAGCATATGTGTCAGTATAAAACTTTCCAATAAAAAAGCATACAACGGAATTAAAAAAATATGTGGATATTCATCAAATATATTTGATTTTACAGCAGTAACACTTTATTCCTAATATAGAAACGAAAACAAATTAATAAATGGCAATATTAATTTCGAATCATGTGTATCGAATCACCTACTGAATGACCTCAAGAGCTATACTGAAATTGTTTAAAATTGAAAGCAAAATGATTGCTATTAAGCATGTAAACAAAACTAATCATTTCCAAAAACTCAAGCAATTTGGGGGTTGGTTTTTGCGTTTGTATGAAATTCGTCATATATATCGATAGATTTATGCATATAGGAGAGCCCTAAATATGCTGACAAAATGTTGTTTTCAATTCTCTGGGTGGCATGTTTTTCAAAAGCAATGCTATCTGCGCATTTCCTTGACAAATCACAGACAACAAAAGCAAACAATGCAGACATACATACAAATGTATATACACATATAATTGCGACCGATGTGGGGTGAAAATACGCACTAACTTATACTTATGTGATGCTTACCTGAAACTAAAATGGCACTTTCACCTGCCGTCACAATGGGAAATTCATGAAAATCGAGAAATGCGGGCAAAGTCTATTGCATTTTGTTGGGCCCCTTCTGGCAACGTTTACCGTTTGTTTCGTCGCTGCCGATCGCAGCGCAGGCCTTCAAGAGGGTGGCGGATGTCGGACGGTGACACGCACAAAAATTTCTCTTTTGTTCTGGCCAAACACTTTGTGGCCTCGCAGCACCAATGTTGACAGGTTGCTGCAGCTGTTCACCGCTTGTATCGCACACAATCACTAGAAATTAATTGAGCGTGTGGCAAAATATTACACACGTTTGCACTTAGCTTTCAATGAATTCTACTTTTTAATTTTTAGACAGTGCGTCAAACTAGAACTAGGATTGTTGATGTTATATCGATTGAGCGAGCTATCGATGTCATGCAAAAACCATCGATAGCTGCGAGGACAGGCGAATGGCAGCAGTAAAATATATCGCACATATATAAAATCCGAGAAAGAAACGACCTAAGCTGTTATGTGCGTCCCAATTAAAATTAAAATAATGGCAGTCATATTGTTTTTGTATTAGTTGACAAAAACTGAGTTCCATAGCGAATTCATCTATCGATATTTCAACAAGCACGATGACAACACTTGCCGACAGTTTTGTTCAACAAAAGAAAATCATTTTACTCCATATTACAAAAATGTTACAATTAATTGCGGAACCTAATACAAGACCTAAAAACTAGATGTTTATGTTGCTAGAAATCCGTGTATCGCTGTCGAAGGCTCTGTCGTTTGGCAACGTGATGCATCTAAAATTGTATAATTTGTTAAGCAATTAGTTTATTGCTATACTTTTAACAAATGATAATTGCTTACTAAACGCTGCTGACGCCGTTCGCGGTTTTTCTCGTAGGCCTTTAAAAGCGTTGGACACATGCGTCTAATGTATTCCTCAGACTCCCAAAAGAGACCGCCCTGATTCTCATAGCGCAACAGATATTCTACCTGCAAATTAAAATAATTGAAATAAACAAAATTTATATTCGTGTTTCGTTGGTAAAATGGGTGTATATGCATGTAGGCGAAATCTCCAACTCTATAAAGTTTTTAAATATGCTGCTAACTATATACATACATATGATCAATCTCGGAGATAATAAAAGAACTGCCTACACCACTGTACCGCGAGTCCTCAGTAGGAACATCTAATTTGCTTATATTTTTTATTGAATCGAGAAAATTTTACTTTTCGTTCACGTGGCAAGTTCAAAACACTCTTCTCACTCGTTTTACGAAAGATACTTGCCTTGCCTGCCTTCGTTTCCTTGCCCAGCACACGCTCGATGCCATTCTCTGGCTTACACTTTCTATAGAAACTCTCTTCGTTGTCGTGATCCTTTTTCAGCTTGCGCTCCGCAACCGGCTGTGGCGCCTCCTCAGCGTTCTGCAGACCATCGCGCAACCGTTCGCCATTGTGTTCGACGCGCCGCACAAAGGTCAGCGGATGCTGCTTTAAGTAGTCCTCCGCCTCGGCCATCGTCTTGGCCAAGTTGAAGTCTTCCTCCTCATCCTGGTCGTGCTCCTCATCGTCCTCGCACTCATCCCCCTCTCCATGGCGATGCCCATGCCCGTCCTCGTCGTCCTCGTCCATGTCCATGCCATCACAGCTGAGATTTGCATTGGTGTGCGGGGAGCGTCTTTTCTTTTTCACTCGATTGCCACCATCGTTCTCTTTAACGTCCGGATGGAAGCGCACTTTTTTCACACGGCTATCGCAGTCGTTTGTGGAATTGTGCGCCTCCGTTGGGGCAACACTGGAGACATCCGTTTCCGCCAGCGTTGTCTCTCTGAGGTTCTGCGAAATGAGTTTCACTTTCGTTTCAAATGCGGCACTCGCTGCTGTTGCTGTGTTGTTGTTGTTGTTATTATTATTGTTGTTGCTGTTGTTGTTATTGCTACTGTTGCCGGTTTTGAGCGCCATCGAACCGGACACAGCGGCAGACGCCTCAGTCTTTGGTTCACCTGGTGGCGGCGTCTCGCGCAGCAGTGCAGCGGAATCCCTGCTGCAGTTGTCTGCTTCCGCTGCGGGCTCCGACGTCGCGCTGCTCGTATCGACCATTACACACTTTCTCTGCATTGATTTGTCCAGAGAGTCGCTGCCACCGGAGTCATCATTGGACTTCGTATCCATGGGCGGCAGGTGTAACGCGTCCTAACAAAAATTTTTATTGCAAACAAATCAGTTGTGGAGCAATTCTAGCATTGCCATTCCGATAGATTAATCGACTATTCATACTAACAAGCCGAATGGCGCTGTCAACTTCTTGTTTATTTATCGAGTGCTCTTTTCAATGCACTCGATGTATGTATATACATTAGGGCGGGTCAACTTTAGTTTGCAAAAATGAGTGCGTAAAATGTTTTAGCGAAAATTCTAAGATACTTTGCCCAAGAAGTCCTTGGTCAAAAAACAATTTCTAACCTCCTATTTTCTGAAAGAATGTAACCATATTTGATTCTTCTAGGGTTATAAATATAACTTCTAGAAATCAATACTTTTAAAGTATAAGAATCAGCTTTTTTATTATTATTATTAAATAGTGTTTTTTTTTCATCATGTTCTGTTTTTATAAAATTGGTATTTACATCAATAAAACATCTTTTATTACTGTTTAAAATCAAACTTTAATAAAATATAAATTTTCACAAATTAAAATGTGTGCTCTATGCCAAGTTTGTTCCTCAACAATATTAAATTAAACGATCTACAAGCTTTGAAAGCATTTGACAGGAAACATTTTTCGTGGTTCTGAACCACGATTTATAAACTTGCTTCAATTTGCCAAGTCCAAATAGGCAACACCCATGTATATGTACCCTACAGATAAATTGGTGTTGACCAATTGGACAATATGAAATCGAGCAAAGTCTTATCGTAATTTAAAGTCACAAAACATGCTTCTTACCAATAGCTTTCAGAGCTTGAAGATCGTTTATTTTGGTTGATGTCACAGCAAAGGCAAAAGGGGAAACATTTGCTCGTTACATGTCGTTCTATTGGAAGTGGTATTGTTTTCTGTGAAAAACTATAACAATTTATTTATAAGTATTTACAAACATACTTGCATAGCAAATAATAATCTTACATTTGCTAACAGACGTCCGCAACTGAGCAACTGCGCCGATCGACTGAAACTGAAGAGAGCTGGAATTTTCCATAAGGCAACTGCTGTTTTAAATTCAGTCATCAATTGTATAAATGTATGTGTGAACGTTATACAATCGTATTACTGAGGAAACTGGCATATTGGTATTAGTAAGAGCGAGATACACGAATAAAGCCAGAGAGTGTGCTCCAATTGTGACTGTGAAATACCCTGTATTAACAAAATTGGCGAGGTATAGATTCGAGTAAGAGGGAGAATCATAATTTTTGCATTCTGGCACACATATGTACATACAACACAGAACACATTTGTTGCACACAAAGCACTGTTGGATTTTATTTGTTATTATTTATGACATACAAAGGGAATTTTGGTTGTTCGCTGTTGTGCCCACGGCGGGTCTGACCTCATTTCGTTCTAAGCTATTTGCTTCCTTAGCAGGAACCGCACCGTGGACCACCGCAGCAGCCTCGGTACGGCGGACAGCAAGGTACGCAGCTGATCCGGGTGCAGGGAGTTGTTGCGCAGCCTGTCCAGTAGTTGAAGCAAAAGTTGGTGCACTGGATACCCGCAGGTATTCCGCAGCAGCCACCTGGAGTCCAGCACATGTTGCAAGCTTACGGAAAGAGGCAAGTTGGCCAAAGGATCGAACCTGTCGGATGTTATCGGTTTCCAATTTTGTTCCTCCCGTGCTGCACTGGCGCCTGACTCGTAACCAAACTAGTTCTGTTTGAAAACAATAGACGATTAAAATATATATTTTCTTTTTTACGTTCACATTTACCATAAATTGCAATTTTAAACTAGTATTGATAGAGTTCCAAAAAGATATTTTGTTTTGGTAGCAAAGTTTTGTTGTGCACACTATGAAGATCAAAATCGGAATAAATTTTTCAGTTGCTTGTGTTTATCTGGTGTATCTTAAATTTTATAAAAAGGCATGGCCTACTGGGCTGATGATTTTCAATTCGTAAAGAGCTTAAGTATCCAATCGATAATCCTTACGATTCACATAATAATTTTAAAAATTTAACAAAACTTAAATTTAGAATAAATTTACAACAAAAATTATGAACAAATTGGACTTGAGCTCAAAAATCGGTTCAGTATTGGCAAAGTTATGGACTATCTAGGTCTTACTTTGGCTAGTGCTTAGTAGCAAATCGAAGATTCGAAATTGCTTAAGACTTAAATGCAGAATTATTATAGATGCAAAACCATGCTCAAAACTTTGGAGCCTTATCATGTCCTTAGCCGAAGTTTTTATATAAGTTATCTTATATTTGCCATTTATATTTACCAAATATATATTTAAAACTATTGCAGTTTAAATAAGTCAAGGGATAAACCGTAAAATTGTAAATGCAACTTGTGTATTTTTATTATTTTTGATTTTTTTTTATTAACAATTCTTGTTTTGTACATTTTCTTTGTTTAAATTTATTCATTTAAATGTGTGTGTTTGTGTTGGCTGTGTGTGTGTGTGTGTGTGTATTTATATATATGTATATGTGCGTAGTAAACAAAACTAAGTTATTTACACTATTCTAATTAGAAGTATTTCATAGTTAAAGACTATTTATATGTATATAGATATAGATACATATGTATATGTATATCAAAGGCGGTTGCGTTTATATTCAAGTAAGTTTCTGTATACTTCTCTTTCTGTATTTGTTTTTCGCTTTATTTGTTATATTCTCTGTTGTTGTTGTTGTTTTTTATTTGTTTGTTTGTTTAAATGTTTGCTTTAAACTATTTAAATATGGCCCCGCTATTCCACATGTGTTCTTTTCGTTTCCTTAGATTTTATGATAACGTTTGTTTCTTAGTGTTCACACGAGCTTACACTGTGCTACAAAAACAATGATGTATAGTAAAACAAAACCACGTTAACTTTAATTGTAGCTACAAATTAATACCTAAAGTACTTATTTAACGGTTTGCTGCAGTTGTACAAAATCATATTGCAAATATTGCAAATTATTACACAGTATTTTTGTTGTTTTAAATTTTTTCAAATTTTTGTATCTTATAGTAGCTGATGTAAATATGTATATACTATGTATATAGTACCATATTCATTGAATGATATACGCGTTCTCTTGTAATTTTTAGATATTTATTTAAATTTAGTTTTGTTTTTTGTTTTTTTCTTTTTTAGTTTACAATATTTAATAATCACAGTTCCCATTCAAAAACAAATTGTTTGCAGCAAGACTAAATTTTGAATTTGTGTTTTTTTTCTTTCTTTTTTTGATTTCTTGCCATGCACAAGGTTAATTTCTTTGAAACGCTTTTGGATTCCCTACAGTTTGTCACATTATGCATCTAAAGCAAATGCTTTTGATCATCCGATAGATTTATATCTTGTTTCATATAAATATATATATATTTATGTATAAGTTTTGATTCCAACGTTCTATAAATTAAAAGAAAGCATAATATTTTGCACCGCTCTAAGGTATTTTAAACATAACAAGAAATAAAAGCTGACATGCTTGCAATTTACCCACTGGTAATTGGTAATTCAATATTTGTTTGCACAGTGACAAACGTTTTGTTTTTTCTATCTTCTTCCAAGAACAACTTAAAGTTAAGATTCAAAGTGCAGGAACATGTTCCAAACGTCGTGTGTGTCTCTGTGTGTGTTTGTGTGTGTGTTAGTAACAGTTTAAATAATAATAATTGGTGCTTAAAACAAAACTCGTCAACTAGTTACCCAAAATTAAAACAACAAAACATTAACAAACCCAAAAAAATAATCATAATAATAATAATAGAATAATTTCCTTTACGCCTAACGTAAAATACAATAGTAAGAGAAAAGGCGTTGCCACGCCTACTTGCGGAAAATGACTTTGCCCGTCTTGGCATCGACCACTATCATATCGGATGAGCCCATGGGCGTTGGCAATGCCGCTGTGGGCGTGGCCAGGGCGGAGGCGTTGCCCCGCAAACTGCGTCTGCGCAAGCGATCGCTAATGTTCTCCGATCTCTTCAGATCCTCCTCCGTCGAAGGCTTCACACTGAGTGCGCCATCGTTCTTGTAGAGTATCAGCTTGGTGCTGGGCTTCTTCTGTGGCTCTGTCACCAGCACCGGCACCGGCACCGGCACCGGCTCCAACTCCAGATCTGTTTCTTGTTTTGCCTCTAGCTGCTGCACATTGGCATTGATGGCATTATCCTGGTTATTATTGTGCTCCGTCTGCTGTTTGTGCGCGTCCGCTTCCGTGTCCGCTTCCTGCTCCACGCTTATTTCCAGCTTGTCGTAGCAGGTGTAAAAATCGACAGCCTTCAGCTTCTCACTGGCATTGAAATGCACCGCCGTATGCTCCTCCAGCTCCGCCTGCTCCACGGCACAATAGTCGCAGTGGGCGCATTGCTGCGCCTCAGCTGCAGGTGGATTGAGGCACGCGTGCTGCTGCAGATGCTGCTGCAGCTGCTCATGCTGCTGCGTTTCGAAGGGGCAATGCTGACAGCGCTGCGGCATCGCAGCCGATTGCGGCATGTCCGAGGAGCCCGCATCGCTGCTGGCCAAATCCGCAGCCAAATCGCTGGTGGCCACCGAGGCGCTGGTCGAGGGCGTCGAGCTGCTGTGACGCTCCTCCTCCTCCTCCTCTTCCTCCTCATCCACATCGTCGTGCTCGTGCTCGTGCTCGGGTTCTAGGTCCGGTTCAGGCTCTGCTATGGTCTCCAGCTCCAGCTCCAGCTCTAGCTCCTTGTGCTTGACGGGCAGTATGACCGACTCCAGCTGCTTCTTGAGCAGCGAGTTCTGACCGTCGTAGCTGATTGCACTTTGACGCAGCAGCTGCGCGCCGAGCTCGTTGTCCACCACCCAAATGGTTTCGGGTCCATTGATTTGCAGCAGCTTGGGCGCCGGATAAGCAACATCCTCCTTGCAGTTGCGATACAGCTGCTGGCACTTCTCCTGGTAGTGCGACATGTGCACCGCCCGATGCAGCTGGAGCAGCGTCTCGGCCGTCGCACGATACTCACAGTAGGCGCACACATGCAACTCCAGCTCCAGTTCCGACTCCAGCTCCACATGTGCGGCCAGATGCTGTTCCAGCTCCAGTTTGGCATTGCGCTCATCGTTGTGCTTCTGGGCAAAGCGAGCCGGACAGCGCGGACAGTAGCTGATCAGTTTGTATTGATATTCCGGCGGCAGCTCCGCACTGGCCGCCTCTGCCAGCTGCAGCTGACTGAGGTCGATGGCGGGCAGCACCTGTTGCACCTGCTGCACCTGTTGCACCTGCTTGGCCGCAGCCAGCTGCAGTGCGACACTAAAGTCCAGACCTGCTGCTGCAGTTGCTGCCGCTGCGGCCGCCGCTGCTGCTGCTGCGCCTGCCTGCTGCTGATGCACGCTGCGCATGTGACTGCTGAGATGCTGCTTCTTGGCACAGACAAAGGTGCACAAACGGCACTCGTACTGCGTGGGCTTGTGCAGCGAGACGTGATAGTTCATTTGCGACTTGCTCTCCGAGATGTACGGACACACTGGACACTTTTGCTGCTTGCTCTTTGTGTTGCCGTTGCCATTGCTGCTGGGTGGATCCTGAGCAACTGTTGCCGCTGCTACTGCTGCTGGCAGTCGCGTGATCTCAATCTGATCGTTCTGCTGCAACTGCAGCAGCTCCT
Organism: Drosophila flavopinicola; assembly: GCA_035042425.1. Lineage (NCBI taxonomy): Eukaryota > Metazoa > Arthropoda > Insecta > Diptera > Drosophilidae > Drosophila > Drosophila flavopinicola. The sequence continues at coordinate 3,991,182 of JAWNLL010000476.1, read as the reverse complement.
CGGCGCTGCTGGCACTGGCAACAACGCTGGCCGCTTTGCAGGCAGCGGCCCAATAGGCAGCAGCCGCTTGCAGATCCTGTTGCGTATTCGCAGCATTCACCACAGCAGCTGCGCTAGCCGAGAGCGGACTGTGCAGCAGTTGTTCCAGCTGTTTGCTGCTCAGCAGCGAGTTGTTGTTGTTGCTAGTATTGGTATTATTATTATTGTTGTTGTTGGGCTTGTTGTAGCTATTGTTGTTGTTGTTGTTGCTGTTGCTGTGCGTCTGGCACTCGTTGCTGGCGCCGGCGCCCTGTGGACGGTAAATGGGCGGGGCATTTGCGCTGCTGCTGCTGCTGCGCTCAAGGGTCTCGATCCGAATATCCCCGGAATGCTTTAAGCGACAGTGCCGCTGTGGATGACAAAGGAAAAGGAGCAAGAGAGAGAGAGAGAGAGAGAGAGAGGGTGTATAAATTAGTATGCTGTTTACTTTTGAATATTTCTAACTGCATGTTTATGTGTGTGTATATTTTGATGTGTATGCATGTATGTGAGCGAATTTTGTAATTCTAGCAAAATTAACAATAAGCTATGAGCATTTCCACAGACTAAAATCTAAAAAAATAAATAAATATGTATACATTAAAGAAATGCAGTGAATAAAAAAAAATTAATTTAAAAAAAATGTAATTTTAATAAAAAAAGGAAGATTATTTGTTACGTCACGTCGCTTGATGATCACACTTATAGCTTAAGAAAAACCAAAGCTACCTTGACAAATTTAAATTTAAAACGACTTTAGTACAATTTGTATTAGGAAAAATTGCATTGAAAATCTTTATCAAGTTTTAAGGAATTTAATTAAAATTCTTTACCAATTAAAGCTGATTTGTTTTCTAATATCTTTCGATAGTTATAACTTAATAATTGCAATACAAATTCATCTCAGGATTCTCAAATGAGTAGCTATGGAAATGCTCATATGTACATACCAAGAGGGTTTTTTAAATCTGAAAATTTAGTTGCTAGATATGAGAGATATCCTTAATGTATGTGTGCTGAATGTGTGTATGTGTATGTGTGTGTGTATGTGTATGTGTATATATATTTATTGTATGGGTAGCCCAATCGAAACACGCGCACCATAAATGATCTTAAAGAGCCCCGGCTTGGGGGGTTAGCTTATTGCATGGTTGGTTGGGTAAATATGGTTTGAAATTGAGTCGGTACAAATGTATTACATTAGTTTCGAGAGCAAGCAAAACTGTCACCAATGAGTTCTTATAAATAAAATAAAATATAGACATATATAGACAAAAATAAAGCAAGACCAAACACCAGACACACATGTAACACTTAGCATTAGGGTTTGGTATAGGAAAAAATAATGACAAAAATTTGTGTTTGCATATTTACCAGCGTTACTTAGGGACTACAGACAGAGATGATTTTCTGAGCAGGTGGGGGACAAACAGATGTACTCTGAAGGGGCTAAACACTTTGACTTGATGTTGACTAACGGACAGGATTGGAAAGAATATTCCCGGAAAAACATTTTGATACAGTGATCATTCGAAAACTATGCAGAAATGATTACAATATGCCAAAGCCTATAATTTCTTAGAATTTTCTTATTTTTCTAAGAAACGTATATTCAAAAAGTTTTTAATAATTTTTTAAAAATTAAATTGTTGTTATACCTAATGTCATAAAACTTTATAAAATGTCCTAAATTATATAAATGGCTTATTAAATTTATTAATTTACTTTACTTTTTGTATAGTTTAGAAGTGCTTTTAGATAGTATAATTATTGTCAGACAATAATATGCATTTCTGGACGCTTATTCGCAAGCGACCACTGTACCAAAAATTCAAAAAATTCAAAAACAAAACTTTTTAACTTTTCCGGTTCTGAAGGATCAGCCAAAACTGTACTTTCTGCGGACGGATCTCTGGTGGGTATTCTAGCGAATAGCGGTGTTTTTTTTTGGTTGGGTTTCTTTTGGGGGGACTCGTTTCGTTTTGAATTGGGACAAAACACAAACTGTTAATATGCATTTAAACAAATACCTGAATCACATGCTTCCAATTCGACACCTGATGGCAGTGGCCACAACGATATGGCGACGGATCGCGCCGATCGGCGTCGTTCATCGTTAAGAGACTGGGACTACCTGGACTATGGCTATGGAAACGCGTCGCCTGGCCGGCCATGCTCTGTGGCAAGTACGAGGACGAGGATGGCGGCGACGAGTGCGGCGGCGGCGGCGAGGATGCCACCGAGGCCGGCGATGCTGATGAGGACGATGCCGAGGCCGATGCGGATGCGGATGCCGATAGCGAGGACGACGCCGAGGACGACGACATGGAGGAGGCTGGCGTGGATTTGAGATTAGTAGTAGTATGGATGGCATGGGTTAGACCCGCTGCCGTTGCATAGAAACCATCACCAGCGATGATCGTTTGATTGTTATGTGGTGGATGTAGTGTATCGATGTGATTGGAGGATGTGCTGATGTTGTTGTTACGGTTACGGTTATTGTTACTGCTACAATTACCCGCATGAATCAAGGACTTAGCACCAGTTGGAAAAGTAGAAGAAATAGGAGTAGGAGTGGTAGTTACTGGCATAGGCGATGTATTGGTGGTGGGTGTATTGGATGATGCAACGTTGTCGACGGCGGCGCTGCTGGGCGACTTCTTGTGGCCATATCCGACGGTAGTACCCATAACCACAATTGCGTTACTGTTAGCGTTATTAGTTGGCATTGTTGTTGCTGTTGTAGCACCACTAGCACCACTAGCACCAGCACCATAGTGATGAGCGTTTCGTGTACGTGGTGACGTTAGCAGATCTTGCAGAGATCGTGTGCTGCTTGTGCTGATGAGTGTGGGCGACGTCAGACTGTCGGCACTTGCCTCGTTTTGACTCGCTTTCTGCTCACCGTGCTCTAATATGGAGGCGGCATTGGCTTTGGGCATGGTCGTTGACGTTGACGACACGCTACCAGTTGGACACTTGCCACTGGCCAGCGCCAGGGCCAGGCCGCTCAGCGCACTCGCCGTGGGTGTCGGTGAGTGCTGTGCCTCTTGGATGGCCCGCTGGAGCAGGCCGGCCGAGATGAGGGAATGTTGCTGCTGATGCTGCTGCTGCTGCTGCTGCTGGCCACTGCCCGCCGAGCTGGCGCCACCCGAGGTGGGCGATGGCTGGGACAGGCACATGGCAGCGAATACTTTGTTCATGTAGAGCTGCTGATTGGAACTGACGGACACCTGCAGCGGCGATGTGCTGCTGCCCGAAGACAATGACTTGGGAAAGCTGGACTCCTGATAGTGGATCTTCACATGGGCCAGCACAGCGTCTCGGTTGTGATGTCTAGTTGAATGAGAGGAGTATTTGTATTTGCTCTGAGATGCATGTAAGTGCGGCTGCTTACCTAAAGTTGCACTTGCGACACCTGTAGAAGGTCTTCTTCTCGCTGCCCTCCTGGTGCACCTCAGTGATGAGATCATCGCTGGGCTTGCCGGGCGGCGCTTGATGTGAGCGCTTCACTGGCGAAATGGTCACCGAGGGCGTTATCATGGTGGAGTGATGATGAGGTTGATCCTGTTGCTGATGCTGATGCAGCTGTTGCTGCTGTTCCAGCTGCTGATGTTGCTGGTGCTGCTGTTTGGCCATGGCGGCATTCACCATCGTAGCGAGCAGCGGCAAGCGTATCAGATTATCCGCCAGCTGGGCTTCGTCCAGGACATTCGATTTATTGGGCGAGACGGGCTCCAGGGTGATGTCATGGGTGACGCCAACCTTCTGGTAGTCCTTGAGGAAGGCCAGCGAGGCCACCTGATTCGGCGTCATCTCGCCGGACTTCATCAGCTTGGGATCGCCATCCTCCTCGGTGACCTTCATCAGGGTGATGTACTTGTTGTACTTGGTGTAGTTGCGCCGACCGGTCTCATCGTTCATCAGCACCTTGGCGGTCTTGTGCGAGGGATCGCGGATGGTCTTCAATCGGATGTGCTTCGTGATGTCCCAGCGCCAGTTGGAGCGGTACGAGCAGAGGGAGCACTCGAACGGCTTCTTGTTGAGATGGCCGACAATGTGGACATGGAAGCGGGATGCTGTCGATGCCCAGAAGCTGCAGTGTGGGCACTTGTACACCTTTTTCAGGGACGAATTGGCTGCCTCCTCTTCGGGCGTCATCTTTTTGGTTACCTGCAGTGCATGAGAGAGTCAAATTTCATTTTGACGCATTTGTCGTGCGTGGGTTGCATTGTGTGTGTGTTTGTCCTTGTGTGTGTGTGTGTGTGTGGGTGTGCGTGTGTGCATGTGGTCTTGCTGTAGATGTTGTGGACTTACCTCGCCGTAACCGGGAGCCGTCTCCACGCCGTAGTAGCTGTTCTCCTCGTTGCTGGTAGTCTGGCTGCCGGGCGACTTGGCCAGCAGGGTGGTCTTGTCCTGGTGCACAACGGCGGCAATCTCCTTGGTCGCCTTGTTCCAAATGCAGACGCGCTGCTGCTGCACAGCTGCCTGCTGCTGCATGGAATGGGTGTCCGAGCGACGCTCGCTGCTCTCACCCGAGTTGGAGTCGTACATTTCGTTGGCACAGCGTATGGCCTCGGCGCACTGCGTCAGATGGTGCAGCAGATCTGTGGAGGATTTGCAGCGATGACGACAGTGCTGGCAGCGTGTTGAGCCGGACACGCTCAGATTGAGCGCCGAGTGCGACTGGCGATCCTCGTCATCCTCATCGATCTCCAGGCGATCGTCGGCATCGTCCTCGTGCAGAGCGGCATCGTCCTCGTCCAGCACCACCGCCGACGACTGACAGCTCTTGCCGTGTATGATCGATTCGGACAGACACTTGGCCACATGACCGCACTGGCAGATGAGATTATCGTGCTGGGCCCCCGTCTTCAGTTTGTCGAAGAAGGAGCCACCACCCTTCTTGGCCAGCAGACTGCGCGTGGAGGCCATCGAGGCGATGGTCGTTGCCGGCGACAGCTGCGGCACATCCGACTTGTCCAGCATCTCGGAGATTTGCTTCTCATTGAAGAACATCGAGGCAATCTCGGTTAGCGAACTTCTCGATGCGTTCGTATCCTTGGAAAGGTTCAGCACGCTGTAAATGGCGAAAGTCATTAGTGAAATTTCCTAATAAAAACGTGGGATCTATAATTGCGATAGAACTATTCTAAAAGGCAGTTACTGATACACAAAAAGTAAAAACTAAAGAAGTCGTTTTGCTTTTGCTAGTAAAATATTATAGCCATGATCTATATAATGAATGTATTTTGGTAAATTGGGCTTAAAATTTGAATTTCTTAGTTCGATTAAGAAATTTCAATATATTATTATATTACTTACTCCTTGGGACTCTTTGTGATGGGTATGAGGTTGGGCACCGGTCGCAGGGTGCGTGGAGTGGCTGTGCCAACGCTGGACGTGTCCGAGGAGCAGCCGCCCTTCTGCGAGAGATCCGTTGGCTCCTCATCATCCTCGTACTTGCTGCGCTTGCCGTAGTGCTCCTCGCCGCTCAAGGCGCCACCATCGGCATCGTCCAGGTCATCGTCCAGATTATTGTTGTTATACTGATCCTCGAGCTCGGCGCTGTCGCTGAGGAAATCATCGCACATTTCACTGGCACCCACTTTATTCTGTCGTCGCGGCCAAATGGAGCCGGCATTGCCCACCGGCGGCACATGGTGATTCATCTCGTGGACGGTGAGCGACTGCTTGATGTCGGCGGTGAAATCACAGGCGGCACACTTGAAGGCGCCAGCGCCTCCATGGTTCTTCATGTGCCTGTCCAGGTTCCACTTGTACGGCGTGCGAAAGTCACACGTGACGCACTTGATCATCGGCATCGAATGGTACTTCACGTGCTTGCTGAAGCGCGCCTTAATGTGCGTCACATAGCTGCACTTGTCGCAGCGGAAGAACTTCGTCTTGCCGTGCTCGGCCAGCTCGTGGGCACGCAACTGGGTGCGATACAGTGTGGTGAACTCGCAGGCGCTGCACTTGAGCAGACGATTCTGTGGCTCCTCGCCGCCGGAGGAGAGCGTCGCTGGCGGCGGTGTTGCCGAGCCACTTGGCGAGGGCGTTGGCGGCTCCGCTGGCGATGACTGCCGCTCGTATGCCTCCTGCACGTCCAGATCCCTAAGCGTTGCCTGCAACTGTCTGCCATAGCTGGAAACTAGCTCCAGCTGCTGTTCGCGCTGCTGCAGCTCCTCGCGCTGCCGCTGATTGTAGGCTTCGATGTCGCGCTGCAGCTTCTGCTCCTGCAGCTGCAGCTCCCGCTTCACTTGCTCCAGCGTCGGCATGTCCGGCACGGATAGGCTCAACGACTGGCCGCCCATGACGCCGACGCTCTCCTCGAGCCGTCGCTTGCGTGCCTCACGGCTCATGCCGCGCTTGCCACGCGCCTGTCCATGGCCACTCGGGATGCCATCGGTGCAGCCGTGCACCATCTTCATGTGGCGCACCAGCTTCTGGAAGTGGCGGGATGCGTACAGACAGAGCTTGCACTTGTTTATCACAATCTTCTCGCCGTGCACGTCGCGCAGATGCGTCAAATGGTAGCGCGGATTCTGTGTGAAGTATGCGCAATGATTGCAGCTGTAATTGCGCTTAATCTTGCACTGCGGCAGACCCTCCTCCTTGGCATCCAGCGACAGCACCACATGTTGCTGTGTATGATGTTGCTGCTGCTGTTGTTGCTGATGTTGCTGCTGCTGCTGCTGCTGCTGTTGCTGTTGCTGCTGCTGCTGCACGCTGTTGACAACGGCAACGGCTGCTGCTGCCGCCTGTTGTTGCTGCTGCTGCAGCAACTGTTGCAGGCGATAACGTTCCAGGTGCTGCTCCAGTGCGCAACTCGCAGCTTCCGGCGTTGTCGACGCTGTCGTCTCCAGCGATGTGTTGCTGTTGTTGCTGTTGCTGTTGCTGTTGCCATTGTTGCCCTTGTGGCCACCGCCCGGCTCCATGTACAGCTGATTGCCACTGACAACGCTGCGCACGATTAGAGTATCGCCGGAGCGCTGCACCATCGACGGCAGGTCCATGCTGCTGATCTGTCTCTCTCTCTATCCGTGTGGCTTGTGTGCACAGTTTGGGTCTCTTCGACAGTTCAATTAGCTATTGTTTAACTGCAAGAGAGGAGCGTTTAAAAGACAAATTAGATATGCATATTTGCGACATTTCTTATCTTATTTATATAAAGTTTTCTTTTGGCAAAAAAAAAAATATCGTAAATGTTTCAACTCTTTTTTTGTTTGCCCAAAATTTACGGATTTTATATCATGGTTGGGTATATTGCTACAATTTTTGTACACCAAAATTCTAAAAAATTCTAAGTACTAAAAATTGCTTTAAAATATAGATTTGCTATTATCTTCAGCTTATATTTATTTTTCAGTTTAATGTGATAAACACAAAAAACAGCAAGTGAATAAAATACAAACATTATATTAAAAGTTACCAATGAATTTAAGTATTGCCCATTATAGCGTAAAAATATACTTTTATTTATACATACAATTTTGGTTTACATTTTAAACAAAAATTGTCAAGATTTGAATATTCAACGAAAGTAAAAATGCCTTTAGTTTAAAATTAAAGCCAGTGTGTATTAAAATTTAAGCATGGCGCCTGAAAATTAAAGTTGAAATGTATTTTGTATTTTATATGAATACATGAAAAATTTGACAGACTTCTTAAACTTGGTTATTATTATGTAAAGAATGGGGTGGTCTTTTTTGAGGCGAAAGAACGCATTTAAAAGTGTCCCATTAACATTTAAAGCCGACATTAAGACTTAAATGCAGATTTTGGCACAATGCAAACACTCATTAAGGACACGCGTACACACACACACACACACACACACACACACACACACTTGCTTCACACTTCTATGCATGTCTGTCTGTGTGTCAGCTCATAAATATTTCAGCGCTTAATGTTCCAGCACATCGGAATAGCAGAAGCAACAACACAATGATCATCTCTCGCTGAGACGCGGAGCAGCATTTGCTGTGACAGGAGTGGGAATTGTGAACTGCTTCTGTTGTGTGTCGCATTCGTGCCTTCCGCTTTGGCGACGACGACGACGACGACGACCGAAAAAGGATATTAAAATGAAATGTATGTGTCGTTTTTAATGTCGCTGTCCGAGCGGGGACAAGCAGGCTGACAATGTACCAAAGCCGACCATAAATTGTGCAAGCAATGTAAATTTGAGAGCGGCCACAAATCTCCGGGGCGTATGCGTATTGTGTAGTTGTTGTTTGGCTGTCCCAAATGTGTTACACAAATCCATTTAGGGGCTAATTGGAGCTGCCGGAAATGCCGATGCCAACACATAAAAAGAGAACCAGAATGGAACTAAGCCCAGAACATTTTGCATGACTGCACAATTGGCGCAGAAATGTGCTGACAGTCGACTAAGGACTCGCATGTCAAGTGCGCATAATCCTTTGGGCGTCGTCTACGTTTTTTTTTTTTTTTTGTATGAAGCAAATGCTATAATTTAGTCTTTTAAGTGCTTTTCATTGGGGGGATGCGTATAAATTGAATCGAATGGACAACTAATGTGCACTCTTAACGCTGTCTAAAGTGCCGCACAAGCAGCTCAATTATTTAAACCGGTCGGAAGCAGGAGCAAGCATTGTCCTTCAGTGCTTGGGCTGCTGAGCATCCTGCACTTTAATTAAAAAAATAACTTAATTTGCTTAATTGCAGCTAATTGAGCATATAAATGTAAAGTTTCTTACTGTACGTATATTTTTGAAATTTCTTAATACCACAAATCAATGATTTTTGATGATGCGTTTTTAATTATCCATAGCTTTTTATGCCTGTTTAACTGATATTATTTATACCAATTGTCATAAGTTTTATAAATGATTGATTTTACTTTGAATTTGTTCAACTTATGCTATGTTTTACGCTGACTGAAACTAAGTTTAACTATTGAATTGAAATGGGCATTTTATGATATGATATTTGACTATAACAAAATGCTATCACATTTCTCTTTTTCATATTTTATAAATATTCATAATTAATAATAAAAGTCAAAGTTAAGTACGAAAAACTTGAAAAACCCATTGAAAATGAATAACACGACCTTTCTTGTTTTAAGCATACAAAAAAAGAATTTGAAAGCTTATTAAATATAAGAAGGTACACTTTTCTTAACTGACTAATTAACAAAATAAGTTTCACGCACATTGTGATCACAGTCAGTGTTTGCCACTTGTGCGATGTGTGAGTGGCGGGCTGAGTGGCATAAAGGGGCGGAGGGGGGCGTGGCATCATATCCTTTAGCATTGTTGACGCCGCGCGTTAGTCTCATTTAAAATATGCTTATTACGTAGTAGACGACGCTTCCTGCTTATTTGCTTTTGTTTATGTTTGTTTGTTGTTGTTGCTTTTGTATTTCTTTGCCAGAGCAAATACTTGTCGCACACACACACACGTACACACACACACACACTTGCAGACTGCAGCCGCCACACGTTTTGTGGCGCTTTGAAATTTTAATTTTTTCACACGACGCCTAAAAGTAAGCGGGAAAGCGAAAAATGAAATGAATGAAAAGAGTGTAAAGACTGAGTGAGGGAGTGAGAATGAAACATTAACACGCAACAGAGCAACATCCGCTGCCACAGTGACTCAAGTTGCCTTTGTTTGTTTGTTTGTTATGCTCTGCAGCCGAATGGCAGAAGGAGCATATTGGTTGAGTGTCCGTCTTAAAGTATGAAACAGCTTTAAAGTTGTCGCTGAGAATGTTATGTAGATTCTTATCGGATTCTGATCAAAGAAACTAAAAATATATACAAATAAAACAAATACAGAATGACAGACTTGAGTGAAAGTTTCAGAGTCAAAGTTCAAGTTACTATATGAATTGCTATAGTTTTAGCTTTAGGGTCACATCTTTAGAATCTAATTGTTGTAGTGATTTTCACTTTATGTTTATTATGATGAGTGATGTGTTAAAAACCAAATATGCAGGTTTGTTTCTAATCAAAGAAACTAAATATATATAAATATAAAAAAAAAATAAAGTGCCAGACTGAAGTTAAAGTTTCAGAGTCAAAGTTCAAGTCACTTTTTTAAAATTGCTATAGTTTTAGCGATTTTCTTTTTAACTTTTTTTTTTATGGAGAATGATGTGTTTAAAGCTTAATCTCTCTGATTTTTTGCAATAAAAAGACAGCTATATAGTCTAGTCTCAGAGTCAGTATTTATAAATTAGAATAGTTCCAACTTTTCCTATTTCTAGTGACAGTTTTGCAGATACAGCTTAAGAGTGCCCGCTTTAAAGATAGAGTATGTCGCAGTCGTGAGTATTTCGACGTCTTAAATATTTTTCGTTGCTGTTGCCTACGCGGACTTAATTAATCTTGCCGTGGGCTTAGCACGTCGTCCTGGGTGTCCTGTTCCGTTTCGTGTTACTTCATCTCTTTTTTTTGGCTGTTGTTGTTGCTGTATGCCGTTTATCCTTTTCTTCCGTGTTGACTGTTGCCTGCTGGCTTTTAATGAGCGGAAAAAACGGTCCGAGCAGTGCGGACATCAAGCCCTTTTGATTGATGCCTTTGACTGCCTTTTCTTTTAACCATTGTGACTTTTGCATTTAATTAAAATTCAATTTCGACCAAAAATCGCACCCGAGTAAAGATACAAAATATGAAATTTATGCTAAAAACATTGTTGACACGTCCGCGCAATAAAATAGCAAACAGTTTGGCGCTAAATTAGCAAAAGTCCTTAAAGCAAATTGCCGCTCACAGGACACAACACACGAAACAAACAAAACTGCAGCTGCGTGTCCTGTGCCATTTCCGCTCTGTGGCGATGCGTTAGCCTGTTGTTCTTGTTGTTCTTGTTGGACCCTCGGCCAGCCCAATTTCTGGTGTATAGTCGCTAAAGGATTCGCATCCTGCCTGCCTGCCTGCCTGCCTGCAAAGGCCGCTGGCACGAAATTAAAAATGTGTTGCTACAAAATTAACTGCAATGGCCAACTGCAATTGCAAACGAAGGGAGGCGAAGGAAGCGAAAATGCCCAGATAAATACAAAAAGAAAAGCGTGCTTTCCATCTCCGATTCAGTTGACGACCCTCGCTGAACATTTTCCCGCCACTTGTATTTGCAGTGAGTGGTTGGATGCAGCGAACGAAATCAGCTCGGCTGCTCCACAAAATGTTTATTCATCATCAACTTATTTGTTGCCTTTTCTGCCCTTAAATAGCAGGCAACTTTTTTGCAGCAAGTTCAACAAATTGCCATTAAGAGTTGGCAATTTGGCCATTTTTATATGCGAGAAATAGTGCAGTGCATTAGTGCAGTGCTGCTCTGTGTAAATTGTGTATGCTGAGCGTATACTTAATATTACAATAGAAGATGCTTAAATGAATTGCAAATGTTGTTCGTAGCATAAGCAGCGTTTGGATTAGTTACTTTTACTTGTTTGTAAGCCTGACAGATTTTTATTTTATTTTTTTTTAAATAGAAACTTAATTTCTGATTGTTTGTATCCTAATTAACAATAAGTTTATTGGTCTGTTTGTGTTTGTTTCTGTTATACGATTGCTCATTTTATTTACTGTCAGTTTCTTAAGAGTCTTTAATTTCGAATAGTCTTAAGTTAATTATTTTAAATTTGAAATATTTTTGTATTCTTTATAGCTGGTTTTACTTCCAGTCTAACTTTCTGTGCCTGACTGCATCTAGTCGACAGTAAAAATAAATAATTAGAATTAGATATCTACAGGTAAATATAAAAAAAATGGATTATATGTCAAATTCATATATTATATAAAGTTTTATGCCAAGTCAAACTTTAAAAATACTTTATATGCATTTAAGCCAAGATAGGATATACATTTTTAAAGCGATTTGAAATTTATAGACTGTGCAACAGATTAATATATCATTGTAGACCTTTCTGTTTACGTCAGAAAGTTTAGCAGCTCGTGTTTTAATATATTGGCTCTTTATTTTGCCAATTTGGCAAATATGTTGGTTGTAGATTTTCACAACCCAATCGCCAGATAGTCAAAACTTTGCCGTGGCTGTAAAACAATACAATTTTGTTAAATTTAAGCTTGCCATTTTGCTGCCACTAAACTTTTTCGCACTCGGCAAAACTTTGCTCCTTTATACAGTTCATAAAATTGTGTGTGTGCGTGTGTTGGTGTGTGTGTGTGTGTGTGTGGGAGGAAGTGCGCACTTCTATTGCCTTCACATAAATCGCAACAAATGTCAAAGTTTATTTGGCATTTTTGGAAATTAAATAAAGATTTGTCACGTAGACATCGGAGGCAACTTAGACATACGTTTCTTTTTTTATTCCCTCTAAATGACAACTGTATTTCCACTTTCCCACTCTAGCAGTTCAACTTAACTTTAGCAATTTCTTGAATGTGCTGCTTTGATTTTCGGGCGCTTTTGAATATGCTGCTCCCGCCCTTTTCTATTTTACGCCCACGAAACATGTCTGGAAATTGAAATTTTTGCGCCGTGCCTGAACACTTTGGCATTTGGTTTTGAGCACCACCTCGCCCCGCAGCCCCAAATGTCAGCAGCAGCACGTCTCTGAGCTCTAAAGAGCTCTTCTGCAAAATTCTTGTTGATGCTGTTGTTGTTGTTGTTGGCGCTTATTTGCCTGCTAAAAAGTTTGGCCGGAAGATGTGCGCGCAACTTCCGTTTTGTTTTGATTAAACTTTAATGGACAGCTGGCCAGCGCACATTTGCACATTTATTTGTCTTGGCCTTTGCCACTTGCCGCTGCCAGCCACAGGACTGCAATTAGAAAACACACACAGTTGCCATGAGAAGAACTACGGCATAGTTTGCACGCTGAGCTGAGCTGCTCGACTTCAACATATGTTGGCATATGTTTGGCCAGAAGATGGCATCACAGCATCCCAACAGCATCCATCCAACAGCTATCCACCTGCTGTGCGGCCTGTCCATGAATAACAATTCGCACCCCAAGCCGAACGCAGCACCCATGCATATACATATACTACATATATACACATGCATGTTGTCGCGGCCATTACTCATACGCCATGTTGGCTAAAAAGAAGAAAGAAACGAGACACACACACACTTAATTACCACGTATATATACGGAGACGACTCATCAGCATACGCTTCGTAGTTCGACAGTCTGAAAGCTGTTAAAAAGCGCTTTGGCTAACGGGTAAATCATAATAGTAAAAAAACAACCAACATGCAACCGCTAGCAACAACAACAACAATAGCTGCACATGTCCGGTGGCAGCATCAGCATCAGCATTTATTGTTATGCTTGCCACAAGACGCAGCCAACAACAACAACAACAACAGCAACATGTAAATTAACAGGCAGCGCCCATTGGTAGAGCTGCTGATGCACCGCTCTTAAATTGTACATGGCAGCTCACAAAGCCTTCGGCAGTTCACTCACACTAACACACACACACACACACACACACACACACACAATTCGCCTGTCGCCACTTTTAACATGCATAAGATTTGCTGGCTTTGTTTAAAGCAGCAGCAGCAGCAAACAGCAGCAGCAACAAAAAAGAAACCTTAATTCTAACGCTTGCCTGCTCTCGCTGTAGCCGATGATGCCGACCAGCTACACTCTCTCTCTCTCTCTCTCTCTCTCTTACGCACTCTCTCTTTATCGTTTTGTTCGGTCTCTGTTAATAATGTTGCCAGTTTGCTTTCTGCCGTCACACAACGCAACGGTCTTGCGGTCCAACAACAACTGAGCGACACAGGCCAAAAGAAGTGGCCGCCGTGGTGATTCTGCTGCTGATGCTGCTGCTGATGCTGCTGCTGCTGCTGCTGCTGCTGTTTATTTACCGTTGCCTGTTAGTTGTCCTCTTCGGCTGCTGCTGCTGCTGCTATGATGATTGCAGATGGCAACTGTTATGTTAACACTGCATGGCTCTCTTAAAAAAGAGAGTGGCCAGATGCGCGCTTCTGTTAAATGCCATCGCTGTTAACTAACTGTTAACAAATTGAATATGTGTGAACAGCAATTGCTTAACTGTCTTAAAAACAACAAAATATATATTGAATTTAAGAGTGAAATAATATTTTAAAATTTAAAACTAATTATATCTTCCTGATAGCTAGTTTACAAAAGTATAACTAATATTAGAAAATTTCAATAAATATTGCCTATTTTTTGAGCGCTAACAATTCCAAAAAGCTAATAGCTTAGCTAACATTTCAATTAATATTTGTATTAAGCCTTTTATTGCAAATCGGTTTTGCCCAACTTTTATTACTATCAATAATTCTTAAGCTAAGTGATTCCTGCGTCCAGTTGAGATTCCGTAGTGTTTTTTTTTTAGAATTCCTCAGTCATTTACCGTACTTAATTTGTTAACCAAGCAGCAAAAAGAAATCGACTTGATAAATGTTAAATTCAAGGACCCTTAAAAAGAACCACAATGTCGAAAGGCTGAGACGCAAACGGGCATAAAGTTGAATTCGTGTCCGCTTTCGACGCAATCAACACAAATGCTACTTAAAAATTTATTTGCGACACGCACACGAGACCAACGGCAAAGAAATAAGGGTGGAGGGACTATCGTTAGGAGCAGGAGCAGGAGCAGAAAGAGGTAGCCAGAGTGTCAGAGATACCCGTATATCCGAGACTGAGGCGTTGCAAAGCACAAACACTTATCCCACACACACACACATATATATAGAGGCAAAAAAGGACAATCAACATTTTAACACTTAAGAGGCGAAGCCGTGAAATAAGCATGCATATGTGTGTGTGTGTGTGTGTCTGTGTGTGTGTGTGCGTGTGTGGGGGTTGATAGAAGGGTTTGTTGAATGGCCGGCTGAAAAATGTGTTGCGGTCATGCATTTTTATACGTTTTAGTCTGGGCGCCGAGCTAAACGTGCGGGCAAGGACATCAGGGCATCATGTTCGGGCCATGGACCACGACCATAACCAGGACCCGGACTGGGAGAAGAGCAAGGCCAGGAAACGGGCAACGCACAACCAGCAGCCAGACAGACACCCACACACACACACACACACACACACAACCATAAGCGCTTGACATTCTCTGACTGTCAAAAGGAGCATTTTCAAAAGTGTCACAAAACACACTCACACACACACTGAATGAAAGCTGATGCTCATGTGTGTGTGTGCTTAGTTATCTGATATATTTACTCGACTAGCAAATAAAAAACAAAAAATCGCAAAATCAAAACGAAACAAATGTGCAGAGAAATCTGCGCAAAAAGCGTCGGCAAGTGTAACGGTATTGGTTTTTAATAGCAATTAGGAGGCACACGTGAGTGGCAAAAGGACACGTAGCTACGTACAAATATTGGCCACAGAAACTAACTAAGTTCTTAGCCAAATCTTTGGCTGGCAACTTTTTGGCGTAAAAGTTTTCCAATCAAACACTTTGCCCAGTTGACGCCGCTGAAAACTATGCTACAATTCAAGCACTGCTTTTATATACTGTGCGCATGAACCCTTATAGGGTATCATGAAGAGAAGGAGACATTTGCTTACAAACGGTAACCAAATATAATATAAAATGTATAGAGAGAAGAAACAATAAAGGATATATACATAATATGTGACCAGAAGATGTCAAAGATGATAGGCAAAGGATGAAGTTATATATGTATAATATTCAGTAACTGACTTCAACTGACTGACAGGGTATCTGGCAATCATGATTCATTGTTTCTTGTGTGTGTCCTGAGTGTGTTTTTTTGGGTGTGTGTTGGTGTATGTGTATGTGTTGGTGTACATGTCCAACTACTGGCAAAGCTCAGCTTGTTTGTTTGCTTGTTGCTTCGTTTTGGGGCAACTGACGGCAGCTGCTGCTCCCCCA
Organism: Drosophila flavopinicola; assembly: GCA_035042425.1. NCBI lineage: Eukaryota > Metazoa > Arthropoda > Insecta > Diptera > Drosophilidae > Drosophila > Drosophila flavopinicola. The sequence goes on along the minus strand of JAWNLL010000476.1, from coordinate 3,975,322 downwards.
AATCCCCTAAGCCCCCCTTTGCCGGTGTATGTCTGGTAAATGAAGCCGCTCGATTTGGCCACAGCAAAGTTGCTCGAGTGCAACATGTAAGGCATGAGGCATGAGGCATGGGGCAAGAGGCACACATGAGTTGGGTTATTCAGCAGCAGGGACAGCAGCAACAGGAGCTGGGCAATCCTTTGGGCTGATATGTATATGTATGTGTTTATTTGTGTGTGTGTGTATGTGTGTATGTGCATGTATGTGTGCAGTGGCAAGTGCTTCTTGCCCAGAGGATGTAAATGATTGCAGCGTAATGAAGCTGCACAAATTCACACTAAAATTGTTGCACTTGCACTTGCACTGATTATTATTGCCACAGCTGAGCACATAAATTCCTATTGGATACTTTAGCAAGTGCCAATTGCCCGAGTGCTCAAATTGTGCATGTGCAGGTTTAGAAGGACTTAAGCAATTAACTGCATGTCGAAAGGAAAGGGGCCAAGCACTAGAGCATTAGTTCGCATGTGTGTGATATAAGTGTAGTTTTCATCTTCTATACTTCACAGGATACTCTTTAGTTATTTGTTAAGCAGCTGAACGATTATAAATAAATTCAAATATTTTGATGATTTATTACCATATATTATTATCAGATTTATACAAGTTATAACTAATTGCTAGATTTATTATATATTTTAAAATTATTTAAAATATGCCTCACGCTTTTCTTTTGCATTTTCTCCACTCTAAAATAAAGCTTAATTCTAAATGCTTGTCTGCCTTTGCTTTATGAGCTATTTCAAGCAGGACAACAAGTTCCTTGGCTAGATAAATTTGATTAATTTGCAGGCAGGCAGGCTGGCAGCTAGCTTGAAGCAGGTAATCATCAAGGTGCTTCAAAGTCGCTGCCAAAGCCGCAAAGCCATGAACGGCACTTCATCAAACAAACGAGTGAGCAAGTTTGCTGCTAGGTAACCCACAGACACACACACACACACACACACATATATATATATATATATATATATAGAGAGAGATAGATATACATCAGTATTGGTTGGAGCGAGGGCTGCAAGTGGGCGGCTGCGGTGGCGGCCTTGTAAACACGTTCACAGTTATAAAAGCATATAAAATTTCCTATTTAACTTCCGGCATGCTTCACACACACACACACACAGACACACACACAGGTAGAGCTGCACAAACAGGACCTTAGAAACCCCATGTCATGTGTGGCTGCTGACATGGAAAGTCGAAAGAAAACATATCCGTGACAAAGTAAAGCAAAGCCACCGGCAGCTGCAAGCAGCAACAACAATAATACTTTTAGTAGTTGCTGTTTTTCATTTCATTCTTATTTCTTGGTGCTCTCGCTCTTGCAACTTACTTACCAACTTTGCTTTGGCTTTGTGCGCTCGCCGCAAATGGCATAAAGGACGAAGGACGAACGCAGCGGCTGCACTGAAATTGAATTCAGCTGCAGGTGGAAGCAGCAGAAGCAGCAGCAGCAGCAGCAGCAGCAGCATCAGCATCGGCCGCAGGAGCCGCAGAAGCACCTCAAGCAAAAGGAGCGCGACGGCATTGCTGAGCTGACAGGATGTGTGACAAGCTTTTGAATTGAGTTTGCTGCGTGCCTTGACAGCCACAGGATTTAGCGCACACCCAGTCATAGTGCTTTAATATTTAATAAACTCACTTTGACTAGCTAGCTTCGCAGCCAAAGCACAACTTAAATACGTGTGCTGCACACACACACACACACACACACACACATACATACATACAGCTTTTGCGTTCTGCCTGGAACATTTTACTATACATATTTAACATACATCAAAGCTAAATACTTGTGCTGTTGTTATATTTTTTTTAAAGAGCGCATTGCAAAAGATTTTCGCAGAAATCGACCACGCGTCCTTGCTAAAAGGGATGATAATCGAAAGCATGTAGAAAAAACATTGGCGAATTTTCCACTTAAAAGTTATATAAAAGCTTTTGATTTTCAACCAGTTGTAATTCGTGAAAACTCAAAGGGAAAATCAACACGAGGAATTTTGGTTGAACCAAAAAAAAAACCCAATTTGTCAAAGCTTGATAATTTGACATTTTCGTAGCTTGATTTTGCATTTAATAATATTTTCGTTGGTAAATTACTTTTAAGCGAATTTCATGCCAATATTTGGTCTAGCTTAAATTTTAAAGTGCGAGTCTGCTGCAGTTGCCGCAGTAGAGGGCAAATGTTGCCCCAAATTCAGGCACACACTTCATCGAAAAACCAGTGGGGAATCCTTATCTTCGGCGTGCCGAAGATTTTATACTCTTTTCGGACCTTAAGTCAATTTTCAACTGCCAACTGCACCACCGAAAAATTTAACAACGCATATCTTTGCTATTTATAACTCAATCGATAAAAATTTTAACATTGATAAGCTATAAAGATGTTCAAGTGCACAAGGAAATTTAAGGCGATAGTTTTGAAAGCATGGGATATATGGCCAAAACAGACTTCCATTTGTATGGCAGCTATAGATAAGATATAGTGGTTCGATCCCGCTGGTTCCGACCAATGTGCTCTACATTTGAATAATAAGTGTCTGTGCAAAGTTTGATCAGGATAGCTCAAAAACTGAGGGACTAGTTTGCATACATACAGACAGACAGACAGACGGACAAAAAGACAGAGAGACAGATATGGCTAGATCAATTTGTTTTGTCATTCTAAGCATACTGGCTGTAACTTTTGGGGGTCTCCGACGCTTGCTTCTTCGCGTTACAAACTTCAGCACAAACTTAATACACTATTTTCTTCGAAAGAGTATAAACAGCGTAGTCCAAATGGGCGGCGCTTTGCTTTGACAACAAGACACAAAAGAGAAGCCAGTCAGAGACAGATAGACAGGACCCAGGCAACAGACAACAGGCACGTGCTCTCCTTGTAAATTGTGTAACATATGCGATATTGGGCTTTAAATTGCTCTTTTGACGGGCAGATTTGCGTACGAATGCATTATTCAGCGAGTAAGCCATAAATTGAGCTCGGCGACTAGGCCAAAGGCGATACATATATATATATATATATGTATATGGACTGAGTGTTGCTTTATGGCCAAGCTGAAATAATTGCAATTTACGATGTTGAACTCGAAGTCGCGACCAATCGACGCGTGGCATCAGCACTCGTAAATAATAAGAACAATAACAATAACAGCAACAACAAGCACAAACAGCGCCTGGCACAATATTTAATAAACAAAACTTGCGCTAATCATTAAATTATGATTAATGTGCCGACAGTTTTGGCAGCCAGCCGAAGGCCCAGCCACCAAAAAATGAAAACGTGCCCCAACAAACAATCAGCAGCAGTCTCAGGAGACGCGTGCGGAGTCCTTGGAACACATACTCATTCTCTCTCTCTCTCTCTCTGTCTATATAAGCTTAAGTAATAAGCAACAAGACGAATGATGCAATTTGCAAATATGGACAGAAAAGTATTGAACAGAATTCATATGCATGTTGGCAGAAAAGTCAAGAAATTTGGACAAATTGCTATAGTTGTTAATAATAATAAAATAATAAAATTAATAGTTGTTAACACATTTGAATAACAAAGAATAATTTATATAGTTTTATAATAATCAAAATAAATATTAAATATTTGCATGCTTTTATACTTTTTTTTGTTTAAACATAAAACATAAAAAATAAACATACTGTTCATATACAGTAGCTAAAAACATATATTTTTTCATATCCCTTTGATTTTATATATTTAGTTCAGTTCACAGAAAAGTATTAAACAATATTTTCCAAATTGTACTAAAAAGAGTAAATATATAAATATATAAATATAATAAATATCTATAAGCGAAATATTAATAATAAAAGTGAGTTAAGAAAGCAATTTAATTTGTATCATAATAAAAATTCATATATGTATGTCAACATAAACATAATACTAATTATAAATGTTATTGCAAACAACTCGTATTAAATTTTAAATATTTAAAATTTCCGTTTATTTTTATATTTTAAATATATATTTTATTTTATATTTTACTGGCTAAAAACATATTTCAATTTTCTTTTCCTGTTGAATTTATGTTTCGCTTAGCTTTTGGCACTTAGGAAACAATCAAATGTTTTCCCCAAAAATCTACACAAGTCTAACAAGCAATTAACTAAGATAATAATTAAGATGTTTTAAATTCTGCCCGCTATGCGGAGTGTGTGACTATATGAGTAAGCAATGACCAAATAGCTGCTATATATAGAGTAAATGTAGCATGTGTGGCACTATAGTGTATAATATATATATATATAAGCACAAGTGATCGCTCATTGCAAAACTGAGCGATGCGATAAATGCACAAAGAGCATGCAAAACATTAAATAAAAGAGAACGAGAATTTTTCCACTCATTGCTCAACAGATGCAAACAAAAAGCCGCAATATGCGAATGTTGGACTGACATAATTGCGCGTGTGTGTGTGTGTGTGTGTGTGTGTTTGACATTGGCTTGATTTGTCGCAACAGCAAAGGGGGAAGGGGAGGAGAGAGCGAGAGAGCGAGATAGAGAGAGCGAGAGAGAGAACGCTCATCATTCTGTGCGCTGGCAGTTAACTAATTGATAATCAAACAGTAAACTCTGAGGCAGCTGACTGTACTTGACGACTGCTGTGGTCAGAGACTGTGTCTAATTTGTCTAAGGCCAGCCACGCGTTGCGTATGCGCAATGTGCAAATATGGCAAAGTTGCGCATACGCCGCGTTTGCCAAAGCAGCTGCAAGCAGCAAACAGCAAGTTCAAGTGCATTACGCATACGCATTTCAAATCGATCAATGTCATGGTATAGGCCTATATATCTATATATCTACTGTATATTTATATATATCTGTATAATCTGCTATGCATTTATGCACAATTTGATACAATCGGCTGGCTGCTGCGACCCTGGCACAACATTTAGCAATTGCAATTGGTTCAAGATCAGCCGGGCGCAAAACGATTTGGTTTTCGGCTCTCGGCGCTCAGTTTTGTGCACTGCTGTTTTGTTGCTGCTGTTGCTGTTGTTTCATCTGATTGTCCATTGGCAACCTTGTGACAATTGATTTCTGCTCACAGAGCGCAACTACTTGGAAGGCACTTTTGTGGTCGACTCTCAACGCAACTCGACTCGACTCGACTCGCTCGACTTAGTCATAATTTATTCTTGCAAACTGTTGCCTTATCAGAGAGCGACTATTTCATTCAGTGTGCCCTCCCCCCCGCACTTTGAGTCATTCGAGTCGCTGTTTGGCATTGTTGCGAATTGTGGTTGCACTTGGCTGTTAATGTGTGAGCCACAACAGCATCAACATCAGCATCAGCATCAACAACAACACTATTAACATTAGAACCAGAGCCCGTTGAAGACAACAACTATACAGCAATGAGTGTCGATGAGTTTTGCATCGAGGCTGTCAACTTGTTGAAGCTCACTTCTATCTCTCTCTTTCCCTCTCTCTCTCTCTCTCTCTCTCCCTCTCACAGCAGCAGCTCTTTCTCTCTTTCTCGCTCAGTCATTGCATTTTCAGGGTCGCATCTAAGTTTGCGCATCTAAATCAACACATGTGTGGCTAACATACGAGTATTGCATACGATATTAACATAATAGCTGTGCGTACAGTGTATAAAGTACAGTGTATAGAGTGTATGCGGCATGCACATGGCCAAATGGGGTGTTCGGCTGACTTTGAAACGTTCGAGTCGTAAATATGAATAATTATTTAGCTAGCTATGCTAAATCTTTAATGCAAATGTTTCCAAGTCTTTGTTAAAAGTGGATTTAATAAAAGAAAATGAATTATTTTTACTCAATTATTGAACATTTTTCAAATAATAATTGAATTTTTGTATAATTACTATTTTCTCATTTTATAAATAATAAAAATGCTTTAGTTTATGTTAAGAAGTTCTTACTCTTAATATGAACTCATTCAGCTATATTGTTATAATACAAAATATATTTAGTGATAAGCGCAGCAGTAATTTAAATGTCTTAAATAATTTAAACAAATATCCTTGCACTCTTTGCTCGCACTTAAAGCCCAAGCTTACAAAACTTGCAAAATGAGAGAAATTGTGCATCAAAAAATGGCTGCTGGTTGAAACAAATGCAATTGTAATATGCTCTTGCGCATTTGCTTGAATTGAAATCCAATTATATGAAATTCATTTATAATTTGGTGCATTTACAATACAATAATTCTCAGCGCTGCACATGCATATTAAAAGCACAACTATATTAAAACAAATAAATATGATTCTTTTTTTATATTTATTTATAATGATGCTGTGAAGTCAAGTGCATAAAAATGGCGCTGCTGCCAGGCAGGCCATCAGTTGCAGCCAAGTCAGACTTTTAATTTCGTTTTGTGGCCATGTACAGCGCTTGATTAATGGCTGCGAATCCTCAGCCAGCCCCAGCTACCCCAACAGTCCAAGAGCCCCCATTCTCAGGTTCGCTCTACTCGCATCTACAGTTTGCCAGAAACTTCAACAGAAATGCTATTAATTTTCATAAGCAAAAGGGAAATGGGAGTGCGTAAACAATACATATAGACGAGCAAAGGTGCTTTTAAGTGCATTATATATATATATATATATAATTTATATATATATAATTTATATTAATGATGGCAGCAAAGACTTAGCTTGTTTTGAAAGACAATAGAGTTTTATAGAAGTGTTATTGGATAAAGTTTGCGAGCTGTTGAGTGCCTCAAGTGTTGAATGTGAATTTCATAATTTTAAGTGCAAAACTAATTGATATATGGCATAGCGGGAGTCAGGACACAAAGGCGTATACTTAATTTTACTACACTTTTAAATGTAAGAAATAAAATGTTGAATGTAATCGTTTTGTGCTTAACTAACTTTACCAACTTGTTGCAATAATAGTTAATTTGCACTAAAAAGTAGAATTCTAATTAGACGGTATTTTTTTTAACTTTTATGTTAATGAAATACATTTGGTAATTATTGAATTTATTTTAATTTTCTTCGTCCTTTTAATTTTTATTTTCACATTAATACACGATAGCTGTTATCTTCAATATTCAATTCAAATTTCAATTGAACTGCTAATTTGCAGACAATTCATTTAAAGCACTCCAAAAAAAAACACTTTTGATCATTGCAAACATGTTTGATGCTCTACACACACAAACTGTGCAGCGCATCCAGCCAGGCCAAAGCCTCAATCTGCATCATGTCCAATGCCAATCAAACATGTGCACGAACTTGACTTTCAATGCAAAGCGAACAAGGCGAAAGCGAAGCGTCGACGTCGACGTCGGCGTCGGCGTCAGCGCTGACTTTGCCGCTGGCTGTGATCGGCAGCAACCTTGACCCGGTTCTTGAAACTGCAATGGCAACAGCAGCTGCACTCGCAAGAGAGAGAGAGAAAGAGCGCGCGAGGCTGGCAAACGGGTTTTGCCTGCCGGCTGCAGAGAGAGCGCGCGGCAGATCGAACGCGTTGCGCATGCGCAAAATGCCAAACACAAAAGCAAAAGCAAAAGCAGCGCCGAACTCAAATTTGCCATCTCCATCGCACTTGCACTTGTTGTAGTTGTAGTTGTAGTTGTGCACTCGCCCAATTTGTGTTGTTGGTCGCTTTAGTGAATTGGCAATTAGCGGCCGTCGTCATTTTTATGCTCATATTCACATTGCACGCACATTTTTATTAACTACGACTATTTTTTATTATTGATGTCTTAATGTGGCAGCGCCGATGGTCAACTACTGGACGCGGGACGAGACCGGAGATAGAGCGAGAGCGAGAGAGAGAGAGAGAGAGACACACATAGCGGCATTGAGCGTGGCTTGTTTGGCAAAAACAAAAAGTGTGGAGGAGTGTGTTTGGGGGGGTTGGCTGGGGGAGGAGATAAGGGGGGTGGGGGGGGGGTTGGCCTGCGGCTGACGTCAGCGTCGCATTGGCCGCCTGTGTAGAAGGTCGAGGTTAATTAAGTTGTCTTTGGCCGTGCATGGCGACGACCTTGTTGCCGTCTCGGTTTTGCTTTAGCTGCACTTTGCAATCTTGACATTTTGGCTCGAGCTGTTGTCGCTCGCTCTACCCATCTCTCTCTCGCTCTCGCTCGCTCTCGCTGCCTCCTTAATGCATTATTAATTGTTGCAATTGCATGTAAAGTCAGCTCGAGCAGACGAGCAACAAGCGCCACTCGCTAGTTAATTGACTTACAATTTTATTAAAATTCAATTAGATTTGCGGCAACTTCAGGCTTCAAGCGTTTCAAATGCTTCCTCAAGTGGGCGGTGGGCGGGTGCAGGTCCTGCGGTTGGCTGACTGCTGCAACGGGGCGTGGCATTTACTTAATCTCAAATGCCGGCACATGGAAACGTTTTGTGGCGTCCTCTTTAGCGTGCTCTCAATCCGCAATTCGAAATGCTCCATTCTCAATTCCCAATTCCCAGTTGTCACGTCGCGCAGTAGCATATTTCGCATTAAATTGTTGCTGGCAACGTGAGTCAGTTTATACAGATACTCTGTTCCCAGGCGCGCCAGGTGGGCATATTGGTTTTTGTGTCAGCTGTATCAGCATGTTTTAAAGGAAAGCCTATCTATGATTCTATTAAGGCTGCTCGACATGGAAACATACATATGTATAACTCACTACATGCACCAAGTTATTTATTTGTTGTATTTGTAAGGATCTGCTAGAAAGCTGAAGCTGCAGCACTAGAAACAGAGCATTGCAAAGTTGCCAGTTGTTGACTGTGACTTTCTTGCTTGCTTGTTGCCACTACGGCAGTGGCTGTTGTTATTGTTATTGTTATTGTTGTTGTTGTTGTACGGTGGCACGAATGACAGCTTTTGCAATTTAGTTGCAAATTGGCAGTGAGTGCAGTTGCAAGTGGCAGGCGACAAGTTGCCGAAGGTAGCGCCACAAGAAAGAAATCAATGTGCAACAGCGAATGTGCATACAGCTGACTGCTAAAGGGTAGCTGAACAGCGAGAGAGGAGGTCCTGCAGATGGGTAAGCCAAATGCAGGGCAGAACACACACATACACACACATATGGCGCTTGTCAAGCAGTCGAAATGCAAAACTCCTGTGGGGTGGAAAACAGACAAACTAAGCGGATTAAATGTGGGCCAAAAACAATGCATATAACAGTCATATATAAATAAAATATTTCTCGTTAGCAACGTCAAAAGTCAGCAGCTGCCCAACTGTTCTCGCTTCTTACAAATTTAATTTCTCAAAGGAACAGCATGAAATCGCCACAAAAATATACCACAAAATGGGCAACAAGTGCGAAAGCCCCAAAGAAGAAGCATCAAAGGAGCTATACATAAAGCAAAAAACCAAAAAAATAAATGTTTAATACAAAAATAGAAGGCAAATACTCAGCTCAGCTGTGCTGCTATTTGCTTAATTAAATGCGCAAGAAGTGGGCGTGGCAGGCGGACAGAAAAAAAAACAAAAACAAATTCAACGGTCAGATAGCGTGAGCTTAAAATAATCAAGCGAGCAGCAAGAAGAAATGTAAAGAGGGAGACAACAAAAAATGGGCAAAAAGTCGCTGCTTGTATTTGATTACAAAGCATTTATAAGAAGGATAACGGACGAGCAAGGATAACAAGCCAAAAGGAAGCCGCACGAGCCAGTGAGCCAGTGAGTGAGCTAAGTGAGCTGAGTGAAAGGAACGAAATCAAGAAATAATAAAACGCAAAAGTTGCACCACCACCACCAACAACAACAACAACAACAACACAAAAACTGGTAACTACAACAAGAACAACAACAACAACAAACATCTGCAGGTAAATCATTAGGGGCCGACGACTTAGCTGTAATTAATGAGCAACTGGAACATCGGCGAGCCGACGCTGAGCAAATTAACCTGAACTGCTGAGGGTCGCTGAAGGTTCGCCGGGTGTCCAGCAAAAAGGCACTAAAGGTACTACTAAAGGTGTCCAGTTCAAGTGCAGTTCAAGCAACGCCGCATTTCGCTTGTAATCGTCGCAGTTTGCTTTTTCTCGCTTCAACCACTCGCAGTAAACCGCAACAGTCGTGAAAAGCCTTGAGCAGCACTGCAGGAAAATATTCTCATTTTGTCTCGCATATAACGTAAAATTATAATAACTAAATATAGTATGTAGGCTTATTTTTGTAAATTGTTGATAGCAGAACTTATTTATCAGCATGATCTGTAATATTATAAATTTTACATTTTGGAGTATGGATTATTTTTGATTTATTTTATTCCTTTCATTCTGTAATATAATGAATTTTTTAGTTTGAGTATTAACTTTTTCTGATTTATTTTATTCCTTTCATTTAGTTTATTTATTTTATTTAATTTTTTTTATTTATTTTATTTACTTTTATATTGTTTTTTTCATTTATTTGATTTTTTTAATATTTTTTATGCTATTTATTTTATTCATATTATTTGGTTTATATATTTTATATATTTATTTATTTGATTTATTGTATTAATTTTTTTTTATTATATTTATTTTATTTATTTATTGTCGACTACAAATTTGTCGTATTAGACATTCAATTAAATTTATAATTTATATCACTATATATGTTTCTTTCTAGAATATTCGATATCTAACAAAACGTTGTTTATCGAATGCTGTCAATTATTTTCTTTTCGAATTTAAATTATTTATGTAACAATATGGTTCGAAAACAATTTGTAGCTCATATTTGTATTGTTATATATTTCATTTGGTTGGAAGCACCATTTATTACCGTGTTAAGTAACCGATAACTTTTATCGACACATACACACACTCGCACACACACACCCACACACACATAACTCTGTCAGTGCCTTTTGCTTGTCTGGGGTCATATTGTTCGTCGACTATGGCTGGGGGGCTCTTTTGTTGTGGTGCCAAAAACTTTTGCCAGTTAATTATTAAGTAGATACACGAATTTATTGCGACTTTAGCCGCAGGATACGCCCACAGTGCCGCCTCCTGCTTTTTGGCCTACACTTTGTGAATGTGTGCGTTGAGGTGTAAACGTGCGGATTAAGTATCTTTGCTGTCAGTGTGTTGGCCCCCAAAGGAGAAATATACAGAGAGAGAGAGAGAGAGAGAGTGTGAGAGAGAGAGGGAGTGAGAGAGTTGTATATCAATGTATTTTTGTGGGCTGGATGAAAATAACGCTTCGGTGGAAAGTTGGCCAAGGAAACTTGGCTAATTTCGTTGCTGCCTCGCTGTTCGCTCTCTCTCAGGTGCGCATTGAAAAATTGATGAGATTCCGTGCGCTTTGGTTTCCACAAAACTTTTATGAGACACTTGAACTTTAAAGCCGAAACGAGTTGAGGCTGAGAGTTTTGATATTTGATGGTTGCTGCTTGTCGGTTGATGGTCGATTGTCGAGAGGCAAAGCAGACCGCAAGCGGATATCAGACATTATTGCCAAGAGCTTCTGCAGTTGCAGCTTTGCTTGCCATCAAAAACTCAAACAGCTGGCGTAGAGAAGCAAAAACTTGCGCATAAAAAGTGCCAGAAGAAGTGCGCTGTGTAGATGTGTATGTATGTGTGTATGTAGCTATAGACGCCCATTCATATTCATGCAAGGCAAACAGCAACAACAAAGAGTTGCCGGACATGAATCTATAACGAATCTGCAAGCCATATTGATTCAGGGGCAAAGAAAGTGAGCGACAGGGGGTCAGGGTTCAGGTAGCGAGGGCAACGCGCTGCAAAGTATGCAATAAAAAGAGGAAAAACGCGCGCACACAGGAAATCAAACTTCAGTTGAAATTGACTTTGCAGCTGCAGCTGCTGCTGCTCCCACTTGAGGACATTTGCCAACAGATCCTGGACAGGACACGTAAGCCGATTTGTGGCACAGTGCACACCGTCATTTGCGTTTTTAATTGAATTTCCTGTGGGCGGCTCACTTTGTTGTCTAGCAACCATTGAAGGCAATTTAAGCGGCGGTCTACTGAGGCACAAAGGGCTTCAGCACACATACTTGCACATACATACAAATGAATATCAATGAACTGTCATAAAACAGGCGTCGACATATGTATGGGAGATGTGTTGCGAGGGGCGGGGCGGGGGCGGGGGGCGTGTCATCGGGATAGACAAGAGGCGACTGCCTCTGACAGTGGCTGACACGTAGGCAAACATTTAAGCGCCCAACAAACAAACAGCAGCTACGACAATAGTTCACACTCGGAACAAAGCGTCAAAAACACACATACACTCACTCACACACACACACACACGCATACATCGGTAGAAATATATGCATGAATATACTTGCCTGTATTTATAGGCATATACAGTGATAGCTCGTTGTCTAGAACTCTCATAATATTTTTAAAAAAAATATAATCGTAATTTGAATACTTTGAAATTAAACTGGTTTTGGTTTTTTGAAAAAATATACAATCTATATATATTATATTTAATTATATTTTATTTTGTAATATATTTATATATATTTACAATTTCTGTATGTATTTATTAAGACCTCAGCTCTGAAGCCAGCGCTTCCAGTTATAAGAAAGGTTAAAACAAACAAAATTGTAACATTTCAAATGTTTTTGAAATATTTCTATAAAATTCATTTAATCATTATATTATTACAGAATACGCCAAGCTTTTTCTTCTCAGAAAAGGCTATTGAGTATTGGAAATTGTCATCAGCTCTATAAATTTGAAATTTCAGAGACAAAATATATTCATTTGAATAATTTTTAAGGACTCTATCATATTAAAAATGTTTCTGTAGAAAAAAATTTAAAAATCTTAAATAACTTATAGTTCTTAATGTGAGCATCCCAATTAGCGATAGACGACTGTAGTTGTGTTGAGTTTGGGGTCAATTTGCACTGTCAATGACATGTGATTTCAACTAATGACAGCTTAGGGGCGTTGTGTGCTCTCAACAAGATCAACAACAGCGCCTGCAGCAGCAGCAGCAGCAAAAACAACAACCACAGCAACAACAACACCATCGACACTTTCAGCCCAATGCTAAAAGGCTTGAAATTTAATGAAATTTCCATGCAAACCGCAAGTTTAAAGAATATGTGTGTAAAATAAATTTGTATTTAACATGACATGGCGTATGATTAATTTAAGCTTTGCCGCTCTCGGTTTCCGTGTCTAGTTAACTTTATCAAATTTATACACACAAACACATACACACACACACAGCTGTAAAAGCGACCCGAAATTGTATTTGCTTTGACAGTGGAAATCTTTTGGTGCACATATATGAATTTTGCCCATTTTCCACACTTGGTAATGTTGTTTGTGTTTGTTTTGCCCCATTCCCATTCCCATTCCCAATCCACCCCACCAAACCACTCAGCGTAGCATACCCTTGTAACTGAGCCAGTCCTGTGGACGTTTATCGTGGTGTCTATATGTATTTTTGATTAGCTATTTAAGAGTCGGTATCTGTATCTGTAACTCTGGCCAAAAACATTTACGAGAATTTTGCTCGGTTGCGCCATTTGGCTGCCTCAAAGTTTAAATTGTCAGGGCGCATTCACTTTTAATGAGTTTCTGTTTGTTTATTTATACACACACACACCATATATAAATATATATATATATTTATCGGGCTGAGCTTACCGAAACATAAAGTGGAGCGTTCGCTGGCCTTGAACATGTCAGCTGCAAGTATAAGAGAAAAAGACTAAATAAGCACAAATGCGAAAATGTTATTATTAGAATTATAAATGTCAGTTTTCGGAGACTTTTTAGTTGACGTGTTTTACAAATTTAATTAAAATGTGAAAATGCTTCAATTATATACTTTATTTTGATGTCTTATTTAAATGATTCTTAAAGAAAAAATCTTGTAAAATGACAAGGAATGTCCTATTTGATACAGATCCTTGGAAATTGAAACCGAACCGCTTACATATAATTTCAAATGGTTTCTTTTACATAATTTTCTGCTAGATTCAACAAATGTAGAACAACAAAATATACACTTTGAAGCCTTACAACATTTAGCAGAGCATCTCGTAGTCTAACAACACTTTCAATTGCCTTCGTCATATTCGTTTTTATTCACATGCATCATTTGGATAATCAAAAGAGTGTCAAATCAATGCAAATTGGCAAGCACTTAATACCAATGGCCCAGAAATGCATGTGTCATGTATCCTGCTCGCTTATTGCCGCATTAAGTGCTACACAGAGTTGACACACAGACACACACACACACAGACAGATGCACATTGCCTGCTGTTTGCAGGCTGACGCGATTGACAAACTCTTTTGACCCAAAAGAGCCAGCAGCGCATTTATCGTATTGATTGATGAATGAATAGCAGCATTGAGTTGTCTATCACACACACACACACACACACACACACAGAGGTCCTTTTGCAGCGCGCTCATTTAAATTAAAGCTGCTGCAAAAGCAAAGCAATTTGCATGAGAGACACAACTAAAAGCTGCTAAAGCCAACAATAATAATAATGATGATAGAAAGCCATCAGCTTGCAGCTGGGAATTTGCCTAGCAGATAGTTCAGTTCTATGTATATTAACCAAGAAGTCAGGCCTCAAGTGGCGCCTCTCGGCTAACGATAATGGTCCTGTCTTGGCAAACAATTGGCATTGTTAATGTTTGGCTTTTGTCAGCAGGCAGACAGGACGCAGGACGCAGGACGCAGGAGGCAGACGGATGCACAACTGGCCCCGCTGTTGCCGCTGTGGTCTAATTAGTACTGTTGCCTTGCAAACGTATATAGAACATGCCGCATTACGGGCTGAAGCGAAACTCAACTTGAATTTATCACGCATACGACGCGTTGCCAAAAAGCCGCTTAGATTTTGCGGGCCAAAAAAGAATATCGGCATGCGAATGGCAGCCAAAATGGCAGCCACAGCACCCACAACAACCGACAACAACAACGATAACTAAAAATGTAATTTGGGCATTAAGAGCGCGCTTGGCAAACATAAAATAACCTTGATTATAAACTCAAATGTGCGCCTGCCAAAATATCCATGCAGATAGGCGAGGCGAGGTATTCGGTGCGGGCTGCTACAGATGCTATCTCATGGCTGGAACATGCCAGCAGTCGACCTGGCAGAGTCGGTCGCCACGTGGCCACATATATCAGGCGACCCGGGCCTAAAACGACTTTGGCCCCCTCTGCACCACACACATATATCAGCATACACCTGTGCCTGTGGCTGTGCCTGTGCCGATGAAAAGGTGGCCAGCAGCCAACGGCTCTGTGTGGGGCTGCCAGCCAAAGTATCCCTCATGTGTGGATTCAGCGCTGCGTGGCTGCTGCCTCAAAGCCTGTTAAGCAATAATAAAAGCCAGCAGCCACACGCAGAGAAAAACAACACGACGTTTGCGTTTAGAGCAACGAATTACGAATGCGCTTTGGCTTTCATATATCTTGTAAAATTGATAATGTTAATAAGCTCCCTTTCAAGTCAGTTTTAAGTCAAACATTCCATATCTTAAATATCTGTGTAAGGTTTCCAATTTTTTAAGTTATGGCAATCAAATATCTTTAAAGCTTACTAAGATATACAAAATAATTTCAAACATGTTTAAGTCTGATGCAAATTGTATGCAACATTTTTGCAAATATATTTCACATTTGATTGTGGTTTTAAAAAGAAATCACAACGTGCATTTGGATTTATTTATTAGCTTTATAAAAAATATATATGAATTTTATTGCCTTTTGCTTTCACATTGCTAAAAGTTCAATTCAAATAGATTTTTAAAAATAAATAAAAAATGTTTCAAAATATAGTCAGAGGCTTCTTTCCATGCAATTTGGCCAATTCACCTCAACAATCTGATAAATAGTATACAAAAATCGGCCAGCCAGTAACATATAAATTATTTAAATGACATTGACTGTTTCCAGCAAGCGTACAATGTCTGAATATTAAAAGGCCCATTAGCGGATCTGCTCGCAAATAAATGCGAAATGATAAATTTTACATATTGTAAGCATTAAATATTTAATTAAAATTCATGTACTACATGCAGAGCAAAACATTTTAAATTTCGGAAAATTTAAGTTGCTGCAAAAGAGTTCTTTAAAGAAATCGATACAAAAATATGGTTTTTTGGTATGCTAGCCTTGGATTAAAGTTCTTGCATCTTCCAAGTGTATAGAGAACAAAATTCGGTAAACGTCGTCCGTTTTTATTGTGTGTGTGTGTATGCTGTATCAATTATGTGTGTGCGTGTGTATGTGCGTGTGTGTGTGTGGGTGCTTTGGCGTTTAGTTTTTATGGTTGGCCACAGGCAGTAGATAGATAGAGAGACAGAGAGAAAGAGAGAAAAGACGAGAACGAAGCGAAATTCCCGCAGACACGGGACTAATCAACGAAATTGCTGCAGCCTTTTAGGCGTACAGTTAGCATACGGTGGCCATAACCTGCAAATTGGGCAGCCCCTTTTTGCATATTTGTTGTTCGACACATGCTTTGATTAGGGGGCGTAGCACATTTGCCAGATGATTGATGGAATCTCGGCTGACTGAATAAGGGAAGCTGATAAACGGTGTTCAAGGATATGCAATAAATGAAATAATATGCTATAAGAAATAAACGTTCTATTTTAAAGACAAGAATGGTACAGAACAACAATAGTTAAGCGCTTTAGCAAAGCAGTAAGCTGAACTTTAGTGCTTAGCAAAAGGAAATGGAGAAAAGCCAGCTGCAAGCGTTTAGGAAAATCGAATCGACAACAATTGAATGCAGGTAATACAATAGACCAAAGGATAGTCGAAGCTTAATGTGGTTTTTTGGCAGCAAATTGTTGCTTTTCAATGATCTTTAGCTGTTGCTCAATGCTCAATGCTCAAGTCAAGGCAAGTCAAGTCAAGTGAATTGTTGTAGAGCTCTTGCAGTGACACATATAATCAGACAAAGTATTACGAGTATCACATTATAATCAAGCGACAACTCGAGAAGTTCACATGTCTTGTCATTAGAAGGGCGTGCTCAAACAAGCATTGTACTTATAAGCACATGTACAAGTATGAGTGTGTGTATAAGTGTGTGCATGTGTGTGTGTGTGTGTGTGGATGAGTGTAAGTGCGTAAGTAAGCATAAGTCCCATAGTCCTATATTCAAAACACGCAACACTTGTCATCAGCAGGCGCCGGCAATCATTCACGCACCAACACACACACACACACACAGCAACTCACACACACACGCACAGCAACACACACACATATGCACAGACACGCATCAACAATAAACAGCTGGCTGCGACTTTGAGAAGCATTTTGGTAGCCGTCTGTTGGGTTTTTTTGTTGTTTGTCTGCTGCCTGCGTTAAAGTGTCGCCAGTTGTTGTTGTTGTTGTTGCCTATACACCCTGTAAGCAACAACTAACAAGGGTATGTGCTGTACAAGCCTTTAAATTAATAAATAAGATGGTAACAAGGTAGATAATGAATAAGAATTAATTTAGTAAATAATCATAAAGTGTATAAAAAATACTTTGAATTATTTATAAATAAAATTATTGTAAAAATTATTTTTCTTTTGTGATGGACTTTCAATAAATTTGCATCTAAAGCTGCTAAGCTTATGTGCAAATTATTGTAGGTACTTTTACTCTAGAAATTAAAATGTATTACATTTTTAAAGCTATTGAAAAAATATTATATTTTTCAGACGTACAATATTGATATTGAAAAATGAAAAATTCAATATTTAACTAATATTTCAAGTATAATGAATTAAAATTGTGCCATATATCAAATACTAATTTTTATTTCAACTCATGTAAACTATCATTTATATAATTTGATTTAAGGGATATCTCTAAGTCGATCACATTAAGCTGCAAACGTTTTTAATTGTTGTGCTTTTGTTGGCGTTCATTTGCGACACGATTTGATTTTCAGTTGCCTACTTAACTGGCATTTTGGCACGTATTTTTGCAGCGACTTTTATAGCTTCTCGGCAGGAGCACGATTCTCAGACTCAGACTCAGACGCAGCCCTTCACCTAGCCAATTGCGTGCTTGATAAACACATGCTTTCACACCTGCTCAATGACGACAGTTTAAGACTGAGGCAATCGCCTGCGGGCTCTCTCTGTATATATATGTATATATATATATGTGTATGTGTGCGTGTGCGTGTGCGTGTGTGTGTGTGTGTGTGTGCGCTGCACTCGACTTAATTGAATCAGTGATTGACATGTCATTGTTTATTTTTGGCTGATCTCGGAGCATTTGTCATGCAAATAAACAAAGCTAAGAGCAAAACTTGCACACAGCAGCGAAAAGTAGAGTCCTTGATGTGTGCGAGTGTGTGCTTGTGTGCGAATGTGTGTGTGTGTGTGTGTGCGAGTATATTGTGTGCGCATGCAGCACTCACAACATTCATCAATTATCAAGTGAAAAGAGCCCCGAGAATAGAACGGAAAAGCAATAAATCTAAACAAGGCCCCAAGGGACTCTGGCCAGATCTACAAATCAGGACTGCGTTGTGAGTTATATAAGCCAGAGAGATGCAGAAAGACAGAAAGAGAGACAGAGAGAGACAGAGAGAGAGAGAGAGAGCTAGCTAGACAGCTTTAGATTATGCGTTGAAAATTCATTTTCATTCAGATTGCATAAGCAGCTTGGGATGAATGACAAACTGCAAAGGAATATATATATATAGAAGAAATATAGAAGTGTAAGAATTGAAAAAAAATAGTTGCTACCTCTGAAATGCATGTTAAGGCCAAAAGTGCAGGCTAACAAATAGAAAAGAAGAAATAACTACTACAAGTTTAACACGCGTTTGACTGAGTGACTTTGGCTTATCAAATTGTTGGAGTGAGAGAGCGAGAGATGGGTGTTAAAGGGAGAGAGAGAGAGAGAGAGAGAAAGAACAACACGTACGTAACAAAAACAAATTTAAGTAAAACAAGCTGGCAACAAAGTTTGCGCAGCGTAAATTTTTCTTGCGCTACTTTGCAGTTTTAGTTTTAGATGCAGGCAGAATGTGTGTGTGTGTGTGTGCAAGTGTGTGTGAAACCAACGTCAGAGACAAAGGCAGAGCAGAGAGAAGCGGCTTGCGGGGGCAGAGCAAAACGGCAAAGCCATTGATTTCGCAGGCTAAATGGAAGAGAGGCCCAAGGAGACCCAAAGGACTAAGAAGATGTGCAGCAAAAGCGACAAAACAGGGCATCCAGGGGTGGAGGGAGTGAGAGGGGTTTGAGCTGAAAGGCGTTCAGCTGGCAAACATAAGTCGCACACTCAAATCAATGGCATTGACAGTCGGCTGGCATTGAGTGTGTGTGTGTGGTGTGCGGTGTGTGTGTGTGTGTGTGTGTGTGTGTGTGTGTGTGTGTGCAGAGTACAAATGCTAGCTAGCTGCAGGGGATGAGAGCTGTGCGGGGTGGACAGTCGGTGGGCGGGGGGCATGGCAATTGTATTCATTTGACTTGGCAACCAATTGTTGCAAGTGCCAATTGTTGTAATGGAAATTCGCAGCAGGCGTCCTCAAATAAAAGCAGCAGAGAACACACCATGAACATTTAAATGCGCAAAAATTTCAATTGCAAATGTTGAATTACAAATCGAATTCAAATGTAAATATTTCAAATACATTTTTGTGCTTTCTTTCAAGACAATTAGTTTTGATGTGAGGATGTCTATATTCATGGAATATTGATTGTATTGTTGCTCTCCCAATCACATGGCAGAGATTCTGTTTAGGTCTTCAATCAAATGCATATAGAGTATGTAATCAGGCACTTTCACAGGATATTGTTTAGAGGGTGTTGCAGTACAAAATTTGTATGAAAAGTTTAAATATTAAATTGATAATTTTATTCAGGTTAAAAACCTCGATCAAAAAGTCCTTGAAAATTAGTTCAGTTTTCTAACAGTTTTAATAGTATAAATGCGATTGGTGTACCTAGTTAACATTAAGATTATTATAGCTATAGACACTAAAGAAACACAGATAAGAAATGTTTTAATTTTAAAATAAAATAAAGATATTTGCGATATCCAAATTAATCTACTACTATTCTATACGCTTATAAAAAGCTAAATTACATATGGTATATCTATATATAAGCTGCTGTTACAAGCAGAATATGATATCATCGTGTTTATGCTAAAGTACACATCTTACAAGTGAGTATTATTACAAAGCTAACACTCTATATGTATGTAGATGTGCATGTATATATGTATATACTACTTATGCCACTCGGCTGTTGTGTGTTTGTGTAAACAGAAAGCTCCGAAAAAAATGTGACTAATAGAGAAGAAAACGTGCATCGGCGGCCGTTTGGCGCAGATAAAAGCAACAATAACAAATAAAAGCGAAAACGAAAATTAAATAAATAAATGTGAGTAAAGTGAGAGCAGCGCAAACTGTGAATGCGATTGCCAAAGAGTGGTGCAGGGGGTGGGGCAGGGGGGACAGTGGGGGTTGGGGTAGTAGAGGATGGGTATAGGAGGTCGATCTTGTGCTGTATGCGTTGAAGACGTGACAGCATAAATGGCGGTCAAAAGAGTGTTCCGAGTGCTTTATTTGTGTTTGTAATTGTGTGAAAACAAATTTTCAAGGATTGCAATTACAACAGCAACAAAAACAACAATCAAGCAAACAAGCCAGCAAAAGCTGCCAGACAACGGCAGCAACAACAGCAACAACAACAACAAAAAGAGTAGAAAGATAAAAACTACCTTGGCCCAGAATTGAGGCGCATAAATACAACGCACCTATATTGCCTATGTGTGTGTGTGTGTGTGGGTGTGTCCATCTGTGTGTGTGTGTGTGTGTGCTTATGCGCCTGTATTGGCAGCAGATATCGAGCGCATTGAGCTCACTGCAGCAGCAGCAGCAGCAACAACAACAGCAACAACAGCCGCAATAACAAGCAACAATAAATGACGACGACGATGTCGCTGCTGTCTCCCCTTCTCCCCTCCCCCACTTATCAGCCCCACTCGAGTGGGCGGTGGGGGAGGGGAAATTGCACGTTGCAAGGGCGAGAGAAAAGCGCCTTCAATATACAAGTCGCTAGAGCCCATCGCGAACTCTGGTTCGAAATGCATTTGCTGCTAAATCGAAATTGTGTTCAACTTTTTGGCAAAGAGCAATGCTAATAATATTTAAAACTGTATAAACAGCTTAAACTGAATATCAATTGCATAAACAAAAAGCAGTTAACATAAAAAAAAAATGATATATATATATATATTTCAAAATTACAAAATATCTACAAAATTAGCTTCATTTTTCTGTTCAGTTTTATACCATCATTTTATCATTCTATCATTCTAAGAGATTTATCATAATATAGTTTATAAAAATATTTGATGGCATGGTTTTTAGTCTATTATTTAAGACTGTGGATTAATTGATTATTTTTTTTTTGCCATTAAACTGTTTTATTTGTTAAAAAAATTTAACATATTTTTAAAAATGTATTTTGGTCATGCTTTAATATTAAGATATTAATAATGCATTAAAAATTTATTTAGATACCAAAAACCTTTGATGTTAGCTAACTATTATTAATTAATTGTCGGTTAGCTCTAAAATTGCTAACGACTAAATCAAATTGAGCATAATTCCAACATCGGATTCATATTAATGAAATTTGTAAACGGAGCACATAACAAAAATATATGAAGAATTGTTTTTCAAAAGTCAACTGCACACTTGAAATCTGAGTGTTAAATAAATAGTTTTGGCTTTTGTTGCCGCTTTTGCACGTCCCAATGCAGTGTGCAATGCAGTCGTCGACATCGTCGTCATTGTCGTCACTGTCGCCGTCAGGCCGTCGGTTGACTGGCGCACCAAATGGGGCAAATGCAGGCACAAAGTGCATACTAAAGACGTGACCAAGACAAGGCACAGAGCAGAAATGAAGACGACGATGTTTAACGTAGCGTATGCGCAATATGCTTGCAATTGGTCAGCAACACCGTTCATATCTCTATGACAGCATAAGGCCGCCGCCGTCCAGCGACGTGTTCGATGACTCAAGCAGGGCAGACAAAGAAGACAACAAGCGACAGAGGGACGCAGCTGGGTAGTCACTGTTGCTGGCTGCTTATCAGTGCCAAAGTTTGCCCAAGTCGGGGCACACTGTAAACAAGACCATAACTGCAGGCCGAGAGCAACTGTAACTGAAACCGAAACCGAAAACTGAAAACTGAAAAACCTGGCTGCTTTGAGGGCTTGCTGGAAGTGAGCCCGATAAGCGTTTGCAAAGGCCCAAGACGGGCAAAAATTGTTGGTCGTTGAACACGTTTTACAATTAGTGTATGTGTGTTAAAAACAATGTAGACTTTGTTGAAATTGGTATCTTTGGCATATTCTTGACCGCCTTCTGCTGCTGCTGCTGCTGCTGCTGCTGCTGTGTAATAAAGTGGAGCAGCAGTACAATTAAAATTATTTATTAGTGACGCCGCTGCTGCTGTTGGCTGTCTTCCCTCTTGAGGATTGCCATCTTCAAGTACAGCGAAATTGGCCTCAACAGTAGCCAAGAATGAAAACAAATTCAAAGATGGCAGCAGCAACAACAGGCGGCACATTTGGCCATGCCTTTTTGGCCATTTGCCAGCTACTTTTTGGTGGCTGCCTCCCAACAAGAGCAAGCACAACAGCAACAACAACAACAGGCTCATTGTATCCATCTACTCAACCTCGGCCAAGTTGGCTTTGGACTAAAGCTTATTTATGTGCGTTGGCTGCAAAATATGGCGCACAATTTTTGTTTGCTTATTTACTGCAGTCTACAAAGCAAAAAAAAAAAAAAAAAACAAGAAAAAAGAGCAGCCAAAAGCTAATTGGGTGGGTGGTTAAGAAGAAGAAACAGCCACAAGAGATGCAATATTTTCTGCATATTTAAGATACAGATATTTCGCAATGCCACTTTTGAATGATTGAAGGGCTGCATATCAATGGTTTCTCATAAGCATGTGCTACTTTCATGTATAGATTTACATATTTCATGTTTATTTTGATTGATTTGATTTTGCTATCAAAACGAAATTCTCTGGAATATCTGATTAAAGAGTGTCATTTATATAAAGCTTATACTTTGTTTGCAAAGGGAAAGAGGGTATTTTGGCCACATTCCAAAATTGATTTATACGCCCACATACTACACTTTAATTAAGTTAATGGACTTATTAATTTTCTATTGCAAATATAGAGCTTAAGACATATTATTGCCACACAAATCACATAAATCTTGATAAACTATTTTCTTGCAGTCACAAAATATTTGTTTTTCCATTTCAATGCTAATATTTTTGCTTTTAATTGATGAATAGCTTAAAGTTGTAAGGAAAACTATTGTTGTCAAGCCCACTTCCACTTTATTATGTTGATAATAATAATATTGAAGTAAAGTCAAAATATTTCAACATGCTCATGAATATCAAATAAATAAAACTTTTCTTTTAAAATTTGTAATTTCCAAAATAAATTAAAATTTATATAAAGAGCTGCTATTTAAATTCGGTTAATTCGTAACAAGCACTTGCAACTGAATGCAGCTGCGTATTTATTTAACCCCGTTTAGGCAGACAACAAAATAATAATAATAATAGAAAAAGAAAAAGAAGACAAGCAAACAAGAAGAGGCTTCACATTCTTCCACCTCATCCAATCTACCATAATAAAGTGTGCAAACTTCTTCACAAAGTATATGTGCTATAGGCATTTTCGTTTCGTATTCTTATGCTTATCAAAGCCGCTCAGCGAAGAGAAGAATGTTGAGCCAAATGTTTCAACATTTTGAGTAGAGCGCAATGATAAAGCAAGTCAGTGAACTCTCACACAGATTGCTTATCAGTGGCAGTCTAAATAATTGCCAAAAAGTATATGTATATACACATATGCATATACACATATATTTAGCTGATTTGATAACTAGGCGAGGCGTGGGAAAAATAAGTCAAGTCTGCTGCAGTTTACCTGTGGACAGTTCAAAGGCGAATGCGCCTCAGCGATAAGCGTGCAAATAGAGTTCGACCAGTCGAATGTGAATAAACTGGCGATGATATTCATAATTTACTTTGATGCATTACCCCAGTGTGGAGATCTGCTAATTATGTGCGTTTCGCTGGCGCATTTCGC
Organism: Drosophila flavopinicola; assembly: GCA_035042425.1. Taxonomy (NCBI): domain Eukaryota; kingdom Metazoa; phylum Arthropoda; class Insecta; order Diptera; family Drosophilidae; genus Drosophila; species Drosophila flavopinicola. Next base: position 3,951,230 of record JAWNLL010000476.1, on the reverse strand, counting down.
TTCCGAAATTAATTAAGGAATTGTCACATCAATCAGGCGCCCACTTGCCGCCTGAGATGTTCTGTTCACTGCTCAAGAATTTCGCGAAATAAACAAATAAAATGCAGAAAATAGATTTACGAGTGTCGCAAATTTATGACAGATGTAAAAATTGTCAGCGCTTTTTATGGCCAACGTTTTCGGACGTTTTGACTGAAGTCTGAAGAGCAGCCGATGAGTGACCAGCTGCCCATATCCATGGCCCTGACTGACATCCAGCCCCCCATCCCCCATCCCCCCGCCCTTTCCCACACAGGCAACAAAGTTTAAAACACTTGCGTTGATAATGAGAAAAGTTCTTTTTATATATATATATATACATTTTTTTTTGCACAGTTCTTTTCATTATTTCGCATGTTTTCTTTGTGCTGCAGCGAAGACAAAAGTCTTGATGATTACGATGATCCTTGGGCTTGTAATGAGATATGCCAAAGCACTCTGCTAAGCAGCATTTTATTTATATGTGCATGTATATGTATAGGTATATGTATATGTATATGTGTCTATACTCATCGTACATACACCTATTTAGCAGCTTTCTTTGTTATGGGCACACAGGTGTATGTTCCTCAGTCTCAGCTCCTATTGTTGTTTTTTTTGTACATGTATTTCTTTTCTATATTCGCTGGAAAGGCAATTTCGAGTAAGAAACGCTGTGTGTTTACTCCTTGTATTACATGCAAATCGTATGAGCGGAAATTGTAAAGAAAATATTTGTGATTTAAAATTCAGAATTAGCCAAATTATAAATAATACTTTATGAAAATACACTTAAGTTTTTGTAGTTCATTAAGCTGAAATCTGATGAGTTCTTTTAGCTTAAATATAAATCAGAAATTCTTTCAATTTTCTGTGTATTTAAATATTTATCAATAACAATTTAAGCCCAAGATATATGCAAAAATATGTTGTCAAATTATTGCAGATGAATTGGAAATCAATCAGAATATTTCTAAGCCATATTACATATTCCCAGTATTTAATACTATTAAATATTTTCAAAATAACAATCAGCTCATTTAATTTACATTTTACAATTTTATTCTGATTTTAATACCACAATTGCTATTTATTATACTCCACAAAAAAGCTACATTTAATGTAGTTGTTTTTATTACAATATACAACTATATTTTAAGCTACTTTAAAGCCGTGTATGTAAATTGATTAATACCACAATATTCCAATTGGCTCTCTGCTGTAGATATTCATGTTTAAACGAGAGCCAAATTACGAAATGAATTACAATTTATATACGCTCATTTGATTTCTGGTAATCTAATTATTTGGCATTCAAGGCTTTTGCAAACCTTTTGAACAATGAACAAACTCTGCGTATGCGTAATAACGTATACGTAATTTGGCCACTTTTTGCCATTAAAAATGAAAAGAAATATTTTCACAGCACTCAAGTAGAAAATTACGAACCTTTTTTTGCACGTTTATTTGTTCAAGCAAAGTCTGTCAACGTAGCAAACGTATCCAAAAATATTCCACAGTAAAAAAGAAAATGCAGAGAAAAACTTTTGTCTATGAGAAGAATCCAAGAAGTTAGCACTCGATGCAGTTTAATGTGAAACTAATGCAGAAAACTGTCAGCTATTGCATATATACATAGTATATCTGTGCATATTTGTAGACGTGTGTGTATGCGTGTGTGTGTGTGTGTGTGTGTGTGTGTGTGTGTGTGCTTAAGTGCTTGTGTGTATCCAAAGAGATGCCTGCGAAAGTAACGAAAGCCGAAAGGTTGCGCGAAAAACTCAACTCACGAAAGAAAAAAGCACAAGAGGGACCCAAAAAATAATGTTGTTCTATTTCCTTTTTAACAAGTGCCGAAAAGTGCAGCGGAAATTTTCAATTTCAATTTTGGAGCTTGCAAATGTGAAATTCAATTCGTTTTTGTTTATATCTTGTAACTTAGTTAGTTTGTGCAATTTTTTTAAATTTGCATTTCGCACTTCACTTCGACACACAAATTCAATATTTGTTGATCATTTTCAATTATTGTATTTTGCATATTTTTTGGCTTTTTTTATTTTTTATTTTTCGGAGTCTGTAAAATTTTCGAGCAAAAATGTTTGCTGCGCTATTTTTAGCATCGGGCAATGAAACTAAAATTTTCACTCACATGTGGAAAATGCCGCTGCACGCACTTTTTTTTCTGTTTAGTTGTTGGTTTCCGATTTGTTGTTGTTGGTTGGTTGGTTGTGGTTGTGGTTGTGGTTGTTGTTGTTGTTGCAGTTGTTGGTGTTTGTCACTTTCGAGTTTTTACCCTTTGCATTTGTGGGTATTTTTATAGAGCGCCAAAGGAAAAACTCGACGCGTTGCGATATTATTTGTATTTGTATTTTGTGTTGTGTTTTGTTTTGCGTATTTGGTCTGTTTTATTTTTAGCGTTAAATTTTCTGCGGTCAGCGATTTAAAAATAACAACAGCAGCTCCGCATGGATTGCACTTTAGTTGGACATGGACTTTAAAGCTGATGCTGTTTGCTGTTTGCGCTGATATACGATGTTGATAAACTCGGCGAACTTAAAATTTGCAAAACAAACTCGCGCCACAAAAATTGGATCGTATTTATATATATATATTTTTTTTTTTTTAAACTTGTACTTGGTTCTGGTTAAACATGTGCTTTGTGGGTAATTTGTTTTATTTATCAGCGTTCACACTTTTTGTTGTATTGGTTGTTTGCGTTTTTGTTTCAGTCTGAAGTTTGAAATTCAGTTTCGGTTACAGTTCAACACATGCGATATCTTTAACGGCGGCTGCCTTTTTGGTCTGTTGTCCAATTCACCGCTCCGGCGTTCCACTCACTTCGATGAACATCTTGTAACTATTTTCAAAAAGCGCACGAACGCAGCTGCAGAGCAACGACGACGGCGACGACGGCGACGGCGACGACGACGCTGCGGAGCGCACAAAAATCAAACCAGCAGCAGCAGGCACAGGCAGGCAGACAAACGAAACCGAAACCGAAACAGAGACCGAGACCGAGACCACCACACAATAACAACAACAATAACAGCAGCCAACTCAAGAACACACAACAGCAGCAGCAGCAGCGGCAGCGGCAGCAACAGTCGCTCTGCTTGTGTGTGAGTTGTTGAGAGAGCGTGAGAGCGAGCCAGAGTGAGAGAGCGCGTATGAATTGCAAAGTTAAAGAGCCAACGCAAGAGAGCGCCGCTGCTTGTGCTTTTGTGTAAACGCAGGCCACAAGAAAATAACAAAAAACGAAGCGTAGCATCCGCGTGCTGCGCCGTTGGCTACTGAAGAACTGAAGCACTGGCCAGCCAGCCAGCCGAACCGACCAGCAGCAGCAGCAGCAGCTAAACAGCAGCCGAAGCCGAAGTCAGACGAATTGTAATACGAATCGCGAGCGGCGCGACAGCTTCGTGCGCGGGCGAAGAGCGCCATGATTACTTAAGCAGTGACTAACTAACAGCTAACAGTGCGGAGCGCACGAGCCAAATGAGCCACAGCCAGCGGGGCAGCGGGGCAGAGGGGCAGCAGCAGCGGGCAGCGACAGCGACAGAGGCTAAGCCAAGTTTCATATGCATGCATGCGAGTAGTAGTAGTATTCGGTATACAGCTTATTTGGCAGCGCTGTTAGACGAGACGAGCTGCTGTTAACAGCGCGCTGCTGTTGTTGTGGTTGTTTGCCATACCGTAGTCAAGAAAAAAAAACTAAACCAACCATATGGTTGGCCATTCCAGCTCGGATCCGTTTGAGTGGCCACATCGATTTGAATGTCTCATTTAATTAGCTGGAATTGTTCGTGGGGCAGTTATAATTAGTTGCACTTTGCGACAACTTCATGGCCCAACTTTTGACTTGTCGCGCTGAAACAAAATGGCCGCAAGCGTATCTGCTCATTAAAGTCACAAAATCGAGAACAACAGCAGCAGCAGCAGCAGCAGCGTGGAGTGCACTGCAGCAACAACAAAGCCGCAGCGTAGAGTAGAAGCCAGTGACAGGCAACAATGCAAACTTAAGTACAATAAGCGCTTATTAAATGTGCTGAATGCGAATAAACTTTTAGCTAAATAGAAAATGGCGACAGCAAGGACGACGACGAGCAGGACGCATTCGAGCAGGAAGAGCAGCGGGAACGGGAGCGGGAGCGGGAACAGCAGCGGGAGCATCGCATCGGCGAAACAATGGCCGGAAGTTCGCTGTGCGGAAGCCAACAACGCGACGTTGCCACTTGGGAGCCGTCAGTCAGCCACAAAAAGGCGGCTGTCGGCCTTTCAACCCACGCCCCCCGACTCCGCTCGCCGCCCGCCGCCACGCCCCCTCTTCAAACGCCAAACAAAGCGAGCGTATAATGTTACGCTATCGGTGGTGCAGTGGGGCGGAATGGTGGATGTGGGGCAGCAAGTTTAGCTGAGCTGATTGGGTTTTCCCGCCTAAGTTTTGCCCAAGTTATGAATTGTTCAAGCGCAAAGGATCTAATATTCAACATACAACATTTTTCGGCAGTTGTAAAATGCAAAATTAGCTTCTAATGCATAAATCAAATCTATCTCCAACTCCGTCTCTCTCTCTCTCTCTCTATCTGTCTCTCTCTCGCTTGTCGTATTGATTAATGTGCCTTGAGCAACTGCACATTGCTTGGCACTTAGCACGTGCTGCCTGGCGGGCACCGAAATTCAGGTACAAGGACAACACAGACGCCTGGGCAAAGTTATTTATGGGCGCCTCAGAATGCAATTTGTTGTGGTCAACAAATCGCCATACAAATCGCGACAGCAGCATCATTAGAGAGTGAGACAGATAGAGATGGCGATAGGGCGAATGCGACTGCGACTGCGACTGAGGCAGAAACTGAGACTCGCAAAGGCGGCAACTAAGTTGATTAGTCACGTCCAAGGAATGCCAAAGCATGCCGAAAAAAGACAAAAAAAACATAAGATGCTTGGCACCCCAAAAGGTGAGGTTCCTCCAAAATCAAATGCGCTAAAAGCGGCCAAGAAATCAGCTTAAGCCAAATGGCGTTAATCCATGAATTATTGCCTAAAAGCATGCCAAAGCGCATTAAGTTTTTGACTTTGGTTCTTGCCAGAGCAGGTAAACAGACGGACGGCAAGACAGACAGACAGACGGACGGACAGCAGCAGGACAACACGACAACAACAACAACAACAACAACAACAACAACAACAACAATAGGAGCGACAACAACAGGTAGTAGTTGAAAGCTGCAACTCAATGTGACGAACCTTTGATACTCTCGCTAAGCTCATCAAATGAATGACAGCAATTATTTTACTTTGTGGCAAATACTACAAATACTTGACTAATTTTACAGTTGGGTATGGCTGCTAATTAGCTAATGGAAACTATTTAATTTTTTTGTTGAGTAAATGTTTTTCTGAAATATTTAACATTAAAAAAATTACCATTTTTAGTTTTTTAAAAAAAATTAAAATGTATTTATAATAAATATTTCTTTTTGTTTTTTTTTTGAGTTTCAGTTTTAAGGCACTTAAAGTTTTTTTTAAAAACAAATTTAAGATATTTTTTTAACTTATTTTTTTTCTAGAATGTTTAAAATTAAAAAAACATTATTTTTGAAAACAATTTAAAAATGTATAGAAAATTTTAGAAACTCTATGTTATTTTTGTTGAAGTTTTTGTATTTAAAAAAATGTAGGAAATAGTTTTTGGTTTGGTGAATTGTTTTTCTGGCATATTGAAAATTGTAGTATTTAATAATTTAGAAATTTTAAAGATCAATTAAAAAATGGAAGTTTTTAATTGCAAGCGGCCACAGCTATTTATTATATCAGTTAGTTAATAATAACAACATTTATAAGGCTTATAATTTTATAGAGACGTAAGAACATGTATATATTACTTATTTAAAACAAATATTTAATCTAACTGAAAGAAAAATATGAATAATAATAAAAAGAAACCCATTAAAAACATCAAAAATATATTCATAGCCAATAGTGAAAAATAGATCTGATGCGCCCATAACCCGAATATTTCATACAACGCTGATTCATCCAAACATATAAATGCTCTTATCAGCGTTCACTAAATCATCAGACCCTTTGTTAGAGCAGCGGCAGCGGCAGCAGAAACATTAGTAATGTCCATGAAAGTGCCAATGAATAACACGAAACATACATTTGCCTGCATTTGTATCTGTATCTCAACACGAGAACACCCAAAAGGAACACACAAAAAAGCAAGTAAAACAAACACCAATTGCCAGCAAGAAAGCAAAACAAAATAAGCCCAATTTTGACCGCACCCAAAGAGCTGAGGAGCGAAGAAGAGACCCAAAGCTCTATAAGGCACATATTTCTCTCTGTGTGTGTGTGTGTGTGTGTGTGAGTCGCGAGTCGCTTTTTTTATGAGTATTGACATTATAATCAACGCCGTTTTCAATTTCAGCAAACCACCTAAAAAAAAGGTGCATCCCAAAACAAAAGTAAAAACGTAAAAAGTTCTGTTTGCCTTTTGTTGTTCATTTTTATCTTTGCAAAGTTTTTTTTGTCTTTCGGCTACTTTTCAGGTCGCCAGGCAAAACACAAAAAAATATATGTAAATTATGGCTGCAAAAAGAATAATATGAAACAAAAACTATGTACGTGTGTGTGTGTGTGTGTGTGTGTGTGTGGGGCATGCGTCAGTCACCTGCGGTATTTCATTTTCGATGATGGTCTCGTTTTTATTGCTTAGCTGCCCCTGTGGCCTCGATTTTACCTTCGATCCGTTGCATAGTTTTGAACTTGAGCTGCAAGGCTCCCCAAGGATGCTATCCCGTTAAAACATTACACATTCCACAGTTAGCTGCCTTTACCGTTACATTTGGGGGTTGGTTTGTTGAGTGTCGTTTGTGAGTTGTTTCAGAAGGCTAAACTTTCATTGCTTTTGTGCACATTTTATTGATTAAAAGCACTTATTGACTGCACTCTAGATATTTAGCGTATATTATAATAATAAATTTATGAAATTTAAATACAACTTTAAGATTTTAAATACTTTGACTAGTGCCTTAAACACTAAGCTTAAGCTTAACGAAAATCCATTAATATTCTGTTTTAAAATTTGCAGCATTTTTGCCAAATTTAGAATATATATATTATTATGTTTGTTAGTTATAGTAATTTAAATTTAAAGTGAAGCTATGGCTTATAGGAATGTGTGTATATTATTACATTTTATATTTTTGTGTAGAGAAGAATATTTGCATAAACTAAAATTTTAAGCCACTTTAGTTGTCGTATACACAATTTAATTTATTTTAAATTTATATTCTCGCTTCTATTGCTGCTAGTTAGCAAATTTTAAATAGTTTTACTTTAACAAATTCTGAAATTTGCACTTTGCTTGGTTGGCTGCAAGAGCAAGAATTTAGCTTGGGTTTCTTATATCAGCTTTGAGCTTTCAGGCTCGAAATACATGAAAAATGTTGTCACAGACTTCTTATTTCAGCAGTCGAAAGAAGTAAATGAATACACAAACACAAACAAGCACACACACACACACACACACACACACACACACACACACACACATATATATTGTGTACAGAGTGCAAGGTGTCGTTTCGTTTCTGCTGCTCTGATCATATTTAATACTTTTTCCAGCCTTCTATACCCGATGACTGCTCGGCTCTGACAACTCTCATCTGTCAGCAGCAGTGCTCCACTTCGATACCGATAGCGATTCCCATTCCAAATCCAAAGTGTGCTTCTCTCTCTGTGTGTGTGTGTGTGTTTGTGTGTGCATTAAATGTCAATAACCATAACTTAATTCATTTGGATTTGGTTTGTCTTTCACATGGCTGCCGTTCGTCGCCCCACTATCGGATTCGAGCTGTTTGCATTGGCCACAAAGGTCAACTTTGCTGTGCTGTCTGCTCACTGCCCCCCAATCCCCCAATCCTCCACTCCACCCCCTGTCCTGTCTGATAGTGTGCACTGCAGCTTGAGGTATCGACGCTGGCTGCTCTCCAAAGCACATTGAAATTGAATATGCACTGCAGTGGACGAAAAATATTGACTCGGGTGCAGTTTTCGGGGTGAACCATAAATCAAACTGATTGTCAGGTCAATAGGAGTGCGGGCAGTGTGGAAATTTTGCAGTGGCATCATTGAACTGAGTTATTGATAACAATATTAGGCTAATTGTCCGTTTGCTGAGCCAAAGGATTATAAAGCGATTTGGGAAGTTATTAACCTAATCGATACACATAATGAATTGATGAAGTTGTGATACTTGAAAGTGCTTATGATGACAACAATATGGATTACTTTTGCTTGGCAATAAAAGTGTTTTGCTTAAAGCTTACTTAGAAAGTTGGTTTTGAAAGAATCACAATGGGGTGTCCTTTACAACTTTCTACAGTTAAAACTGTACCGATATACAAAATAAACAACTTTTCGATTATGGTTTGTCAATTAGATTAATACTATAATCCAATATCATAAACGATTTCTTGGTCCAAATTCATTTTAAGATTCTAACTTAAAAAGTCGTATTTTGCTAACTTTGACAAATCTGAACAGATTTTCAAAAATGGGCATTTTTTTCAAGGTTTGAACTACATATTAATTATACATTCAAGTCTGTAAATTTTGTTCTTAGTTCAAATCCATGTTTATATTACAGCAGTAGTCAAAATTGATCAATTTTGTTTTTGAGAATGATTCGACTTCTCGATTTATATTCCATTTAAATTTTGACTTCATGTTAAAGTTTTATCACTGGCAACTGTTGTCAAGCTGAACCAAATCTGTCACTGACACACTTTGGAAGGTCGATAAAACGAATGAACCTTTGCCACAAGTGCAGGCCAAACACAAAAGAAGAGTTTTTGACATTTTCTCTTAGTTATCACAAAAACCGCAAAAACTCCAACAGCAGCTTCTTTTTGAAAGATTTACGGTCAGGTTTGTGGCTGAACAAAAATGCTTTATACACTATACACAATTACTAGCTACCGCAGAGTAAAAGCAGAATTTAATTAGAACTTTAATTAAATTACTCATATTTTGCTAACTTGCCGCACTCCTAACTGAACGAGCAACATGTTGCACGTCGTTTCAGTTTCGGTTTCAGGCCTGCCACCCGCACATAAAAGCATCAAATGCTTTGTTAGTGGGGCATGCCCCATGCCGCATGCCCCACCTCCAGCCAGAAAGAACATTTCATTCATTCATTCACTCATTTAGCGGCAGCTGACGCCGCATGCGGTCCACGAGGAGGCGACTCTGGATGAAAGTGGCAGCTGTCTGGACATTTTGTGGCAGCTACATAATTTTTATTACATTCGTTGCGGCTTTTAATGCTTTTTCGGCGCTAGTACGCAGTATTAATTTCATATTTATGCAGCATGCAGCAAACTAAGCGCATATTATTTTATATTCTAGCTGCATTTGAGTATCCGTTGCTTTTTTTGTTTAAGGGCAGGGCATTGGCTGTGTACTTCACCTTGTGACTTCAAGACGACACATAGCATAGTTTAATCACTAATGTTGCGGAACAAATGAACTTAGCAGCGCACGCAGCTAAAACAAATGTAGCCCCACCAACAGAAAGGGGAGTGGGGAGGGAGGGGGTGTGTGACCTTGAGTAAGTTGGCACTTCTTCAAAGCGTCAAAGCGTCTGTCAAATTAACCTTGAAATGCGAATAACATTTTATCGAAGACTCGCGACGCATTTTAATTGAATTTAATTAACTTTTTTTACTACGCCCGATACTTTGAATATGGGAAAGCGACGACGGCAGCGATGACGACGACGACGATGAAGTTGACAATGAAGCCGGCGACGCATGCGCAGACTAATTGCTGGACAAACTCAACAGCAACAGCAACAACAACAGCTGCAAAGAAGCCAGCACACAGAAAAACAGGCACAACAACAAATCACACAATGGGAAAAACTGACCAAAGTGGTGGGCGGAGAGTTACTAACTGCTAATTGCTAGACTTGAAACTTGGGAACAATAGATTCGTCGTGGATTTGCGGCAAAAGTCGTGTCTAATTAAATAAGTACTTTGATGGCCATTGGCGGAGTGAATTGAGGCACATTTAAATGCCATAGGATAATGGTAATTATTAAAAAAAGGTAAGTTTAAATTTCCATTCAAACAGAATTGTAAAGAGATTAGTTTCAATTAGTTCCATACTAATTAAATGTATGTTTTATGTATGTCCGGTTGTTATCTAAGCATGTGTGTACATACATATGCAACAAAAGTCTAAAATTTAGATGTAGAATCAAATGAGAGGAAAAAATAATAACCAAACTGGCCTCAGACTCAAAAATCGGTTCAGTTTTGGCAAAGTTATGTAAGTTTTAAATCTTCTCAGGTCATTTAGGCTACGAAAAATTATTTTAAAAGCTAAATTTTTTGTTATTTCTGACCTGATTTTCGACAAAAAAAACTAACCTCCCCAAAATCGTTTTTCTTATAGATTTTTCAACTAGTTATCATTAAAATCAATCCATTTAAAATACAATTTCGCAATTATATTTTTTGAAAAGAATTTTTTGAAAACAGTTTTAGGTAATGCAATTTTTTCGGAAAAAAAGAAAAAATATATCTTGAAAAATTTTAAAATTATAAAACTTAAATGTAGAATGAAAGAGGAAAAACCATGAACAAAATGGTCAAGAGTTTAAAAATCGGTTGAGCTTTGGCAAAGTTATGACAGTTTAAAGTCTTCAAAGGGCAAAAATTAATTTTACAAGCGAAATGTTTTTTATACCCTGAACCCATTAAAAATGGGTAAAAAGGGTATAATGAAGTTGTGCAAAAGTATGTAACAGGCATAAGGAAGCATCTCCGACCATATAAAGTATATATATTATTGATCAGTATCAACAGCCGAGTCGATCTAGCCATGTCCGTCTGTCTGTCCGTCTGTCCGTCTGTCCGTCTGTCCGTCTGACCGTCTGTCCGTCTGTCCGTCTGTCCGTCTGTCTGTCTGTATGAACACACAGATATCAGAGACTACAAGAGCTAGAGACTTCATATTTGGAACATAAGTTCTCCTAATCCCGGGACAGATCAAGTTTATTAAAATTTATCGATAGCTCGTCCCGTTCAAAAGTTATCGATAAATTTCGATTTCAGACTTGCGTTTTTGGGACATAACTTCAAAGTTATAAAAGCTAGAGGCCCCAAATTTGGCATGTATAATCTCGAATAACATACACATGTAACAAATATTTCACTTTTTGGATACCACCCCCCAAACCCCCAAAAAGTTCAAAAAACCCATTTTTGAAGGTACGACCTTGCAATTTGGTTTGGTCACACATATTATTGACAATTGTTTGCCCCAAAAATTTCAATAAGATCGGACAATAAACATAGAAGTTATTTAAGATTTAACTTTCCATTGTGTGGGGCTCAGCGAAAAGCAAGCTAACTGCTTAGACCGCTTGCACTGCTTGTACTGCTTGTACTGCAGCATGTGTGTGTTTAGATTAATATGAATGATTGTAAGGACTGGGTTCAGGGTATCTCGTAGTCGGGCACTCCCGACTAGAGCACTCTTACTTGTCTTAATTTTGGCGTTTTTGTAAAAAAAATTGAAATTTCAAATTTGAAGAAAACTGAAATGTAAAATAAATATAGAGGAAAACCCATGAGCAAAATGGTCTCGAGCTTAAAAATCGGTTCAGTTTTGGCAAAGTTATGGGCGTTTTGGTTGCTTGAAAGGCATTTTTATGAACTATCTTTGACGTGTGTTTAGTAATAAGTCGAAAATTAAAAATTGCATAAAACTTTTATGCAAATCTAATATAGGCGTCGAAAATCGGATCAGTTTTGACAAAGTTATGGGTGATTGAAGTCTGGCAGGGCATTTCTAGGGGCACACATAACATCAGATCGCCACATATCAGCTTCTCAGCCCGTTGATCACCGATCGCATTTAGGTTGCCATAAGCACATTCAATTGAGAGAGTGCATTCATAACGAGAGAGTGCATCAACTTTATTAGTTGGCCTGCTTTCGGCGATCAAAAAGGCACAAATGAAAAACGCACATAGGCAGCAACAGGCAGGCAAATGAACAATCGCAAACTGGCAAACTGGCAAATGCTGCTCTGCTCAAGACTTACACAAATTTCATGCAGACGATGATGCTGATGATGATGATGACGACAGTGGCTGGCCACAGAAATAGAAGTTTGGCACTGGGAAGGAGGGGCGGTACAGGGTACAGGGTACAGATTGGAGCACTTCAAGGCGCTGGCTGACTCGCTGACTTGCTGACTCGTTTCTCATGTCGGTCCAACGTTTGTTTAATTTGTCTGCTTTGGCTTTTTGGGTCAGCAGACGAGCAGCGCGGGCCATGCAAAAAGCGAAGAAAAAAGATCGAGAAAAATTCTTCAACACACACACACACACGCAGGCAAAAGCAAAAGCAAAAGGCAAACACACCCTACAAACGCGTGCTGCAGCAGTTTTAAGACAGATTCATAAACGTCTATTGGCTCTGCATACTGGCCGAGTCTTAGCCAAGGCGCTACAATTTTGATACAATATTTGCATTGTGTATCTGTTGCGATAAGCAGCGAGCAAACGAAATGAAAAGCAGCCCAAGCGAGTTATCAGGTCTAGCTGCAAATCTAAAAGCACAAAGCACAAAGCCCAAATTTAGATAGCAGCCACTCAGTTTGGCACATTCTTGCACAGAGGACCACAAGAAGAAAAGGGCTGACTGCTATTAGCCATAAATTTGTTTGCACACGACCCAAAAGCGGCCATGATTCGTGTCTATCACGAGCACCTGGAGTGATGATAATACAGAGAGAATACACAATAATCTTAGGCACAGGGGTAATCTGTAGGTTAAACTTATGGCAGGAAGAATGTTTAAAGCATGTGCAAATATTTATGTATAATCTGTGCACTAATCCGTTGCTAATCAATGTTTGTCAACATTTTGAGAGCATATTAACATTTGCAATTGATTATGATTAAAAAAAATGGGTTTTATGTTAGTAATTGAATGTTGCTAAAATTTATTTTCATTTCAGGAAATCTTAGCAATTAGTTTTTTTTACAAATTAGTTTAAAAAATACGTATACTTAATGAGTTGAAGATGCCTCTCACAATGCGTCATATATTCTCTATAGTTATTGATCCAGAAATGTTCAACAACATTCAGCTATTAATACCGATCAAAAAGACGTATACTTAATGAGTTGAAGATGCCTCAAACAATGCGTCATAATAACCATTACAAGAGTATGTATGAAGTAATATGCCGTGCTATGCATTCTCTATAGTTATTGATCCAGAAATGTTCAACAACACTAAGTTATTAATTCCGATCAAAAAGGCGTATACTTAATGAGTTGCAAATGCGTTATAATATCCATTGTAAGTGCATATATAAAGTAATTTACTGTGCTAAGTATACTCTATAGTTATTGATCCAGGAATGTTCAGCAGTCTTACTGCAGTAAGTTGTGTAGTGTCGCTTTAGTACGTATAAATGACTGCCATGAGCAGCTCCGAATGTGGTGCAACTTCCTTTTTGGCCAACACAAATCGCTGGCCATTTACAATGGCGGCCACTTGACGGTTACAGTTACACAATTCCAAGCCGTGCTTGCAAGTATGAGTAGCTAAACTAAATAAATGTAGTAACGAGCATGTGTGTGCGTGTGTGTGTGTGTGTGTGTGTGTGTGTGTGTGTGTGTGTGTGTGTGTGTGTGGAAGCAGTCTTTGCTGTGGACTGCTGGGCTACTTCATGTCGCGCACAATTGCCACTAATTTAACGCTGGCTTTTTTGCCTCTGCTCCTCTTTGCGCTGAGCTGCTTTCTTAAATCTCAAAGCTGACACTTTTGTGCTGCTACTTACACACACATTACAGTACACACACACACACACACAAACACACACACACATGGAGAGAGCGAGAGAGAGAGACGACAACGTGAACTCTTGAGGGCATTACTAATCTGCGTCTTTTATAAAACCCAAGTCAAAGCGAGGTCAGGCCAGCAGCACTCGGCTTTGGGCTCGGGGGCGCGGACTCTGGATTCGGGACAGACAGACACACAGACAGACAGACAGACACCGACACTAAAGTATCTCTAATGAGACTTAAGCACTGTGCACTTCAGACTCGCCCAAGTTGGACTTCTTCTTCTGACGTCGATTTATGTGGCCAAATCTCAACTGTTGTCGGCTTTTGCCCCAGCGGCAATAGCAACTCAAATAGCACTGTTCTTGAAAAACAATCATCGTAACAAAACGACCATAGTAAATTGCCAGACTATGAAAATCTGAATGCTATCGAAAACTATATTCGCAAAGAGAGAGAGAGAGAGAGAGAGAGAAAGAGCATGTCACATATATATATATATACGTAAGCTCTCTCTCTCTCTGTCGCTCTTTGTCTGTCTGTTTCGTCTATCACACTCTCTGTTTGCATAATGCATTGTAAAGATCAAAATCAACTTGGGCCAGCAACGATAAGAATCTCAAGTGCAAACCAGCCAGCGAAGCATTCGACAAAATAAAAACAACAGCAAACACAAATGTATCTGTGAGATTGTTGTTGTTGTATCTGCTGCCTGTGTTAGCTCGTTTACAGCCTTCTTTGCTGCCTCAGTAGTTGCTGCTGCTATTTGAATAAGTATTTTTCATTGAATTTCGTTGGGCTGTGGAAATTTTCAGCTGAGGGGCAGCAAAAAACAAAAAAAAGAGAAGAAAAAAAAAAAACAAAAGTAATTAAGATGCACGAGGCAAACGGCGGAAGCAAAAAGATGGCGGACACAAATGTGGGCGGCTTTGCTGGACCGGGGGGGTGGGGGTGGGCGTGTGGGTTGTTATAGATGCGGTGAGCGAAGAGAGAGAGAGAGAGAGAGAACTAGCAATATTGTCTCATGCCTATAGTCTGGGCTCTGGAAAAGCTGACAAAGTTGCTGCTGATGTTGCTGCTGCTGCTGCCGTTTCACATGAACAATTCGTGGCGATAATTTATAGAATAAATGAAATGCACTTCAACGGCGACTTTGCAATGGCGACCTTCCCGGGCCAGATCCCAAGTCCGTACCAAAGCTGCCCGTAATTAATCTGTGTGCGGTTTTCTTGACGTGCTTTGAATAGTCATAGGAGCAGAGACAGACAGACAGACAGACAGACAGAGAGAGAGAGAGCAATTATGGCTGGATGATCATCATCAGCAGCAGCAGCAACAGCAACCACAAGTTTCAACATCATCTTTTGTTTGGGCTGAGAATTGTATTTGCCCCGGACAGAAAAGGCCAAACACACACACACACACACTCACACACACACACACACACACACAGGGGGAGACGATTAGCAATAACTGATGCTACCTTCTCTTTTTTTGGACAGAACAAAATGTGTAGCTCGCTGCACACAAGTCAAACAAAACTGTAGAAGACAACAACGACAACAATAGCAACAAACAAAGCAACAGCAGCAGCAGCAGCGAAAACGACTTCGACTTTAACAGCGGGACGACAACTTCAAATGAAATCAAAAGTGCAAATGACAACAAAAGACAAGCTGCGCTCAGGTTTTTTTTTTCTTCATTTTTTTTTTTTTTGGCGAGCAGCAACAAAGCCAACGCCAAAAAAAGAAGTAGAAGTACAAGAAGCAGACGAAGTGGAATAACAAGAACAACTATGCGAAGCTCGAAATGTAAATCATTTGTACAAAAAGCAGCAGCAACAAAAACAACAACAGCATGCCATAATCAATTGAAGTGTCTGCCTCTTTATATTGAATACCCTCAAAAGTTCCACAAATATAGAGTCTACTAACAAAAGCTATGTTGTTTGTTAGTGGCACATTGAGCTATCAGAAGAGATCTCCAGTGAGAGACCTTGCTGATTTTTACAATATTTTTTATCAAAATAAAAAATGGATTTAAAGCAAAAAAAAAATACGTTCATCAAAACAATTAACAAAACTTAACAGAAATTTCTAATTTACACTTTTAATACGTTCATCAAAATAATATATAATATTTAATTTACCAAAATGCAAAACTGATTAGATATTTATAATTTGCACTTTCAATACTTTCATCAAAATAAAATATAATATTTAATTTACCAAATGTTAAAACTGAACAGAGATTTAGAATTTTCACTTTTTCACCATTTGAAAACTATTAATTTGTATTTATTTAACATTTTCTTTCTTATATAAATTATTTTAAACGTTTTCAATGCATTTTTGGCTGTTTTCAAATTTTGGTTTTATGTCAATATAATAAAAAATTCTAATTTGTTTTATGTGTTGTTAAATATAAAATATAAATTCAAAATTAAAACATGCAATTCCTTGTTATTTCTGTAAAACAGTTTAAAGAAAATCCCTTTTTTTTTGCATTTTCTGCTGATATATTAGACGAGAACCAAAAAGGTAGGTCCCAAAAGAAAATCTTAAAGCAAAGAAAACCATAAATGTATTCAATAGTAATTTGCTAGGCAAGTGTATAAAAGCATCGGTGGCCTGATCAAATAATCGACAAGCTGTTTGTCTTTTTTTTCGGGGTGTTCGTGCGTTAGGGAGGGCGTGACGTAAGGGGTGGATGAGGTGTTTGGTTAGTTGCTCGACGAGTTGCGGCGCTAGAGGCGCAACAGCAGCAGTGGGGCAGGGAGCAGGGGCAGCGACCACATAAAGTGGAAGACAAGTGGCAGCATGGACAAGTGTCATAGAAATTACGATTGTGTGTATGCAGCTGTGTGTGTGTGTGTGTGTGAAAGAACATAACGTAACGTAACGTAAGGCAAATGCAAGAGAGAAACCAAAGGCAAATCGGGAGTCAAAGAAGCCAAAGCAGACAAGCAAAGCAGGCAAAGCACGCAAAGACGAAAAGCAGCTGTATAAGAATGCAAAAGGCAAAGGCAAAGGCAAAAACAAAACTCAAGCACGCACTTCAGACGAAGAAGCGACGGACGGACGGACGGACGAAGAAGAAGACAGATGGACATGCCATTTTGTTGTTGTTGTTGTTGATGGTCTCTCTATCTCTCTCGCTCTCTGCTGGCGGCCATTGGGGACGTCAGGTGCGGAAATGCCATAACCATTGAGGCTGATGACGTCCATTTTTTAGCTGTTGTGCACGTTCCGGCATCGAAGACGGCAAACTGTCCAAAGTGGAGATGAAAACAGTCGCCAACTGATTGTCTGTCTGTCCGTCCGTCCGTCCGTCAGTCAGTCAGTCAGTCAGTCAGTTGTTAGTTGGCGTTGACAGTTCAAGTGTTTACCACCAGAAGCAGCAGCAGCAGCTGCGATTCAATTTTAATTCAATGGAACTGCGTAATTGAGAATTTTGTTATTTAAAATGCTTAACTAGCTCATAAACGCAAGCAGTCAATTACTAAAGAATGAAAGATAAAACTGCTAGCTATTTAATAATGATATGAAATGATACAATTTTAAATTTTCCATTTAGCTGCATAGAAATGTAAATTATAAAGTTCAACTGAATAACCTGTATTACCTTTAAAGTTTTGATGAGATTCCGTTTTACTTTATAATTAATTTAATTACGTTTTATTGGAAAATTGTGACAATAAAAACAAGCTAAACTAATTTATGCAAATAATACAAGTGCAAGTGATGAAAAAAAAAACTGTATTGTTATTTATTTATATTTGATGGACTTTCCGACATTACAAAACAATTTAATATATTTAAAAAAAAAGAAAGTGCATTCTTATTATTATAATAAAATATGCGTGTTTTCCTATCGGCAGACAAATAAAAAATATTATCTTAGTAAATTGCTGGCATAATTGTCAATTGTATTTAACCATTAAATCAAAGATACAATTTGTAACTCCACATATTTGTTTGGCATTGCACATTGCGATTGGCAGTTAATTAAGTGCCCATAATCGAGCTAATCGTGTGATAGTATTTAAAATTGGTTATTAAGCTGCCACTCAGAAGGCGGCAAGTAAATAGCATTTTGAAAAATGAACAATAAAACAATTAGCAATTGTAGTTTTTGAATATCAATAAAACATAACAGCAATTAAAATGTCACTGGGCGAAAAATCACTCGACGACTTCCACATATATATGTATATACAAATATATATACATTTACAGCTACAGATACAGATACAGCTACAGCAACACAGGCGAGCGTACACTTATAGATACGCATAGTAGTTGTGTAGATACTTATGTAGTGCGCAGCGCTTGACATTGTAAAATGTATCTGATTGTGAATGTGTGTGTGTGTGTGTGCGAGTGCTTCTGTATGTTTATTTGTGTATATGTATGTATATATGTTTAATTTAATTGCCAATGATACGCGTCATTCAAAGCGCCAAGCGATACATTACGATGCTATCTATGACGGAGTCACAACAGTTACGAACTCCACATACGCTAATAGAATACTCTACGACAACAACTGAGAAGCTAATATTTTAAAACTAATTGTTTAATTACAATTTATCCATCGTTAGTTATTTGATAAACAGAAAAACTGCTGTAGAATTTTTTTTTTATTTCTTGTAAGTATTATAAGTGCATTTAGCTATCGCTCTTAGCTGTTGTTTTTATTTTTCCTGTGCTCTTTTATTTTTATGTTATTTGTTATTTTTAACGCGTTTAGCGATACGGCGATTAGGGGGGCACTTTTGATGGACTTTCCTTGGACGGATGACGATGCCACTCGATGACTGACTGACTGACTGACTGACTGACAGAGTGACGGCAAGACAAACTACTTCCCCGACTGACTACAGTCTCTGTGTATAGCCTCGGTAATAGAATTTTGCCAAGGTTTTCCAGCCAGTGCACTATTTGTTTTTGCTATATTAAAATCAAAAAATATGCTTACATTACAAATTAAATGTATTTAATGTCGAAAATGCTACAAAATAACAAATATGTAAATGCAGAAAGTAGCGAATTTACCAAAAGATTAATAATACACTTATAAATGCAAAACAAATGAGCTATCAAATATTAGAAAATTTGGAAATCTATCTGCTTTAAGCCAGTTTTTCAAGTTACGTTTTTTAAGAAAATAAATACATTTAGCTAGTAATTATAGAAAATTATATATAAGAAACCAAAAATTACGTTCAATTGTATATATATATATATACCCAGCTATTCCATACAATTCACACATATCCTAATCTGAGACTGATGTGCAGTACACAAAAAAATGCACTACAATTATTCAATGAATTTTCGCATTGTTTTCACCCTTTTGCGTAATAAACATGAAACTGAATCACAAACTGTCTGCAGTTGCGAAATAAGCTTTTAATGTTGCCATCTCTAGTCGCAGAGCAGCATTTAATGAAAGCTGCCAGCTTTGGATTATTGGGGATTGGGAATTGGGTAGGTAAGTCAAGTCAGATAGGTATATAGATACATTTGTTGGTGTGTATAGGTATAGGTATATGTATATAGGTATAGCTATACCGTACTGAGTAGATAGATGCAGTGAAGCGTGTAGCATCGCATTGTTGATTGTTGATTGTTGTTTTGTGTGAGCTTCACTTGCCATTAGAAATGCGTCGCCATGGAGAGGAAGCTCGGCTGCTCTGCTGCTCTGCTGGCTGCTATCGATGCCAGCCGATCTGGTGTTAAATTTAATTTATGGCAACGCTGCATGCTCTACATATTTTGCTACCCGAGCGAGCTACCACAACCAATAGTCGGAAGGTGTGCCCCACAGTTTGGGTCAAACCGCTGGGGCCCAATCGCTAATTGTCATCGACACGGTGCTTTGTTGTTGTTTGTTGTTAACAGAATATGGGAATGGCACTGGAATTGTCGCCCGACTATAGATTGTTCTGTTCCTTCTGTTGATGGCCGTTGATGATCTCCAGTTGTGTTTGTCTGCCTGTGTTTTTGTGTCTCAGCTGCGTGTCGTCTCGCAACTGCTGCTATCTGCCCAAAATTATCAGTCAAAGCGACCTCGTTTTCTTCTTCTTCTTCTTCTACTTCACATCTTGTGCTGCTATTCATCTTTACTGCTGCTGTGCAGCGCATTTATTCAATTTATTTCTATTGCTGGACGGTCTGTGTCTTCGTTTTTTGTTGTGTCGCCGTCGTCGTCTTTGGGCTTTGGCCAATTGTCATTGTACTAATTCCATTAAACGATGGCAGCGCCAACGCTTGCGTGCTTGTGTAATTGAAGTGCTCATCATAGAAGAGCAGCAGCAGCAGCAAGCAGCAGCAAGCAGCAGTAACAGAAGCGACTCGATGGATTGCTCGTTCCATGCTCCATTGAATGTACTACATGAGTACTCTACTACGCATATGTATGTACATTGTACATTGTACATACATATGTATGTATGTATGTACGTCTGGCTGTAGTCGCTTGCGTGCTCGAGTGTCAGTTTGTCTATTGAGACATTTGACGCCTTCGTCGCTGTTATCAGAATTTGAAATTCTTTCAAATTGCCTTCGCCTGCCGCGCTGCGCTGCGCTTTGCTTTGCTTTGCTTGCTCTGGCTGTCGGCCTGTCGGCCCAAGCAAGCGATTGCCATTGCACCACTGGCACCACTGGCACCACTTTACTCGCATTCCTCTCAGTTACCGCCCTGCTGTTGCTGCTGCTGCCGGCTTTGCGCTACTCTGCTCTGGTCGAGCCATCCATTTTGCCTTGCCTCGGTTTTTATTTTCTATATACCCTGCAACCATGTCAAATGTGTGGCAAGGCATATACATAAAGGCTTACATACCGAAAGTAGCTAAGGAGACATCTCCTAGCCCATTTAGTAAATATATTTGTAGTGATTAGGATGAGAAGCTTGAATCCATCACTCGAGAGTCAGAGCTAAAACTCTTAATTCACATTTGTTATATTTTGAGCAGAAAAGGTTTTTATAATTTTGTCGGAGTCTTTGGTAAATCGATAAATATCAATACAAAGAAATTACTGATAAATTTTAGCACATCTCAGAGTTTATAAGAGAGATTACATTAAGTCTAAAGCAAAAGTTCTAGTATATACCATATACACTTAAAATTGAAAGTATAGATAAATATGGACATTCGATTACAGTTTCTTAGGCATATTTTGGAAGTTATAAGACCTACAGCTAATAAGATCTATATGTATGTGTCATATAGCATACACAGATACAAAACAAATCACTTTTTGAATACCACAAAACTCATATGTTTGCACACATACAAGATATTCAGTGCCTCAGGGTACACAGGGTATCTCTAAGTCGAACACTCTCGCCTAGAGCACTCTTACTTGTGCTTTTTTCGCAGTGCTTATCGTGGCGAGGGCAACTGCGAAGCAGCCGAAACGAGGCCGCCGTCGTCGTCGAATGCAATTTTCTAATAATTTTTTGCCATTGTGTATGTGTGTGCTTGAGTGTGTGTGTGTTTGTGTGTGTGTGAGTGTGTGTGTAGTCGGCACTTGTAATCACCATTAAAAGCGCTTCACAAGTTGCTGCGAGAGTTCAGCTGCTGCTGCTGTTGCTGCTGCTGCTGCTGCACTTGCAGCTTCCTTTGAGTTGCTGCTGCAAATTCAGCTGCCCCTTGGCACCATATTTGTCCCCTCTGTCGCCTCTGTCCCCTCTGTCGCACTCGACCCTTTGCCGTCCCATTCTAATGAATATGTTAAATCTGACCTAATTTTGTGTGGAAAAAACTGTGCGCTTAAATGAATTCGCATAATTAGATGCAGCAACAGCCGAAGCAGATGATGCATTAACACCAACAACAGCAGAAGGACAATAATTGCTTATAAAACATTTTCAAATACAAACATACATACTATACATCTACTATAGCAACTGGAAGGAAAGGATGCGTTTGAAATTATCAGGCAAATCTTATTGAAATGGGAGTGAAAATGAGAAAACTTCGATTTCATTTTAGACACATTATTTTAAAGGAACTTAAATCGTCAAAAATAAAATACAAATCTACTATATTTTCTGTATACTTCTATTTCATTTTAGACATATTATTTTAAAGGAACTTAAATCAGCAAAAATAAAATACAAATCTACTACTATATTTATACTCTTTTCGAAGAAAATAGTATATTAAGTTTGTCCTGAAGTTTGTAACGCATAGAAGGAAGCGTCGGAGACCCCCAAAAGTTACTGCCAGTATGCTTAGAATGACAATACAAATTGATCTAGCCATGTCCGTCTGTCTGTCTGTCTGTCTGTCTGTCTGTCTGTCTGTCTGTCTGTCTGTATGTATGCAAACTAGTCCCTCAGTTTTTGAGCTATCGCGATAAAACTTTGCATAGACACTTATTATTCCAGGGGACAGCACATTGGTCGGAGCTGGCCGGATCGGAATACTATATCTTATAGCTGCCATACAACTCGAAGTCGGTTTTGGCCATATATCCCATGTTTTTGAATCTATCGCGATGAAACTTTGCACCGATACTTATTATTCAAAGAGACATCACATTGGTTGGAGCCGGCTGGATCGGATCACTATATCTTATAGCTGCCATACAACTCGAAGTCGGTTTTGGCCATATATCCCATGTTTTTTAATCTATCGCGATGAAACTTTGCACCGATACTTATTATTCAAAGAGACATCACATTGGTTGGAGCCGGCCGGATCGGATCACTATATCTTATAGCTGCTATACAACTGGCAATGAATTAAATATTCTTAGAACAAAAAAAAAATGTTACGCGACAAAACGATTTTTTACAGCTTATGAAATTTCAGTGGTGCAGTTGGCACAGTGAAAATTGCCTATAGGTTCGAAAAGAGTATAAAATCTTCGGCACGCCGAAGATAATCCTTCCCCACTTGTTTCTGTATAATTATGTTAAATTTTAGACACATTATTTTTGAAGGAACTCAAATCAACTGGAATAACATAAAGTTCTACTATATTTTCTAAAATAAAATCCTGATAAAATTCACCTGCTTTATGAAAAAGTTTTCAAACTTATATTCAAATCTCTAAATAAAATCCAAACTGCAAACTGGAGAATATAAGCTAGAATAATATATAATTTATGCTGTTCATGCCAAGAAGCATAATAAATAATGTAATGCAATCCTTAAACTGTTTTAAAATTCATACAATATGATTAAGTTATAGCATTATAACAGCACAGCTTTAGGCGTTTAAACTTTAACTTACTTAAATTATGGTTAATTCCCGGCCACATTAACAGCTTTAAGCTGCTGCTTTTTGAGTGAGTTTTCGTCCACATCAAATTGCATAAATTCCACACAATCGGAATGTGATTTGAGATACGCACATGAGTGCGGGGGGAGGAGGGAGGCATATATGTATTTATTTGAGCAGCTACCACACACACAACACACACACACACAACACAACACAAATGGCAGCCGCCGCCACAGAAATTCGAGTGCCAAATAACTTTTGGCTGACACAAATGTCAACATCATTGGACCGTAGCAGATTGGTCAGCACTCAAGTGACCACAAAGCGTTGACTCAGTTGCCCACTTTGTTCATTTGTGCGCCTCATTGGACTTGGCTTTATTGGCCTCTCTCACTGCCTGACTGCCCAACAACATAACCCGCCCTGGGGCCAGCCCCAACCTTCCCCCCCTCTCGCACCCATCTATCGTTAACAGTTCTTAAAAAAACTTTGTGAAAATTGCCTGTCATGCGTTTTATTTTCACTAAGTACAAAAAGAGCAGACAACAAAAAAGTCGCCTCGAGCCAAGGAGAAAATTTAAGACACTTAACGCTTTTTTCATTACGCCATTGTCATTGCCACCCCTACCCCAGCACAACCCCACCCCCACCCCACCCCCTGTTAACTCCCCGAATCCTCTCTGCCCAGTCTCCGGGAACAACTTTGTTTGTCCAGGCTTTGGCGACACACGTCTCAACAAATCTTTGCTGTTGTTGTTGCTGTTCCTTGTGCTTTTCCCCCTCCGTTATATGCGTGGAAATTTGATAAACTGCTTTTCGACTTTATTGCTGTTTTCGCACAACGAAAATTCCTCATTTTTTATTTGCTATTGCCAATATTTTGAGGCTATTTCTTTTTATTTTTTTTATTCGTACTTTTTTTATTATTTACTTTTATGTGTTTATTATTTGACGCTGGCTTTGATGCGTTGCCAAGCGCAAAATTGAGACATTTCTCTTGGAATGGAAAGGGATGCGAAACGGTCAAATCCCGCACTTGGGCTTCTAATTTTAATTTCTTTATGTGGCTTTTGGGGTTTCGTATTTATTTATTTCGGAAAATCAACAAAAACATAGCAAAACAAACACACAATGTTGGAATGGGGCGAGAAAAGCCAATTGGCGGAAGTAATCTTGATAAAAAAAAACCACAGCTGGGTTTGTTGTGAACTATGTTGGGTGTACTTTACAGTTATAAGTTATGGTTAAGTAATTAAGGCAATGGAATATGCAGATGTGTTTGAGAATACAGAAAAAGAGCTTGATTACATTTTGTTGCTGAGTACAAGAAAAAAAATAGCATCAGCTTATGGTTGATTTGAAGATATTAGGCGGCTTTGCACGGGTCAAACGTTTTTCTTAAAGTTATAATCGTGTTGACTGTATGTCATATATTATTAATGCAGTAGTGCATTAAAAGGAACAAATTCGAATATCGCCTAGCTGGAAATATTCAATTTATTTAAATTTAAGTTAAAGGTAAAGCCTTTCAAAATAAAAATAAACTTTTATCAATCCAATTCTAGGTGATATTTTCTATGCTTTGTGCTTTGATTACCAATCAATCAGTCGTCAGTCTGTCAATCTGTCAGTTCGAACAATTTGATGTGTGTAGATAAAATTGATTTGCATTTGAAACTCCAAAATACACCCATTGAAATGTGTTAAGTGGATTTGTTATATTCTATGCGAAACGTTTATTTCGAAGCTAATTGCCGCGTTTATTGCGGTTGCTGACTAACAAACGTGTATCATCATGATTAAAAACCAATTTCAAATTAAATTACAGTTCAACAATACGAAAACAAAGATATATGTATATATGTATATGCATGCATTTGAAAAATGTGCTCGACATTTGTGTTGCAGCGTCATACATTTAATTATTTTAATGATATCGTTAAATTTATTAATGGCAAACACAGAATGAAGGTCAACTTGAATGTTCTCCGTAATAGAAAGCCAACATTTTGCAGTCTGCCGCTGCTGCTAGCTGCATTTAATGACTTCATTTCGTGAAGCAACTACTTGGCTAACTTTCTGTTGATGTTACGGCTCGAGACGCGCCCAGTTGTTAACAATTGTTTGGGGTTTCTGTTATGCCAACAGCTGCAGTTGCAGCGTCGCCTGGCTGGGCCACAATAATAAATAAACACAGTCAGGCTGGCTGGCTGGCTGGCAGGCTGGCAGGCAGGCCACTTGAAATTGGATCGCCAAAAAAGAAAAATAAACAAAAGGCTGGCAACAGAGACGACGGCGGCTACAAATAAGCACACGCAGTTTTCACTTTTCTGACACTTGACTTGCCCGAGTCCAGAAGTCAGCAGCTACCGGACCTCAGATGATGTCACACAAACACAAACACACACACACACACACACACACACACACACACACAGCTGGACGGTAGCCGACAACAATAACTCATAAATGAAAAGTGAAAATCGTTGTTGTTGTTGTAGAAAGTTGCGCAAATTCTTGTTGGCCCCAGCGTTGGCATCGACTGCATAACGGATTATTGCACGCATCCGAGAGTCGCCCCAAAACTCGAGATACAGTTAAATATTTGCTCAAGTGTCACGCTTCTTTACATCATCATCGCCATCTCAATCATCATCATCATCATCATCTTATTATATTATCACTCATTATCATTGTCATCAGATGGCGCTCATCGCATCCTGTGTACGTTTTTGAGGACAGTCGTCGCCGGGTGAAATCGCAAGTACACTGTGTTGCCTGCTATCTATTGAATGCGGTATACATATACATATATAGTATATATAGTATATATAGTATATACGTGCTGTTAACGCCCAGTCGCCAGTTGTCAGTTGCCAGTCGCTTAATTTGCGTGGTGGCCCCGCGGCAATTACAGTGTATTATGGACCAATGGCGATGACGACTGCTGCGTTGCAGTTGACATTGATAAAATCATTGGGCGCGTGCTGCGTAGCAGACAAACAGACAGACAGACAGACAGTAAGATCTGGCAAATACCTACACTGCGATATCAAAAGCGGCACGTAAGAAACTTATATGGCAAAAGGCAAATGCCTTTCAACTCTTGACTTTCGATTTCATTTTCATTTGTTGTTTGTTGCCTACTGGTTTTATCTTTGGGTGTCGTTCGCTGAGTTCTTGGAAAATGTGCGAGTAGTATCTATATATGTATCTATGGCCAGTTGTTGCGACGCCTTAGCGGCAACAACTTCTGGGCCGCTTGCATTTGCTTAGCATAAATTTAGAGTCGCTGCCGTTGTCGTAGATTCACATTCACTTTCAGCTCAGCTCTTTTGTAATTTATGCTGCGCGCTCTCCTGAGGTCAAAACTCAACCAGAACAACACCAGGCAAAGAATGCTAAAGTAGGCAAACTTGCAGCTGAAACAATTGAGACAGCTAAAGACCAGCTAATGGCAGCTGCAAAGTCGCGACTTGGGAAAAGTAAGAAAAGTATTTAGTTAATGCGCCGCAGCATTGCAGTCATTAAAGTAGAGCTTAATTACTTATCGACAAACTAGTTCGCATGGACAGACTAACGTTCACATAGCCATATCGAATCTGCTCGAAATATTTATCACGAAGTTTCCACAAATGCTCATCGATGAATTCAAACTCCTATAACTTTGTCAAAACTCATCCGATTTTCTATCCCGAAGGCTTTTTGGTAATGGTTTGACCTCTATATTGATTCTGCATTTTAATCTAACCAACATCAAAAATACAGTTTTCATGTCAAAAACAAAACAAAGTATTGCTTCCAAGTTCCTAAAAATGATCTTGCCCAACTTCAAAATGGTTTGGCATCTTTAATAAGCAATTTATTTTAAGCAATTTCGAATTTTCGATTTATTACTAGACACAAGCCAAAATAATACCTAGATAGTCCATAGAAATACCTTTCAAACACCTTAAATTTCCGTAACTTCGACAAAGCTGATTAGATTTTCAAAAACAATACATTTTTGATCATCGTTTGGCTACTAGAATAATATTACATATAAAATTGGTACATGATGTTGTTTGTCAAAATACTTACATGTATGTATAAGCTCAGGAGCCAACAGTTGACGTTTATAAATCATTTATAAGGCTAATTGTAAATCGCAAATTATATTTCAAATAAAATGAAGATCTTTAAACATTATCTGATGCTTATTAGAGTGTGCGCTTGCCAGAAAGACATAATTTTGATTTAAAGGACTTTCAAATATTTATTTGCGAGTAAAATGTATATTTACTATAGGACTTTGTTTTACTTTTCGAATTAAAAGTATTTGTGCTCGTTATGCCTAACATGGATTTATTGCCAACATCATGATAAATTTACTATCTGCACTTCTTCGAGGCCATAAACAGACACAGACACAGACCGAGCCCATCCCAGTTGAGTTTGGTTCAAAGGGAGCGGAAAGCACAAGGACGAGTGCAGAACTTATGGCACGAGGACAGCTGAGACTCGATTTCATTTTTGCCAGCTGGCAGCGGGTGGCATTTAAATAAACAATGTGCACTGCTTTAAATTTATGCGCATATCAAGCTGACAAGGTTATGAAAATGCTAAAAACAGCCAGACAGTCGTCTTTCTAACCCAAACCCAAGCCCCAATCCAGCTAACCAAAAACATCCCACGCCTGCTTAGGAACTCAGCTGTAACTGCGCTCCTGCCGCTCTGTCTGTGTGGATATTGGCCAACTCCCTTCCCAACTGCCAACTGGAGGCAGATGGATGCGTCACCTATGGTTCACATAAGCATACACCAGATGAGACCGAGAGAGAGAGCGAGCAAGATGAGGACTCAGGGATAGGCTTGTGTGTTTGCCTTGAGTGCTTAGTTGTATATATTTTGGTAAGCATAATTGAAATGTAAATTTGGTTACGGTTTATGTAGACAAAGGTGGCGTTGCTTGAAATTAATATTTTACAATTTGTGACTGTCAAAATAGGAAAATAGCAAAAACGTGAACGAAGATACGACATAATATTGTCTGCATTAGATATACAGTATAATATTTGGAACTTATAAAGGTAGACTAAAAGGTATTTATTATATACAAATAAAACAGTAAAGTAAACGCTTTCATCTTGTTTTAGCATTAAAACAAACAGCCACAAAATTGGTTCCGCTCTTTGTCTTCGGTTTTGATCGCATTGCAAAAGCATCGTCGTCAGCTGCAAGGAAAAAACTGTTAACCGTTATTTTTCTGCACGACTTCGTTGCTCGAAAATAAGTCCATGATGAGACGGAAAACAAGTTCACCGTTATTTGTTTTGGTCAGCTTCGTTGCTTGAAGATCCTTACATGATGAGCTCTAATGCGCTGTGTGTAAAACAACAACAACAACTTGTCATTGCAAATACAATCTCGAATCGAATTGTCTTTGCATATTGCAATTTGTCTTTGCAGTTATACAAAGTTTTTGAGCAACGAATTCGAGCAAAAAAAATAATAACGGTGAAAATTCTTGCTGTCTCTTTATATCGCATGCTGATGCAGATGCTTTTAGAAGGCGTTGCCTAAATATTTGGTGCGATCAAAACCGACGATAAAACACACACTAATTTTGTGACTCTTAGTTTTAATGCTTGAATTGGCACAAGTTGTCAAATGCTTTTAGGCCAAATATTTTAATTTGCTATTTATTGAATTATTATTGATCGACCTTCAATTTAGAATCGCAATCGCAAAAGTGTGGTTTTAGTGCTCTATTTTCAGTCATTATTTTTAAAGATCGGTTGAGTGCAGGATGTTTCGTGATGCCCCTCTCTCTCTCTCTCTCGCTTTCTTACTTTTAAGTTTGAATACATACATTATATTTTTCCTGGGTTTTTCTCAATAATTGCAACAACTGTTGGAGCAATTTTCATTTATTAATACACCTATAACAAAACGTATAATTAGCCTTATATTTTTTTAAATTTTTAAAATTTATTTATTTGTATTTTATAAATTAATATTTTATAATTTAGATTACATTTTCTTTCACTAGTTAACAATAAATAAATAATCTGCAATCTTCTTTTGACCACTGTCTGAGTTGCCTTTTAAGCCATTTTTGTTTTACATATTATGTATGTACATAGTTATGTAATATTGCCTATTTAAGATTAGAAGAAACTCAGTCGTTTAACTCATTATCTTGTACCATGTACAACTTAATTGTGCTCTTTAATGCACAACATTTGTATAGCAAAAATGTGTTCACATTTGAGTGGAATACACAATCTTTATAGCCAACAACATTTGGCTACACACACATGTGGTAAGCAGCATTTAATGCCAGCAACACGCTGCAGCACCTCAAAACGTGACTTTTGCTGCATTTTTGCAGCAGACATCGAAGAAGGGGCAGCGGGGAATGCCCGAAGGGGGCGGAGATGAGGCAAGGCAATGCAAGGCAAGGCTCTTGTATAAGACCCCATTCGAGTTTCATAATACGCAACAAAAGTGTCGGCCATTTTGTGGCAAAACTTAAAATGGCCAAGTAGCCAGCCACTAACACACACACACACACACACACATAGAAAGCGGTGCTCGTTTGTGTGCATAAAACGGCGCTTATTAAATTTCGCTCAATTTTAATAAGCAACACTCAGTTGTTATACTCTTTTCGAAGAAAATAGTATATTAAGTTTGTCCTGAAGTTTGTAACGCATAGAAGGAAGCGTCTGAGACCCCCAAAAGTTACTGCCAATATGCTTATAAAAAAAAAACAAATTGATCTAGCCATGTCCGTCTGTCTGTCTGTCTGTCTGTCTGTCTGTCTGTCTGTCTGTCTGTCTGTCTGTATGTATGCAAACTAGTCCCTCAGTTTTTGAGCTATCGCGATGCAACTTTGCACAGACACTTATTATTCAAGGGGACAGAACATTGGTCGGAGCCGGCCGGATCGGACCACTATATCTTATAGCTGCCATACACCTCAAAGTCGGTTTTGGCCATAAATCCGATGTTTTCAAAGCAATTGCCTTAAATTTCCTTGTACACTTGAACATCCATATAACTCATCGATGGGTAAAATCGCAAATCGATTGAGTCATAAACAGCGAAGATATGCGTCATTAAATATTTTGAAAAAACAGGTGCATATGAGCAAACAAAGTCAAGCGCAAGAAAGCTTTTGATAGTCTGAGCAAACAAAGTCAAGCGCAAGAAAGCTTTTGATAGTCTGCTCTTCAAGGTATTTTGCCACCGATCATCAAAACGGTTTGTGGCGTATGGCGTAAAGAGCCGCGCTAACGAACGCATGTTTCGCAAGTTCAAGTTCGAGCCTCGGCGGCGACTGATTGTTAATTTAATACTTTTTTCTTTTTCTTCCTTCCAAATATATAACTGTAATCAAATTAATTTGCTTCCAATAGCTTAGAACAAAAACAATGCCACGCGAAAAAACAAATGCTGACAAACGCGAGTTGCAGGTTGCAGGAAAACAAAAGAAGGAAATTTGTAACAGTCGGCTCTTCAAGCAATTTTGTCAGCGATCATCGAAACGGCTTGTGGCGTAGTGGGTAAAGTTGCGAACTGGTGAGCGAGAGGACCCGGGTTCGAAACCAGCGGCGACTGGTCATTTATTTTCATTTTTTCTTATTCTTCTTTTCAAATATATAATAACTGTAATCAAATTCATTTGCTTTCAATGGCTTAGAACAAAAACAATGCCACGCGAAAAAACAAAAGCTCAGTATAAATCGAGTTTGTTAGCGATTCTTAAAACTGCTTGGTGTAAGCAGTACAAAGCAAAACAAGAAAGCTTTTGACAGTCTGCTCTTCAAGGGATTTTGTCAGCGATCATCAAAACGGCTTGTGGCGTAGTGGGTAAAGTTGCGAACTGGTGAGCGAGAGGACCCGGGTTCGAAACCAGCGGCGACTGGTCATTTATTTTCATTTTTTCTTATTCTTCTTTTCAAATATATAATAGCTGTAGTCAAATTCATTTATTTTCAATTTCCTAAATTGTTTCTAATTTTTTTTTCATACATAAAGTAGCTTTAATAGAATAATTCAAAAGAAAAATTTAAATTCATTGGCAAAACCAATGACACGCGAAAAAAAATATGGATCTCAAATTCTGAATATAAGCTCTCGTATGTTCAGATTAAGTTTTATGACAATTCAATTTCCGACAGCGGCCTTGAAAGGTATAAGAGCAACAGGCACAAAATTTGGTATGTATATTGTAGTATACATATGTAATGTAGTTTTGACTTTTTGGAAAAACTGAAACTTGTATATTGTTCAATTCGGTAGCACTTATGAATGCTAAGGGACGCGTCCACGAGCTGCGGATAGTGAAACGTCCCTGTTTACATGAATACCTTTATATATTTTATTTTATATGTAGGGGTATATGTATGCGACATTAATATCTGCGAATTAAATAAGCAGTCACGGAAAAATAGTAAAAATTGCTTTAAGGTTCGAAAAGAGTATTTAATCTTCGGCACGCCGAAGATAATCCTTCTCCACTTGTTTTTATTTCATATATCTCTCTCACTGTCTGTGCTGTCGAAACAAAACGCTGCAATGATGAGTTTTTTCTCTACAGAAAAAAAGATGGAAATTAAATTAAACAAGTAAGAGTGCTCTAGTCGGGAGTGCCCGACTACGAGATACCCTGAACGCAGTCCTTACAATCATTCGTACTACTCTAAACACACACATGCTGCAGTACAAGCAGTACAAGCAGTGCAAGCGGTTTAAGCAGTTAGCTTGCTATTTCGCTGAGCCCCACACAATGGAAAGTTAAATCTTAGATAACTTCTGTGTTTATTGTCCGATTTTATTGAAATTTTTGGGGCAAGCAATTGTCGATAACATGTGTTACCAAACCAAATTGCAAGGTCGTACCTTCAAAAATGCGTTTTCTTAACTTTTGGGGGGTTTGGGGGGTGGTATCCAAAAAGTGAAATATTTGTTACACGTGTATGCTATTCGAGATTATACATGCCAAATTTGGGGTCTCTAGCTCTTATAACTTTGAAGTTATGTCCCAAAAACGCTAGTCTAAAATCAAAATTTATCGATAACTTTTGAATGCGACGAGTTATCGATCAAATGAAATAAACTTGATCTGTCCCGGGATTAGGAGAACTTATGTTCCAAATATGAAGTCTCTAGCTCTTGTAGTCTCTGATATCCGCGTGTTCATACAGACGGACGGACAGACAGACGGACATGGCTAAATCGACTCGACTGTTGATACTGATCAATAATATATATACTTTATATGGTCGGAGATGCTTCCTTATGCCTGTTACATACATTATCACAAAACCATAATACCCTTTTTACCCATTTTTAATGGGTTCAGGGTATAAAAAGGGGGCCGCCCGGCGGCTTTTTAATGAATTTTTCACGCGCGCTTTTTCAAATGAAACTCATTTTGCATAGGCACGTTTTTCCGACGTCGTTGAGTTGCTTCACGGACTTCCATCTGCTTTTGATGTTGTTGTTGCTGTTGCTGTTGTTGTTAGGCTGATTTGCGCGCTCGAAAGCGAAAACTAGCGAAACTAAAATGTTATTACGCATACGCTCAGTTAGCCAGCCCTACGCAAATTTGGGTCAATTCATTAAGTTTTTAGTTTTTGGTGAAAATCCCCATGTGTACATTTGTGCCTTATTTAGGTACTACATCTGATGCATGGAACTGTAGACAGTTCAACGACTTGCCAAAAAATGTTTTAACAAAACGCAGCTGATTCTCAATTGTAATGTTTTACTGGCTTTTGGCAAGCATTTATTTATTTTTTTGCCTAGGCCTCAACTCACTTGTTTGCTAAAATGAGTTCAGCAGCCTGTTCTTCTTTTAATTGTTATATGTATAAACATATATATATATATACATATATATATTGTTGCTGTTGCTTTGCTGCCACTGTTGTTTTTTGCTTTTGTTGGTTAACAAATAAAACAGAAATGAGCTGGGTTTTGTGGCCTAATTAGTTTCACCTGTGTCAATGTGCAAACAAAGCCACAGACCAGACTGCGGCCAAGAACATTGTTGCTAATGAAGAAGACAAAAGTCCGTATGTGTATCTATATTAAAAAGCGCATAAATAATGCATACAGCATGAAGCAAAAATAATGCCAAGTTATTTCTTTTTTATCTCTCTGCTTTTTGTTTTGTGTGGAAAACAAAGAGTTTTAGCTTCTAGTGCAAAAATACAAATGCAGTTTAATACACGAAAGCATTTAGATAGCAATGCAAAAATTAAAGTGCATTTATATATGTATACAGTGTGTATCTTAATACAAAATATTTAGAAGAGTATGAGCAGAGGAAGTGATTCATGTATGTATGTACATACATATATCCAAGACTACGATTGGAACAGTCGTTTTGTTTTGAGTGGGTGTGTCGTATACGATTAGAGGTACATACTGCATAGTCAAAAGATGACTTATAATATATACATATATATTTCAATATCAGTATGTGCTACACATTAGTTTCAGCTTCTGAAACCACGTATGTGTCACAGAATTTAAAGAGATTTTATTCTTTGACATTTGAGTAACATTTCAGTTACTTTAACTTTGTTACATTAATCATTGATTCATTTATAACTTGACCTTGATACAATCTAAAGATTTTTGCAAGTATTTCGTCTAAGAACTTATTAAATAATTAAAAGTGTACAGTAGTATATACCTTAACTTTTGTACTTGTAACTTACTTGAGGCAGAGGCATACATGCAAATTTAAACAGCTGTAATATTCATAATTACATTTAAATGCAAACGATTCAATAATATTTACAGCAGCGGCTACAAGAGAAGCAAAAGTTGCGCTTATGTATT
The DNA here is from genome assembly GCA_035042425.1 of Drosophila flavopinicola. Taxonomy (NCBI): domain Eukaryota; kingdom Metazoa; phylum Arthropoda; class Insecta; order Diptera; family Drosophilidae; genus Drosophila; species Drosophila flavopinicola. Next base: position 3,917,248 of record JAWNLL010000476.1, on the reverse strand, counting down.
TACGTTGGAAACAAATAAGATTCTCTTAGCGATTAGCTGGCCCGATTAGTAGCTTCATGGGGCTTGTAGAAGAAAGAAAAAAAACCCGAAAACAATAATCAGTAATGCTAAACACATAACTGGGAACTACACACAATCGGTTTCATTGGCGCTTCCTAGAATGAGCTATACTACCAGTGCAGTCAATGGTGGGTAAACAAACAGTGAGTCTCGTCACCGGTTCTTGGTCACCTAACCCATAACAAGAAACGTTTCTTAGAACCAGAAACCAACACAACAACAACAGCAACAGCAATAACAACAAAAGCCAGCTCACTGGAACCTGCCATATAAACAAATAGCAGAAAAAGAGCCAAAGAAATAGCTAGAAACGATAAAGGGGCGGACGGGGAGTAAAGCTTTTGGAAAAAAATGTAAATTATTGAACGTATTAATTCAAAGTTCAAGTCACACGTTTAATGTGTATGTGTATGTGTATGTGTGTGTGTGTGCGAAAGACAAAAGTAAACAACGCATAGCATACCAACAACAATGTAAACAAATTAGGGGGGGTAGGAAATCGTAGAACGAAACGTCAACTTTTGATTTCATTTCAGCGCGGATTTTGATTTTAAGCATGAACAAAAAGAGGAAAAGAAACCAGAAGCACATTTACTTTCTATACGACTATGATAAAACTTTGCTTTGGCTTGCTTCGCTAGCGGCCAATTGTTGCTATTTTTATAGCTTCAGGGCATTGCTAATTGCGTAGGCGCTGCCCGGAATGACCAAGTAGACAGACAGCGAGACCGCGTCCCCCAACCTGGGACAAGGGGACAGGGACAGGGACAGAGACAGAGTGAGGAGGGGGTCTGGTCCGATCTGGTCGGCTGTAGGTGAAGGTCGCGGCAATGTTTTTGTTCTGTTTGCTTTTGAAATGATAATATTCGCATTTGGCTATCTTACAGAATGTGTAGAGACAACTAGAAGTAAAACGAAACACATTTAAGCGCATTGCTTTTGGATGCCGGCATGAATAGGCAAAGTTTATACACAAATATAATCATTTTTGCTATTTTTAAATGTTTTAATTAGACATTTTTCAAAATGTTGCATATGTATTTAATGGGCATTGGTATTTTAATGATTAATGTTGTTTTTAAATGTCAGCTTCTTGTCTTATCAGAACAGCAAAACTATAAGTATTTTGATTCGTATGATGAATGAAATAATTCGTATGTTGTTATCAAAACAGCAAAGCTTTATTTTTATTAATATTTTTAATTTATTATTAAATGTGTATCCATTTTTGTTTACTATGGCAAAATGATAACGTTTAAAAGCCGCAAATATATGTATGGGAATATTCAACCAAAAATAATATACCATTATCAGATCTTGTATATTTTTCGTATGCTTTGTATTGTGGTGCGTGTCTTTTGTCATGAAGATTAAGCAGATGAAAAACACACACACACACACACACAAAAAAGCAAAAGTTATAAAAAAAACAAATGAAAGAAAACGCAAACTGCAAATTGTATAGTATTAAAACGTTGTTGCCATACCTAAGTGCTTTTAATGTTTATTAATTATGCAATTAAATGTTGCTGGTCATTTAATTGTTTAATATATAAAAAGCTTTGAGCTGCTGCCGCACTTAGTTATTGTTGTAGGTCTGTTTTGTGGCTGCTGTCTTTCAAATGACGCTCTAATGCGCATTTAATTTGACACTTTTGGCCTGACTTTTGACTCGCTAGGGTCTGAAGAGTGCCTCGTGTCTAAAGTCTTGCTTGCCGCTCTTAGCCAGCCAAATTATGTCAGCTAATTATTTCGTTAACATCATCAACCACAACAACAAAAAATACAAAACGACAAATACCAAAAAAAAAATGCCAAACAATTGTGCGCAATTTTTCTATTCATTGAGTGGAAATTGTTTTTTTTTTGTTTGTGTTGAACGCTTTTTCTGCTGCTGCTGCGGCTGCTGCTGCTATATTTTTCTCTCTAGGTGCTAGCCACACACATACACATGTATATAATTTTCAAGACCCTGAGGCGTGCGCGGTACCAAGGTCAAAGTATTTAGCATTAGTTAGATGGGCTCTCCGCCTGCTCTGTGTGCATTTGAAAAGCACGAAGCGGCACGGAAGACGTCACCCAATAGCAATAGCAATAGCAATAGCAATAGAAACAGTAACAGCAAGAGCAGAAGAATACTTGCTTCAGACTTCTTTGTATCTGTATCTCTGTTTGTGTTCTGGTTCTGCTTTTGCTTCGGCTACCGCTTCTGGAGCTCACTTGGTTTCGTTTTTGGGCAAACGAATTCCAAAGTTGTTGCTGCTAAGCTGTCATACCCCAAGGCCATATAAATTATGATAATCATAAGAATTACTTGGCGCTCTGTCGCATACAATTTTTTGCGTTCACCACCATTATCCGGTGTCCACCCGCCATGGTTGTTGTTATTGTTGTTATGTAACAAATGGCAAAGGCAATAAGCTTCATAAATAGTATGTGAGAATTTTCAATAAAACACAATACCAACGCTCGGTTCATGAGCTTCCAAATATTTTACGTTCCCTTTACGTGCCCCACTTGCAATTTACGTTTACGACTGCCGTCGATTTAATTTCGCCTTTACCGTTTCAATTTTTTATATATATTGTGCTCCGTTGTACTCGTGTTGGTTGCTTTCATTGGCTTTAAAATTGATGAATGTGCTTCAGTTAGGGTTGGTTGGATGTTTCAATGAAATATGCTCGGCAAAACTTCCAGCATGCATTTAAGCTTCTCAAATCGCGCTCCCGATAAGCTCATGCGATATTTATGGACTGTAAAGAAGGGCAGACACACAATGAAGTACGGCATATAAATCAATCATAAGTATGCTTAGAAGGCTGCTGATTTAAAGCTATGTTTATTGTAAAAGTATATTTAATATCTTATATTTTTTTAACTTTCAACATAGTAACTAATCTATTGTTATACATTGTTCCAAAGGATCAGATTAAAGATTAAATTAATATTTAAGTCATATGTCCATTCAATCAAATACATATTTAATATATACAGATGCCATATCAAAACAATTGTCGCTTGTCAAATATATGTTGTGTTGGTCGAAAAAAAATTGGACAAACCATTTGATTGAAATCGTTTAAATCACTTAAAATTCAATGCATCTGCAGCAGTTGCCACGCCCACAAAAACCCCTGCGGCCTCTGTTTGCTGTATCTCGAACGTTGTGGATCAATCAAATCGTTTGCAAATCGTTTGCGATATATACTCGCATTTTTATTCAAAGCCCATCGGCAAACTGCAGCTTTTGTGTCATGTTCAACATCGATAGCTGCTGCTGCTGCTACTGCTGCTGATGATGATGACGTTGATGTTGATGATGATGGCTATAATGATGATGATGATGTTTGCTTGTCTGCGGCTCTCTTGTCAGCTCCCTTTGCGCTTTTTGGTGCTTTAAATTATTAAATTCATCAGCGCTGACAGTTGACAAAACAAACGGACTGCAGGCAACAAAATACAAAAAAAAAAAACGAAAATCAATAACATTGACAATAACGCCAAAAAGGAGCGAAGACTGCTGCTCTAAAATAAAATATTGCATTTCTGAATGTTAAAAGCTGAATTTTCGACTTCAGCGCTTTGCTGACTGCCAACGTCCAATCAGTCCGGGGGGATGTGCATGAGGCTGATGATGATGGCTGATGGGGGGGGTGATGGGGGGATTGGAGCGTAACCAGACCACACGCTCGGCATATGAAATGATTTGTGTCCATTGTTCGATTTGCTGGACTTCTCTTCAGACCCAATGTCGGACGGCGCGTATTGATAATTGAAATCAGGCATGAAATCGCTGCGGCCACTTGAATTATGGCGTTTGCTGGCGCTTTTGTTCTCGCCAACGTGTGCAGCCGACTGATTGCCCCCACAAGCCACAAGCCATCTGACGACAGACTCGAGCTGAGAGAGAGGGAGCGAGTGGTAGAGAGAGGGAGATGCCAACCGACCGAGACAGGTGCCATTTGCATAACAATTTAAAATTCTTGTGCAGTAACGAACCGACTGGCATCCAGCTGGTCCAACTTTGGCTTACCAATCTACCAATCCCCCCGTTCTCGGTCTATGATTGATTGCTCACACGCGCTGCGCTTTGATTGTTAACCAATTCTCGCTTTGGTCAGCGGGTTAATTAAAAATTCCCTTTTGTCACAGCACTAACTGCAATAAAAGCAAGTTGAGCGCGCAAGGATAAAACATTCATAAATTTTAGCACCTCTCAGCTAACTTTCAGACACAGCATCACAGCATCTGCTTCTGTAGCGCTATAAGTTTTTTAATATATTCTGCAGGAGTTTTTCGCGGAAATGGATGCTTTTACTTCGTTTGCATGGTGTTAAGTTATTGGCAACCTACAACCAATCAGAAAATGCAACTCGACCACAAAGTTTTCCACGAAGGAAATGAATTAAAATGAACTATATCAAGTCAAAGCGGAAATAACCTAATAAAAAACAAGTGGGAAAGAATTAAGATGTTATACTCTTTTTGAGTCCGTCGTTAGATTACACTAGCTTATATTTTACGCTTATGCAGATATCCCTCTGGATATGCTTCTTTCAATAAAGCTTAATTTAAAAAAAAAATGGCCTTAAACTCACATAACTTTGCTAATTATGTATGTAAAGTTCCATCGCAATAGCTCAAAAGCTGAGGGACTAGTTTCCATACTTATAGACAGACTGACAGACAGATGCTTTACACACTGCAGAACAAAATGAATATACTATTTTCTTAGAAAAGAGTATAAAAAGGAAACTATGAAGCTACAAAATTACAAAAAAGGTCATACTTTGAACTATTTTAATTTAATATTCGTTAAGCTTTAGGTTTAATTTTCGATTAGAAAAAAAGTGCGTTGCAAATGAAGTTAATGCACTTGTGCCAAAGTTTTTTAATTACATTTGAAAACTTACAAGCTCTGCAAGTTGAACTATTCCAGCAATGAGATTCGCCAGTTGGCACTTGCGGAAGAGAAATAGAAGGCAGCTGGAATATGAAGCCATAATGAGGGTTGTAGTTGGCCTAGCCTGACTCGGCCTACTCTGTCTGTGTCTACTTGCTGCCATTTGTTGCGTTTTTTTGCGCTTGAGCGCGCCAATTAGTGAACGCTTAGCGTCAGCTCGTGCAACGCATCGAGCTGGACAGAGAATATCAGAGTCGAGATGATTTAATATACAAGCTGTCGATCATCAGCGAGACTTTTGACACTTGCTTAAACGCAGCTGCTTCCGCTCTGCCGCGCTCACTTGTTGCCCGACTCTCAATTTGTATTCTGTGCTATATAATATATATATATATATATATATATATGCACACATATATGTCTGTATGTCTGTATATATGCATGCATCTAGCAGAGGGGCCATTGCACAAGTGTCCATGTCCGTCTCTGTTTGCATTGCGTTTGCCTTGCGCGTCGTCTATTTGTTTAGACATTGCGCTCGCATTGCATACGTGGCGTATGCGTAACCTTGACAGATGTATCTGTACATAAGCGACACACACACACACACACACACACACATTACTGCATGTATTTGCGCTTGTTATTGCCAGCTACAGCCGGAGAGCAAAAGTGCAGAGTGCCGTAACCCACAACAATACCTGACGCGACACGCATCTCAGCGTAATTTGCTCGAAAAATATAACAATTATGGATAGTTAAGAGTGTAGCGTGTGCTCTGCCGCTGACTCCAAAGATTATGGCAGCAGTGTAATCAGCGCTTATGTACTTGTGGCTGGCAAGGCCATATGCAATCCATAAGCTCAGCAAAATAAGCAACACTTTATAGTTCGTTTCTAATGCATTTTGTGATAATGTATGCATAGAAGATATGAATATCTCCCATTATGTGTTTAAAAGATTTATAATAAAAGTCTTGAGCATATTTACAATATATTTTAAATTGTATACACATATTCTGAACTGGCATTATAAACGTTTATTAGTTCGAGAGACACCCTAAAGTGATGTTTATCAAATCTTTAATATTTAAAATTATTTAATTCATTTATATAAATAAACTAAACAAAATATTGCACAAAAGGCAGCTAGTCCCAGTTCGCCCAGTTCACACTGCGTATACGCAATGTGTGTGTTCATACAGAGCTGCAGTGACTACTCCTCCTATCAGACATTGCGTATACGTATTGATTGTATTGAATAATATTGCAGCTGTTTATTTTCCGGGTGTCATATAGTATGTGTGTCCTTTGGCATGGCAATTTGCACAATAACAACAACTGGTCAGTTGCCTTAATGACAAAAACATTTCAAATAGGAAATGCCATTAAAAAAATCTTAACACAGCTGCAACAGCCAGCAAATGCCAATACCAGCAAATTTGCAAAATGCACTTGAAATTGTTTCAACTGCCAGTAGTCGGAGCAACAATGGCGACAACAATAACAACTATTTTTGACAACAACAACAACAACAACAATAACTGTTAGGCCCATTAAAAGCCTCGACAATGAAGCATCGAAAACATCGAGAACGTTGAGAACGGAACGGCAAACGGCGATGGCAAATGATCGCCGACAATTTTCACTGAGAAGCGGCTAGCTGGAAAACAAAAACAACATCCAAAAACAAAACAAAAAAAAAATACTAAAACAGCAACAACAACGGTAACAACAATAATGGAAAAAGTTGTGCTTACGTGATCGCGGCCCGGACTGTTCTCAGTGCTGTCTGGTAAAGATTTACATGCCTGACCTTGAGGCGAAAATCTCGCTGCAATCTTCAATAATAAAATTAAATATAATTGCGGGCCTGTAAAAGCAGCAGCAGCAGCACCAGCAAACTAGCATTAGCAATAGCAATTGCAAATAGCAACAAATACAAACTGCCAATCAAATTGTCAGTCAAGTGGAAAAGAGCAAAAACTGCAACACTGGGCGATGGGCGAAGAAATTTTCGCAAAAACTTCCCATTGCTATGTGCGAGAGATGATGCAGAAAACGAACGAGAACAACAACAACAATTGTTGCTGCTGCTGCTGCTGTTGCTTGCACATCAGCGAGTGCAAAACTTGGCAAAAGCAAATAGTAGACAGAGACCTTGAAATGGAAAACAACAACAACAACAACGAGAATTGCGAATGCAAAATCACCCTGGAACAACAACACGCAAACTTAGAATCGAAACGAGCAAAACGAAACAAATCGACAGCGACGAGCGCTCGCCTAACAATAATAATTATAGCAACAACAACAGCGAGATGTTAAAAATAAAGAAATAAACAACAACACAAATATGTGCAACTATTTCAATGTAAGCATTGAGCAGCATCAAAAAAAGAGAAATTTCCTCGAGGTCCGAAAGCAACAGATACCCTAAAACTTAAAGCTGTATTCCATGAAAAAAGTGCTGGAGATTTCTCCCATCTTCTGCATCTCTATAGTTAATCAAACAGTTAAAGAAACCAATTTATTTCAGATAATTTGTAATATTTCTTTTTAGTTTTAAAAATATAAACATATAATGCTAATCAAAAGTTAAAAATCGATAAATTGTTTTTCGGGTATTTATTTTTTAAAATTATTTTTTAGCAAACCCATTTATTTTAGATAATTATTTTAGTTTTAAGAAAAAATACATTATTATTATTCTTTAGCAAATGTAATCAGGTACAAAAACTGTTGCATTATTTATTTATTATGATTTTGCATTTAGTTTTTATGTGAATGCACTTTGCAAGCATATATTTTCATTTTATTTAGCTGCAAGTCTTAAGTCAAAAGCTTTTAGAATCACATGATAAAAAACATATTGATAGCAATTTCATTTAAAGAGAACTTTTCTTAATATCAAATTAGCAGGGTATCAGAGCTAACGGCGATTGCCGACGCGTTGCTCTGCAACTGCAGCTGAGCAATTTGTAAAATGAGCGGACTGCGAACTGTGAAACTGCGACTGCGGCGTGTGGATGGCCGACTCCGTCCGTAGGCAGACGGATTGTGGGCAGCTCGTGTGTTTCGGTGTTTCGACTCTTGGGCAGCGCAAGGGGGCAGCGGCGGACAGCAGAAGCAGCAGCAGCAGCAGCAGCAACCAGCAACAAGCACATTTCATTATCATCATCTTCATTAGAAGCTCAACCGAACAAACGCACACAGATGTACATATATGTATGTATAAGCAGAGAGAGAGAGAGAGAGCGGCGACGTCGCTCAGATAAGCCGAGGCTAACGTAGTGACGACGACGACGACGGCGACGGTTGCTTCTCCATTACAGCGACGCCTTCGTCGTCGTCGTCGTCGTCTTATGGCGCAGTAAAGATTTATTTTCCATAGTCGCCCGCTCGACGTCGACGTCGCCGTCTACCACAAATGTACAACAGCCTCTAATGTACGAGCATTTATTTCAGTTTCTGTTTCGTTTCTATTTTGCAATAACTTTTTGTTGCTATTGCTTGTTAGCTGTTGTTGTTATAGTTGCTGTTGCTGTTGTTCTTGCTCTGCGGAAACTTTTGTTGCCCCCATCGTCGCACTTTTGCCCATTTGACCGCAGCTAAATCATGTGACTTTTTTAGTGGTCTCCGCCATCGTTTCTGTCACAGCACCGCCCCCCGCCTCCATACCCCAACACTCCATCGACGCTGATGCGGACTAAGCCGCAGTTTTTCTATATGGACTTCTAAGTGGATTTCAGTTTTTTTGAGTTATGCGAAATTCGGTTATTTAGTTAGGGTTCGCAACAATGCACTTCGTTTGATGCTGATGAGTTGAGTCGCAGTTTTCAAATTGGTTTTAGCCAAATGATGGGGGAATTTTTGTAGCTATTGTTTCAGCAAAACACAAATTAATAGCAAAGATTGCAAGCGGCTTAACTTAGCGTAAATAAAGCGAGATGCTTCCACGTTTTGGGTTTTTGCACTTGCTACCTGTTGCATAATTCTTTATGGAATTGGGATGCATTTGATTATAATATTATGTTATTCATTAAATATTTGAAAAATCCTAATTGAGAGAAATACGAGAGCAAATAGTACTGTGCAAAAATACTGCAAATAAATATAGATAAAATTATACAATTCTAGTAGTATATAGTAGTTTATCATTTCTATTTTAAATAGAAATATATATTTTATATATATATCAAAAGTTGTGTCACAAGTCAAAACCACAAGTGCTCAGCGTAATTTTCAAATATTTGACTTTATTAACTTTAAAATCAATCCAGTCAAATAATTACCAATTCATTGCACAAATTGCTTCGTTTGCAGGCAATGAAGAATCTTTGGTTTTTCAGCTGACCAGACACAAAATGCAAAAGCAACCTATTGAAAATCTTTTGTATAATCCGAATGAAGCCACAGCACTGTTGCTATGCTAACAAGAAGGATGAAGCGAAAGCAAAATATGCCAATAAATGAAATATATGAAATACTAGCAGTTGCCATTAGCAACGAAACAAATGATGATGATGTCCAGCATAAGGATCCCTTTTTCGGTTCGACTTTCTCTGAATGGTTATTAAGAGACAAAACTCAATGGACATGTGTAACATATGGCGACAAATAAAGTTATTGTATTGGCCATTGAGTGGATGAGTGGAATGCAAAGGGCAATCAACAATCGGCAGTCGGCTCAATGAAATATAATGCCATGAACTCGGACAGCGGACTTGGCCTGGACTTTTGGCCTTGGCCAAGCTGCTTATGCTGGAAGTAGAATATCGTTGAATACTTTGCAGACTGAATGCAGATCGTTGGTTAATTACTACATACCCTTATGAAGTGTATACTCAACTGTGCTAACTGCTGTGTTAAGTTCGATATTGAAACATGTTGATACATAATATATGTATTCATATTTTATATAAACTTTTAAAATATTTGAGAATAATGTAATCTCATTTAAATAATATTTTGATTTATTATATACAAAAAGTTTAACAAATTTTTAATCTTCCTCAAATTTTAGAATTAAAAATATGGTTTTAGCTCTCAATCATTAGGATTGACAAAATGCTACAGCTAGTGTATGCAAGCAGCGTTGTTGCGAAAAAATCAAAAACAAAAACAACTTTCTTTATTATGAATATATGCCTACATATTTCAAGCTTAATCCCAAAGTGGCAAAACGAGAATGTCGCCGGCCAATGTTGCAGCAGCAGCAACAGCAGCAACAGCAGCCGTCACAGCCGCAAAGATGTTGAGCGACTTTTGGCAACACACCAACGGTTAAACTGGCAAATCAAGGGGCAAGACAGCGGCAGCAAACATTAACCATCCACATAATGCAGCTGAAGTGCTCTGGTTTGGGCCTCAGACTCAGACTGAGCCTTGGCGTCAACTGGTTTGCCATAGGTCGTCCCGGCTTCTTTAATCGAGTTCATCATTGTTCATTATTGTCGCCATGGTTGCCATGATTCAAGTGTTTAATTTTATGCCGCCTGCTTCTCGCTGTCCTGCCTGTCCGTCTGTCTGTCCGCCTGTCTGTCTGTCCGTCCGTCTGCCTGTCCGTCTTTCAGTTCATATGCATGATTAAGAAGCGGCCGTCGAAGGTCAACAAGTGCCAAGGAATTGGCTTCAAGCTGGCCAGCAACTTCATTCGCCTGCACACACAATCTTCGGATGGAAATTTTAATAACCGCACAAGGTCAAACAGGAAACAGTCGTTGCGGTTTGGTCAGCTTTTCAGCGTTGCCTTTCGTTGCCATTCCGGCCGGCTGTCCGTTCGACAGTCTTCAGGCAATAAAAACTTCGAATTTAGTGAGAGATCAAAGCGTCGCATTACCACTTGAAAACAGATGCGAAGGCAAAGTTCCGCAAATATTTTCTAATAAAAACAGAATCGCCATCGGACAATGCGGCGTATGCGCAACGTTTGTTTGAAACTTGAAACTGGCGCATGGGAAATTCATTTGGCGTTTAAAAGAGCAGCCACAATATATGTTGAACAACAAGGTTGGGTTCACTTGGGGGCTTCAATTGGCAACCGCATGACAGTTGCTGGCAATTGCATGTCACCTCTTTTTTTGCTGTTTCTGATTTTGTTAGCACGCGAAAAACGCAACGCAACTCAACTCAACGTAAAATCCGAAAAAAAAACCCGACAACTTTCGGTTACATGGAGGGGGAGAAGGGGGCGCTGACGGCTGGTCAGTCAAACGCACCATTGACATACAAATTAGCAGGTTGAAAGCTTTGCTTTTTCTATCCTCCTAACTGCTGTGTGCGAGTGGCATTTCAAGTTCAGCTCTGCCAAAAGCTGTTTCCATTTTTGTTCTCTGTTTTACATCTGTGTGAGCCATCAAACAAAACAAAAAAAGCAACAAAAGTGCGCTGCAATGCAAGTAATTGCAGTGCAAGTTGATTTCAAGTGCATACACAAATTACCAATGCAAATACAACAACACAATGCACAAATAGTAGGCATATTGAGTCACCAGCATTACTCCATGACATGGCCTGTATGGCATATATGTATTCAATGCCAGCGGATACAGATACAGATACAAATACAAATACTGTCGCACATATAGATAGATAGGTAGATAGATAGATAGATAGATTGCTGGCAGAGCGCTCGCACCGCGCTTAAATTACAGAAAATCGTGCAAATTGTATTTGCTTTAGACAGCTGCTACACATACTAAAAGATATCAGTCAAATGCCAGTTAAATAGCTACAAATACAAATACCAAAAGTGTTTAGCCGTGGTTTTCGAAAACATTTTCACACTTTGCCGTTTGCATAATTGATGGCTGATGCTGATGTTAATGCTCATGTTGATCATTTGGATGTTAATGATACTTGAGAGCGCGGTCCAGTGTTTGCCTCATATGTGTACATACACATACTTCGGTCATTATGCTTAACACATGATTTACGAGCTGTTAGAATCGTGCTTATGGGTATGGCAAAAACATATATACTCTTTTCTTTGTGGGATCAGAGTGTCAGAAAAGCCCCTTTGAATAATAGAATTCGACTTTGTAACTAGTTCGCTATTATTCTGTCGCTATACTAATTGCTTACACAACAGGCGCATGGAGTTTTTTGTTATTTATATATTCCTGTTTTGAATAAAGAATACAAATATCGTCAAGAATTCTTGTAGATTTTTAGTATTTTTTATATTTATATATTTATATAATTTTAAATATGTCAAATAAAACATAGACTAGAAAAACATTGCAGTCAATCAGCAAACTCCTCTTTGATTAAAGAACAAAGTACAAGTGTATAACTTGTGATACATTCCAAAGCTAGGCATATGTCAAAACATATGTGCATCTATCTGACCAATGGAGTTGGTTATGATGGACGAGTTGCCTCCAAAGCTCTCCACAGAGGCGGCAGAGAATTCAAACGAGCAGCGAGCTAATATTATTGTGCTTATAAATAAATGGGCAGCGTGCATTGAAATGATTAGATGCAAACTGGCAGTAGCAGCAGCAGCAGCAGCAGCAGCACAACAAATGATTGACATAAATTACACGAAATGGCCGCTAGCAGCCGGACAGCAAATGCAAATTGATCATTTGGCTTTCTTGTATGTAATAAGTAATAAGCATTTATTAAATCAAGCGCTCATCAAGTAGAAAATTGCCTGCAAGAAGTGGTCGTCAACTTTGGCCCAATGAAAGCCAATTTTCCCTTGCTATATGTGTAGTATATAATTGCATGTGCTTGAGCTGATGGCGGCTCACTTGAAACGTGCTAAATGGATATACTTAATTGCCGTATACACACAAACACACACACACACACACACACTTAGACAGATAGGAACGCAAACAGGTAGATAGATACACAGATGCAGTTCACACTTCATTTGAAAATTTGCATTTAAATGCCTGGCACAGATTCATGTAATTACAAATGCAAGCAAAGCGCAAAACAACGTTGCAGACCAAAATGTGAGATTAAGCCAAGTTCTAATCAATCGAGGCAGCGCGTTTCAAGTCCAAGCTATGTGTGTGTACTTGAGACACTAAATCTCCCACGTTCCCAATCGTGGCCTAAGCCGCACGTAAGCGGCAGCTAGTACTAACCAAGAGAGCCAGCCAAGGCGGCTTCTTGCGCACTGGCCCGTTAAATGGGTCATTTGCAGTCGGCTGTCGAAGACAAAGCTGTGGTTGTACTTTGTTGCTGCTGCTGCTGCTGCTGCTGCTGCTGGTAACGCCCCACCAAGAGAAGTAAAACACGTTGACAATGACGACAATTGTAAACAGCGGGCAGCAAACCAAACATCTATCCAACCATCCAAGCAAGCGTCCAAGCTCCAAGCTCCAAGCGTCCAAGTACCAAGACCATTCAACCATCCATCCATCAGCGGGTAGACCAAGACAACGCCGCAATTTTAAATGACCAAATTCGTCTTGTGGTTTGTACTTGAAAAACCCAAAACTGGTAAGCGAAATGCGATATATATACACACACACACACACACACACACACACACACATATACAACTACTCTCGATAAACACGAGAACTTAACAGGCTGGCCAGCTGTCAACCAACTGGCAAAATGAAATGAAAATGAAACCAATTTTTGTTCGCTCTGCTTTTTTTGTTGATTTCTTGTTTCTTGTTTCTTTGCAGCCGTAAAATGCTAAAATATGTAGCCATAAAATTGCTTTGGGTATATTAAATTAAATGCAATAAATAAACTGTACAAATGAATTAAATGAATTGATAGCCATAGCAGTACGAGATGTATTGGCTTGAAAACGAATTGCGCCAAAAACCAAAGTTGACATTTCAACTAAGCAATAATGATGCGAATTATTCAACAAATGATACATCACGGAGAGAAAGTCAGTTATTTTACATTCTATAGTGCCCTTGGAAACAAAAAGCTGATTGCAAGTTATCAAAATATATTAACAAAAGCAGAAATATATTTTTAATAAATATTTAATATAACATTTTAACTAAGCTAAAATATTTACTTTTAAATGTATATTAAAATAATTGCGAATGAGTTCTTTGTAAATTTCTCGTTTTTTTCTTATGCTTCCCAGCACACTTTGACACACTGCGTTAATTGTGCAACTGCGCACCTTGGCCACGCATTTTAATTTTGTTTGGAGTCTCAATTACTCAATCTTTGTGGCGGACTTGGGCATGAATCGGTCGCAGCAAACACCACAGCACCACTTCATGTGGCCCACCCATGTACGGATCACACAATGCCGAAAGACCAAAAGCAAACAAGTAAGAGTGCTCTAGTCGGGAGTGCCCGACTACGAGATACCCTGAACCCAGTCCTTACAATCATTCATATTAATCTAAACACACACATGCTGCAGTACAAGCAGTACAAGCAGTGCAAGCGGTCTAAGCAGTTAGCTTGCTTTTCGCTGAGCCCCACATAATGGAAAGTTAAATCTTAAATAACTTCTGTGTTTATCGTCCGATCTTATTGAAATTTTTGGGGCAAACAATTGTCGATAATATGTGTGACCAAACCAAATTGCAAGGTCGTACCTTCAAAAATGCGTTTTTTTAACTTTTGGGGGGTTTGGGGGTGGTATCCAAAAAGTGAAAAATTTGTTCATGTGTATGCTATTCGAGATTATACATGTCAAATTAGGGGCCTCTAGCTCTTATAAAACTTGTAAGTTATATCCAAAAAACGCTGGTCTGAAATCGAAATTTATCGATAACTTTTGAACGGGACGAGCTATCGATAAATTTTAATAAACTTGATCTGTCCCGGGATTAGGAGAACTTATGTTCCAAATATGAAGTCTCTAGCTCTTGTAGTCTCTGATATCTGTGTGTTCATACAGACAGACAGACGGACAGACGGACAGACGGACAGACGGTCAGACGGACAGACGGACAGACGGACAGACAGACGGACATGGCTAGATCGACTCGGCTGTTGATACTGATCAATAATATATATACTTTATATGGTCGGAGATTCTTCCTTATGCCTGTTACATACTTTTGCACAACTTCATTATACCCTTTTTACCCATTTTTAATGGGTTCAGGGTATAAAAAACAAGAAATTCTTTTGCTGGTTTCGCATTGAAATATATGTGTATTTATTTATTTTGTATCGTTTGACTGCCGAAATAAACACGATCAAGGGTAACCATATGACTGAGTCGCTTGTTGTTCGATTCTTCTTCGCTTTTTGGCTTGTCTTGGCTTGGATCTCGCTTGTCCAGTTGCTTGCGACAAGCTGGAAATCATTTCTTACTAGCACCACGCAATCGATGCGATGAGTTTTGTTTTCGTTTCGTTAAGGCAAGTGCAAAAAAAAACGCCAGCGGTTCTTGGCGTGTAGGTACAAATATATTTATTTATGCAAATTTTGCATGCTCGATACCAAATAATAAGTATATGGTATATGGCGCCAAGAGCTGTACAGTTTTTTTTGTTTTTTCTCTTCGTGATTTGGTTTGCAGCAGCTTCAACAATTGTCGCGCATTAGTTGCGCTAACCTCAAGGTCCAACTTTTTTGCACATTTGTGGAAAGGGGGAGGGGGGGCAGGTGGGCGAGGGGCGGTGGGCGGTTTGGTAAGCTATAGAAACTTCAGCACCTGACGGCAACGCTGTCGCTGCTGCCAAAGTCATGTCATGTGAAATAATTGCAATTTACGCTTCGCAGCCAACGGGCAGCAACAACAACAACAACAACAACAATTGTCGGCCGTTCCATGGGGCGAATACAGAACGTAGAATTTTGTTTGCTGGCTGATGATCTCACATGCACTCACTGCATGAAAAGCAGCCATCAGTGGCAGCGCACAGAGTCGGACACTGAGCCAGGCTGCGGGCACATGTTAGCACATGTTAGCCTCATCGTCAAATTATCTCTCTCTCACACACACACACACACACACACACACACACACACACACAGCAGTGTGCTCTGCTCTGCTTTGCTCTGCTCAGTTCTGCTCTGGGCCCGGATTGCATAACGCTGCTGCTGCTGCTGCTGATGCGGCTGCGGCTGCTGTTGTAATGAAGCGTCAATCTGCGTCGCAGCCAGGTCCACAAAGAGACCGGAATCGGCTGAGTGGAAGCGTTCGTTGTGTGAATATTTCATGGTCACCCATACCAGCGCAAGCATCTGCTATATATATATGTGTGTGTGTGTGTGTGTGGTGAAAATATTCGCATTGTAAGCGAACTGAAAACAGCAACCAAGCCAAAAAGCAAACAAATATTCCAGCACATTTGCAGCTGCCAAAAGGGGTATATTATGACGATCGGAAAATGATGCTGTTTAAAATCTAGTTAAATGGCAGTTTTTGAGCCTATCTCAAATTTATATAATATATTATATCTGTTATATAGTAGCAATATCATATATACGTTTTATTACCTTTTTTTTAAAAAAATTGTATTTCTACTATAATAAACAATAGAATAAAGTTTTAAATATAAGTTTTAAATGTTTTTACAAAATATGTGTTTTTTATAAAATATTTTTGTTAAGTTAAAATAATTTGGTATTTTGTTAACTAGGAAAAAATGGTATATTATAATAAATATAGTTTCCTATATACATATTTGCAAAACTAATAATTTGTTAAGTAAAACATATCTGATTACTATCCAAAATAGCTATCAATACACAAAATGTTTTGCAAGTGTAAAGAAATATCTTTGGATATACAAATTTGTTAGTATTCTTTGGTTAGAGTATCTCGTTTTGTATGCTAAAAAGTTCTGCTTGTGGCTGTAATGCTTGCGCACAAAGTTTAACTATGCCATTCAAATATCCATATATATATATATATATATATGCACACACAAAGAGAAATGTGCGCTGCAATAATACAATTGGTTTTTAGTCAGTGTTCGTTTGATGCTTTTTTTTGCCTTGGATGGTGTTTTTTTTAATGTGCCACATTAACTCAAACTTTCAGTTGCAGTTGAGGGCAACTTTCATTGCAGCTTTTTCAAGTTAAATTAAAGCCACTGACATAAGCATAAGGATCGTAATAATTATCAGATATATAACTCTGTATGCAGGAAAAATATTCCGTTCTTTGTGTTCCAAAATAGATACACTTAACAAAAAAACCTTACAATTTAAAGCAATACATTTAATTAACATTTGTTAGCAACATACTTATATTTACCTTGCATTTGCATCTAAATTCTCAGCTGTTGCATTTTCATGCAGTGCAAACAACGTGATTTCTAATGCAAACATTTCAGATGGAACAGCAAAAAAAAAAGGCTCAAAAGCGGCCCACATATGTTTGAGTGGAGATGGGAAAGGGGCGACAGTTAAAGTTCCAACCATTCCAGAACAGACATGTGTAGCTACATTTGTAAAGCTGTGCTGTGCAAATAGAGAGCTGCTGATGACTGCCATACATTTGTTGTACACCACCCAAATGAATATTTGCTGGCTGCATGTACTCTATGAATTTTGTTTCTCACATATGGTTAGTATTTTGATTTCTACTTTTTGCATGCTTGGTTTACCCAAAAAACCTTTGTTGGCTTGTTGAAATTAAATTGCGTGTAAGGTTTGTGTGTGTGTGTATTTTGGTAAAAGTTTTGTTGCATTTGTTGAAATATTCGCTAGAACCAAACTCGAGCGTCTTCGCAACATGGTGCGTATGAGTAATGCGAAACGCAAGCACCCATGTTGGGTGTTCATTTCTTTTGTTATGGCTTTGACTCTCGACTTCGCTGGAAGTGCAACTGAGTCACTTCGGAACGGACTGGCACCAAAACTGACACAGAATATGCAGCTTCCAATTACCAGTCAAACGATTTGTTGGCATTAGTCACCTGCTGTTTTCTACATTGTTCGCAATTCGTTCTAAGACAGGGCGTATACTTAATGATCAGCTTTTCTACTTTGTAATGCAGCCAAAGTCAGTTGTGTGGGTGTAATCGTGAGAACCGAATGGTTAGCGGGCCAACTCATCAAATGAAACTGACAGATACGTTTTATAACCAATAATTACAGACAAAGAAGATAACAACTGGGGAACAGAGAGAGAGAGAGAGGGAAGACAGAGAGGGTGAGCGTTCGCTCTTTGAAATGTATTTAATTTGTGAATAATATAGCTTATACACGTGTACAGCGACCTTGAACTTGATATTAGATGCGATCGCAAGCGCACACGGCCACAAGTTAGGCATCTGAATGGCCTGCTCAAAACCGGTTTTGCTTGTCTTTGGACCGGTGCAAGAGAGACTGTGCCAAATGCAATACGAGCAGTCTAGTCAAGTGCACACTCAGCGCACTCGGTTCCACTTCTCAACTCTATTCAAGCCCAAGTCATCAAATTCGCATTTAAGGATACTTTATGGTCTGGCCCTCAAGTTCTTTTTCAAACTGCCTTCTGCTGAGTCATATCACAGAGGCAATGTCCAAACATTTGCTAGTTATGTACGTTTAGCCCAAACAAACAGTTTGCCACTTTACGTTTTCTTAACATGAGCTCTCTCCCTTATTGCTCTGTGTGTGTGTTGAAATGTACACAAATATGTAAATCAATGTGGGTTGCCTGCAATAACAAGCCTGGTATAAAGGGCAGACAAATATACGAATAGATGTACTTGACTCTTTTTCGATGTTGTTATACCCTGAACCCATTAAAAATGGGTAAAAAGGGTATAATGAAGTTGTGCAAAAGTATGTAACAGGCATAAGGAAGCATCTCCGACCATATAAAGTATATATATTATTGATCAGTATCAACAGTCGAGTCGATCTAGCCATGTCCGTCTGTCTGTCCGTCTGTCCGTCTGTCCGTCTGTCCGTCTGTCCGTCTGACCGTCTGTCCGTCTGTCCGTCTGTCCGTCTGTCCGTCTGTCTGTCTGTATGAACACACAGATATCAGAGACTACAAGAGCTAGAGACTTCATATTTGGAACATAAGTTCTCCTAATCCCGGGACAGATCAAGTTTATTAAATTTTATCGATAACTCGTACCGTTTAAAAGTTATCGATAAATTTTGATTTCAGACTTGCGTTTTTGGGACATAACTTCAAAGTTATAAAAGCTAGAGGCCCCAAATTTGGCATGTATAATCTCGAATAGCATACACATGTAACAAAAATTTCACTTTTTGGATACCACCCCCCAAACCCCCCAAAAGTTCAAAAAACGCATTTTTGAAGGTACGACCTTGAAATTTGGTTTGGTCACACATATTATTGACAATTGTTTGCCCCAAAAGTTTTAATAAGATCGGACAATAAACATAGAAGTTATTTAAGATTTAACTTTCCATTGTGTGGGGCTCAGCGAAAAAGCAAGCTAACTGCTTAAACCGCTTGCACCGCTTGCAATGCTTGTACTGCAGCATGTGTGTGTTTAGATTAGTATGAATGATTGTAAGGACTGGGTTCAGGGTATCTCGTAGTCGGGCACTTCCGACTAGAGCACTCTTACTTGTTTTTTGATGCTGCTGTTGACGATGATATCCGATGATACATTTTCAGGTCTATGCAATCCAAATAGACTTTAGGCAAAAGAATAATATGAAATTGTTGGTTCTGGTTGAAAGTTAACAATTATATAACAAATTGATGAAAGTTCCTGACGCCCAAACAAATGCAAAAGACCAGAAGACGTTTATTGCTTTATTTATTTATAAAAAGAATTAAATTTATTAAAATGAATAATTCATATTTCGGTATGCACTGATCAACTCCAAATTTGTCTGAAAAAACTTTTGTCAGAGTTTCTACTAAGAACTCTGCTAGAGTATTATATTTAATTTTATTTTCGTCCCAATATAAATAAGACATTAACAAGGCATATAAGACAAAGTACCCCCACCCTGTAGATTCGCATGTGCAATATTGTATGCAAGCACATATATTATATTAAATATATATGTGTACAGTACATATATGCAAAACAAGAAAGAGTGCTCAAGTCAGGAGTGCCCGACTAGGAGATACCCTTAACATTGATTCATACTTACCAATCATTGTCAATCCATACAAACACACAAGTGCAGCAAGCAGTGCAAGCAATTTTAGCAGTTAGCTTGCTTCTTCACTGAGCCCCACACTATGGAAAGTTAAATCTTAAATAACTTGTTGACATTTTTTGGGCATACCATTGGCAATAAAAGGAGTGACCAAACCATGTTGCAAGGCCATACCTTTTTTGCACTTTAGGGGGATTATAAAAGTACGCAAATCGAGACTATACATACCAAGTTTCGTGCCTCTAGCTCTTATAATTTTTAAGTTATGGCCCAAAAACGCTGCTCTGATATCGAAATCAATCGATATCGTTTGAACGAGTGGAGTTATCGATAAAATGAAACAAACTTGTACTGTCCCGGGACAACGAGAACTTATATTCTAAATGTGAAGTCTCTAGCTCTTATAGTCTCTGATATCTGTGTGTTCATACAGACAGACAGACGGACAGACGGTCAGACGGACAGACGGTCAGACGGACAGACGGACAGACAGACGGACATGGCTAGATCGACTCGGCTGTTGATACTGATCAAGAATAAATATACTTTATATGGTCGGAGATGCTTCCTTTTGCCTGTTACATACTTTAGCCCAACTTCATTATGCCCGTTTTACTCATGTTTAATAGATTCAGGGTATAATGAGATCAATGTAGGTATGCATACTTGGAGACAGCTGGCGGCGTAGCCTACAATAAATTTTCATTTAATTGAGGCTTATTGCATTATTTCGGGTAGGGTGGTTGCTTGGTCAGTTCTCTCTCTCTCTCTCTCTCTCTCTTCATCTGACCGGCCTGTTGTGACCGTCTGTGCGGTCATTGGCGCAACAGATGTGATTTTCGCAAGAACAATGCGAAAATTAATCATTGGCGACTTAATGCTGATGATGATGAGGACGACGCTGTTGTCAACGTCAAGTCATCTGCGGAATGAGAATTATTATAATGCTTATATAGCTTGGGTATGTCAGATACTTGTGCTGATTGTTTATTGACTTGCGCCTTGTAAGTTTGATATATCAATGGGCGGAAAAATTATGATGGGCAATAATGATAACGAAATGACAGCGTATAGAACTGAGGGAAACGGAATGAATCGCGTCTGAAATCCGTTCAAAGTTTGACATTGATGGAAAATAAAGTTCACATACTTTGCTACGCTTTACCATTTCTCCATTTGTCACTTAGAAAACACTACGTTTTTTTCCCTGTTGCGATTTATTATTTCCGTATCTGTATCTTTGTGACAGACAGAAGTTCAATGCACGCAAAATATATTAAAGCAAGTAAGAGTGCTCTGTATAGTTAGTTTCTGATATCCAGCCAGACGGACATGTCTACATGGACTCGGCTGTTGATACTGATCAAGAATATATATATACTTTACATGGTCGGAGATGCCTCGCTATGCTTGTTACATATTTATACTCTTTTCGAAGAAAATTCGATATATTAAGTTTGTGCTGAAGTTTGTAACGCATAGAAGGAAGCGTCTGAGACCCCCAAAAGTTACAACCAGTATGCTTAAAATAACAAAACAAATTGTCTGTCTGTCTGTCTGTCTGTATGTATGCAAACTAGTCCCTCAGTTTTTGAGCTATCGCGATGCAACTTTGCACGGACACCTATTATTCAAATTTACAGCACATTGGTCGGTGCCTGCCGGATCGGAACACTATATCTTATAGCTGCCATACAATTGGAAATAAATTTAATATCAATGATATCAATTCTTAGAAGAAAAAAATAAATGCCACGCGATAAAACGAATTTGTACAGCATATGAAAGTGCTGCAGTTGGCAGAGTGAAAATTGTCTAAAGGTTCGAAAAGAGTAAAAGATCTTCGGCACGCCGAAGATAATCCTTTCCCACTTGTTTTGCATAATAACTTCATACCCTTTATATACATTTTTAATGGGTCAGGGTATAAAAAAAAGAAAGTCTATAGCAGAACAATCTAACAATGCATCCATAACTAAAGACAACAATACGGAAATGTGGTAAGTCGTGTTCAAAGCTTAACGGTATAAAGTTTATAATTATCGCACTTGCCTGTGTGATGATAAATACAATAACGTGTTCACTATATCTAGCATCGTAGCAGCTTGGCCGATATGCTAGGCCAGCATGCTGAACATCCCGTTACCTACTATTAAATTATGTATACACCTTCAACATATTTTGGCTTCTTGATTATTTATACCCATCTTTTAATACAAAATATGTTTCTTTCTGGAAAAAAAATCAGAATGATCAATTCGTGAAATTGCAGTGATGAATTATTGTATTCCTTGTCCGTGCTTGTATAGGAACTTGCATTATGTATCCAACATATTGTGTCATATATGTATGACACTGATTGCAAACTTGTTACGATGCTAGACATAGTGAACACTGAATATTTCAATTGATATGCCTTTCTATTTCAAATTGAGGTCTCTTTAACTTTTCCGTCATCTAACAGTATACATAAAAAGACATTAGATCTCATTAAGATAAAAGCACGCAAAGCCCAAGCAAAGAAGTGGCTTCAAGATGGAACAGGATTCATTTGAGCCCCCAGCCCAATATTTGAAGACTGAGACAACGCCCCACAAGAGTCGTTTTAAAAAGCGGGGTCAGAATCGCATCGCTAGCTTGGCAATATGCATTTATTTGGCCATTTCAATAGGACCATCTCACGGAGACAATGAGCCGAGCGAGGTGGAAGAGGAAGGTACAAGCTCGGAAGCAAGATTAATTTATCCCTATCCTACATACACCAAGTTCGAATCACATGCCAATTATTCAAAACCTGCAGACGTCGTGGGTGCTTTAGTGGATCACATTAATAAAATCGCTCACGCCTTAGTTGATACTCTCGCATCGGGTGGGGCTGCACTTGCGCCTGGTGAGCAATACCAATATGGTGGATGCAAAGACCCATTATCATCTGTTTTCTCCCAGGCTATGTTGTCAAGTTAACGGACACGGATACTCTCAACTTAGGGCCCAAGTTCGAAAAGAATGACTGGAAGGACCTACTCGGGCAGTACTGGGTCCTGTTTTTTTGCGTACTTTTTCTGGTCGTCCTCATATTTATCATACCCTTTATAGCGTAAGTAAAATTCTTATTATATTTAACACCTCATAGTGTTGATGTAGTGAACTAACACAAGTGGGGAAGGATTATCTTCGGCGTGTCGAAAATTTTATACTCTTTTCGAGCCCTTTGGCAATTTTCATTGTGCCAACTGATCCACTGAAATTTCATATTATTTTGTTAGTTCTAAGAATATTTAATTCATTGTCAGTTGTATGACAGCTATAAGATATAGTGATCCGATACGGCCAGCTCCGACTAATGTGTTGTCTCTTTGAATAATAAGTACCTGTGTAAAGTTTCATCGCGATAGCTTTGAAAACATGGGATTGATGGTCAAAACCGACTTCGAGTTGTATGGCAGCTATAAGATTCAGTGGTCCGATCCGGCCGAATCCGACTAATGTGCTGTATCATTGAATGATAAGTACCTGTGCAAAATTAGGGACTAGATCCCATACATACAGACTGACAGACGGACAGGCAGACAGGCGGACATGGCTAGATCAATTTGTATTATCTTTCGCAACATACTGGCAGTAACTTTTGGGGGTCTCCGATGCTTCCTTCTATACGTTACAAGCTTCAGCACAAACTTAATATACAATTTTCTTCGAAAAGAGTATAATAACTGAGGATCTTCGTAGTTATACTTTCGATTTAAAAGAACGCCTGTGTAAACAAAATAGGTTCCTCGATGCATTACATGAAAACTTTGTTGCAGCCAGTGATATAATCTAAATCTAATTCTTACTCTTTCGTAGCGTCTGTTATTATTGCTGTCACACATATCGATGTTCCCAAGGATGTCCGCCGTGCGACAAGCACAAGGACGATCGCAGACGATGCTGCTGGGGTTACATTCTTGCAGTGCTTCTTATTGGAATTCTGTAGGTTCAATCAAAGATTGACATATGTAAATGGACATGAATATTTCAACTATAATAATCATAGATTTGGTGCCACCATTGGCTTTCAAAACAATTTTTTGTTGGACAATAGTCTTCATGATACAGCTAATATCGTGCGTATCGCCGCCGAAAATACATGCGCATTCCTTAAGGACACTTTGGACCACGTCCACCACCTGCTTATAAATAACTGTGAAGAGATGATAACACATCTGAGTGAGGTCGTAAGACGTAAGAAGTCTAAGTAGAAGGGTTATCGTTTTCAAATATTGACTATACCATACATTTTTTAGATTTACACCATCACTTACACAATGCCATAGATGTTGCTGCTGGGTCCCCCAACTTCACAGATTTAAATCGGGTATTGGAAAACATGGAACCTGCTCTTCAGCTAATGAGGGAAGTAGCCGTATTGGAAACGGACTTACGTTTTTATGCCGCACAACTACGCGACGGTAAATAGTCTTAAGCAACCTACCTTTCACCTATATATTAATATTCTTTAATCTTGTTAGGCCTGCGAGGCGTCAAGCGTGACGTAACTTATGCCTGTGCAGTGTTGTGTGGCAATGCCGAATGTCGTGAGTTTTTAAATAAATGGCAAATCCAGTATCTCGATGCCTCGAAATGTCTTCACTTTGATATGGTAGGAATGGTTTCAAAATTCAGTAGATTTGAAAACTCCGATAGCGATGGGAGGCGTCATTCACACTGGAGACTTGAAACCTCAAATATAAGCTCGTAGTTATTTGCTTTAGCACATCGCAAAGCTGCCACTATACTAGACATAGTGACAACCTTATATATATTGTACAATCTTAAATTAGTTGGGATCAGAGTATTCCGCAGTCGGTTACGTCTGACTACAATGGTGTTACTTCTTTATTGATAAAAATAGTTCACTCTTGCAGATGCCTGATGCTAATTACTTCGCAGTGCAAATGGAAGATATTATTGCGAAAGATTACATCAAGCACACCAGGTACACTGTTAATTGTACAAACCATTTGATCAACAGTCGAACTTGGTATGGTGTACACATGCTCGTCAACCCTTTATTGAGAGATGTTGACAAGGGAAGAGAACCTTTCCGCAAGCAGGCGGACATTCTACGTAACATTATCGATGACGTCGTCAGTAATATTTATATGAACTCCCAGAAAGCGACCAGCTCGTTCGACGATATTTACGAAAAGTTTGATACCCATCGTAGCCAAATTAATGTCTTTGTCTGCGGCATCCTATTATTCGTAAGTGCTCTAGGTAAAACTGCAATAGACCCAACAAAATATCTCAAATCGTTATTCTAATGCAGGTTATCATATTATTGGGTATTGCTCTTATTTTTGGATGTTGTGGACGGCGACGGCGTGGCTATCGGGATGGTGTCTGCAACAAGGGCACGGGAGCCAAGTGCCTGCTTATGTAAGTCGTAAAATATTCTTATCAAAACCAGTTCTGTTTATTATAATATATTACTTTTGAAAATCAATTTAGGATAAAGAAATTGAGGGCAGTGGAATATTTTTAAACAGTCATTAAATGATTTCCATAGCGCACTTCTTCTTCACTATACAGCACGTTTACTAATCAGTTGATCATTTAGAAAATTTGTATATCCATGTAGAAAGTGATAAAAATTCCGTCGTATTGAAGGAGACTTCTCCGACCCTAAAGTATATATATATATATACTATATTAGTATAGTATCATCAGTATGAATACCCGAGTCAATATTGCCGGATCCGTTTGTCCGAAATATATGGTGTTGCGGTTGTTGTTCCCGTGTCAGAACAAGTTAATTTTTTTTGATAACTCGCCCCGTTTAAAAGCTATCGATATATTTTGATTTTGAACCACCGTTTTTTGGCCAAAACTTGAAGGTTATAAAAGCTAGAGCCACTAAATTTGGTATGTACATTCTCAAAAAGCACACAGTTGTACGAAATATTGGATTTTTGGGTACCGTCACCCGATCCAACAATGATGAATTATGAAGGTACGACCGTCCGTTTCGATCTGATCTGACAATAAGCACACAAAGTTCTTTAGAATTCATTTTCCATTCAGTGTGCTGGGGGAAAGAGCAGTCTTTAAAGTGATTGCACTGCTTGCTGGTTGTGGGTGAAGGACTAAGTAAGGGCTGGGTTAAGGAAATCTGATAATCGGACACTCCCGACTAGAGTACTCTTGTTTTTCTTGTTCTATATTGTTTATATAACGGTTGCATTTCCTTTGTAGCGCCATTACCCTCATCTTCTGCGTATTCTCATTTGTCGTCCTGGTTGGCCTATTTTACTTAGTCTTAGGCATAGTTACCTATATGGCAGCCTGTGCCCCGCTCAGAGACCAGCAAGGGAATGCGTTGCTCCGTCAGTTAGACGGGCTAATTGATTTGAATAGATTACGGATGAAAAGCGAAATTGAGTCGGAAACACTACCACCACCGTTGCGCATGTCAAAAGTTATGACGGCGTGCCGGGCCAATCAGACGATTATTCAGCTGCTCAAGGAGCACGGATTGTATGATGTTGACGACCTACAGCCGATTAAGGTTATAGGCCACCATAATGAGCCGCAAACACCGTTTTATGGCTATGATATTGAAACTTATACTTGTTTCGAGCTCTCACACAGAGCTGCGTTTGGTAAAATATTTGGCGGTAAGTTGGATCCTTACCAGGGTGTATTGTTTACGGAGTTTTTGTGCACCAAGCTGACGCACATTCAATTGCCCACTTTGGTCACTCAATTGAAGGTATTGCGGTCCAATCTATGGACTCAGTGGGGAATTTACGACTGGGCCAGATCGTCCTTATATAACGAGGCTCTGAACCTACGCAGATACCACGAAGATTTCTATGGCAAAGTGTACGATTTGATAGTAAAGATGAGGCAGAATATATTAAAGATTGATGAACTTATTTTGCATCAGAGACAGCCATGGGGCGATACCATTAAATACCTGTACGATGGATCACTCCGCGTTGAGTTTGAAATGCGATCCACAGCTAGAAGTATTAATACCGAGAGGCGTAGAAAAATCCCTGAGCATATGGAGGATCAAGTTCAGGAATATAAAAAAATGGTGATGCACGAGCTCAAAACTAATGTCGGAAAGTGTGAACCGATTTCCGCTACTTATGGCAGTGGTGCGGATATGATTTGCCATCGCCTAGTGGATCCTTTGGTAAGTTATAGTCGCTGGATAAACTCTGCTTACATGGGAATAATTTAGTTTGTTGCTATAAAAATAAAAGGAACAAAGAGGGTGGAAATATAGGGTGTTATATATGTCATTTGTATTGTATTGTTTTTTGTCCGATTTATAACAAATATATTTTCAAAGCGGTAAATGCTTTGCAGATTTTGAGAATACTGAAAGTGATACTAAAAATCGAAGTTAGTGTACTATGCTTGTACTCGTAGCTTGTACACTAAGGACTCTATCAGCATACGTTTCTTTATGCATATTTTTATATTTTTTCCCATTTTTTCTGAATGATTTTAGAATGGTTTCTGGATTGGTGTGCTTTTGGGCGGGCTTCTTTTACTACCCGCACTTTTTGTGGCCCACCGCCTACTGTGCCTGTACAACAAGGTATATTGGGTGCCACCTGTTTATGCTATCGAGGATGGGTAAGTGAAGCTACCTTTGTTTACAAAAACACATTTTGTCAACGCCAAACTCCCAGTTTCCCCAGCTGTCCAACATGCACAGGTGCTCCGTTTCAGCCACAATTGAACCAAATTAACTATTTTGGCGATAGCCCTAGCAACTGTTACTGTAATGAAGTAAATGACAATCGTTTTCTGGGCGGTGCTGCAACAGTCGAGCAACCAACAACTGAGAAATCAACGCAAAAAGAGTCCACACTCCAACGCAGCAGCAGAAAGCGAAAAAATGAATAATTCCGTTTTTTAAAGATATAAGATGAAATAGCAATAGTCTTCGAGATACATAAGGCTGAATAACCTTGCGGACATTAGATAATGCAATATATAATATTTTAATTATTGATACTGTGCACACTATGATTGTCTTGAATACTCATTCATTGGAAAGTTAAATACGAGTATCGTATGGATCTTAGATCTGGAAAAGCTTTTGATATATATAAGGATGACATACGTAATATATGCATATATGCATACATGTGTATGTAGATACCTGGATAAACATACACATTTTTAATCAATAGTAAAACAAAACTGTGACACACATTTCTGAAATTAAATCGGTGACCAGCCTACAATATGTGCACAAGTATTTATTTATATATTTGATTAGAAGCGTTCTAAGCAGCGAACACATAACAGTAATAAATAAAACGAATCAGCAATAGGAGCAACGAAAATATACAGATTCCATGACAATGACCTCTTACACAGATAAACAAAAGCTACGCGCAAATAAATAAGCAAACATTTTGAAGAAAGCCCCACAAATAGTGAAAACTACATCCTCCTACTTTTACTGACATAAAAGCGAAACGGTAGCGTGGCCAATGAACAAATAACAAATATACTTATATATAATAATATTTTCGAATGTACATACCTGCATAGAAAAACAAGTATATTAACGTATGATAATCAAATGGAAGCAAGTTCACTGCACGGAAATAAGAAAACAAGCTGAAGCGCCAAAGCGCAAACGTAGCATAGAAAATAGAAAAGCAACAAGAAAACGTAAATACTATTTAAAAATAAAAACAAATAAATACAATTTGGAAACGTCGCCGTTTTGTGTGGGCAGCAACTGAATAATTTGAAAGCGTCATCAGTGGAAAGGGGGCAGCGTACAATGCAACAGTACGAGTGAGAGAAATGTGATCCGTGGATCATATTAGGGTGTACGGATAGGCCAAGCATCTGACACTTGTTGCACTAACGGCCACAAATGTTTCATTTGACTCGCTTGGTTTCTTGTGTTGTTTTCTTTCGCTTTGTTTTTGTCACTTTATGATATGTGAAACCTGCTGCCCACGAAGCTTGCCGAAAAAGTTGAAGCTTGGAATACATTTTATGGACATCATCGTTAAAGTAATCAACAGCAAGAGTAAGAATCATCAGCAGACGGCGGCAACGCATTAAAAACAAACAACAAAAAAACCAAAAAAAAAAAAAAAAAAAACAGAAAGACAGCAGTCGCAAGAGCCGAAAGCGAAGTAAAGTTAAAAGACTTTAGCCAAATTCAAGGTCAACTTCGCTTCAATAAATTGCAAATGAAATGGTGGAATGGTGGGTAAGGAGAGAGGGGCGGCAGCAGCAGCAGCAGCAGCCACTGAAGGGGATGCGACGACAGCAACTGCATGACGCAAATGATGCCAAAGTCAGCAGCGCTTACCTGTAACTGAAGCGCTGAAGCGCTGAAGCTCTCTCAAGCTCGCAATCTGGGCATCGAGAAGCTTCTCAACTTGAGCCCCACGATTTTCAACCGAATTTTTGGCGTGTTAATAAAGATTGTCGAAAATTTAAAGAACGGCATTGATAGCAACAACAACAACAGCGGAACAACTGGTATAATAAATGCCCCTCCTCGACGATTCAAGTTGAATATACATAATAAAGAATGCAGTTTTATTTTATTTACCTAAAACGAAAAAAAAAGTTTATTTGTGTTTTTCTCCAGGTTGTGTCTTTTGCAGATTTGTCGCACAAAATGAAATATTTATTAGAGTAGAAAACGAATTGTAAGGATTTAATCTCCCAGCAAACTTGAACAATTAAAACTGTGGGTTTTGTTAGTAAACAAATAAGTATGTATTTCTGCGTCTGTCAAATCTGAGTAGATTTATAAATGCCCATAATGTGTATGTCATATTGATTTAAAGAAACCACAGTTTTTGATTTGATTCTCATTCTTGGAATTAGCATTTATAATTAGTTTATTAATTGATGGCTTCGTAAACTTTCGTCACCCTTTAATCAGTACTCTTTCGGCGCTATGTTAGGTCAAAGAATATTGCGAAAACAAAACCCTTATAGTATATAAACATGTGCAATTAAGCATTTATCGAACTCTGTGCTTAATTTGTTTATTTTACCTGTTAACCAATTTATTTCTGATAAATTGTTTATATGTCGTTGTGGTCCGATCTGGTCTGGTTTCTGCTTCTCCCGTTTCGATATGCGCTGCTTGTGTATATATTTTAAATGAGCTGCGTGCTTTACAAGTTCAATCAACTTTGCATCGACGCCAAAAGCAGCCGCAACAATTGATTAATTTATAAATTATTTATTGAAAAACTTTCAGTGTATTTGGCTGCAGCATTAGTCAAAGCATGAAAGCCAAAAAAAAAATATACAAAATTAAATGAAATGTTTCACTTAACACAGAAAGATTGCCGAATGAAAGTAATTAACTTTATAATTTACAATACTACACTGACTTTTTCAAATACTTTTGTAGCACTTCAGAAATCTCTTAAATAGTTTAATTGCGTCTTCTAAGATTGCGACAGTGTGTCTATGTGTGTGTATGTGTATGCGCCTATGCCTACAAGTACATAAGTGTGTGTACATTTGTATATATTGACTGTAGCTATAGGAAACCAAAACATTTGCACTTCGTATACTTGTTAGAAACTAAGCAAGAATGGGGCTGGCAAAGGGGGCACGGGGGCTAGCAGCTGCATGGTTTATCGCAGCAGCCAAGCTCCTCCAATATGCACTCGAATGCCCTTCATGCCCGTACCCTCTCTCTCTCTCTCTCTCTCTCTGTCTCGCTCTCTAACTCTCTCTCTCTCTCTGTCTCTGGTACCCGCTCTTCTCGCTTGAACTGTGTCAATGGCCTTGAAATTGTTTTTGCGCCATGCGCTGCTTAGTCGATGTTCTTGTTGTTGTACATATGTATATATATACATATTTTTTTATATTACTTGTTGTTGCTGCTGCTGCTCCAACAACAACGAGATTAGTGGAAATAGCGCACTCAGCGCACGCTTTGTAAGTCGCGCCCATAAGGAAATGCATTTCGATGTGACCCAATAAATAAATGTAGTCGCGGTACCACAGTGCGTATGATTAAGTTACCGCATTGATTTTGAGTTGATTTGAGAGTGTTAGTGCAATTTTTGGAGTGCATGTCGCATGCTTAATGCCCATTAGTGGTTTCTGGGCATGGCCCAGTTGCAGGAAGCGCACCAGCTTTTGTGGTTGTTTCATCAATGTCAACGTGAATCTGTAGCGGCCAGAGAGAGACTAAAAACAACAAACACTGCACGACAAGGTCAAAGTCAACCGACAACCGCACGAATAAAGCGGCTGCTTTTTTCCCCGTTTTTTATTATTTTGTGCTGCTGTTGTCTGTTTACAGCCAATGCTCAGATGCTGCTAATGATAATGATAGTCAGTACTAGATGAGTATAACAACTAAATGTAATTTGTTCATTCTCGTATATAATTTAATATTATAAAAAATAACAATGATTTTCTTTTCGTAGCGATAGATCAACTTAATTGAAAAGGTTGTACATTGCATAAGCAACAGAGGTAGCAAAATATCGTGAAGACATTTGACAATTAAGGGGTTTATGGATCAAGTCAAACATAAACTAATTTAACGCAGGATATACTCCAAATTTGTATGCTTAATATTCGTTTTAAGCTCGTCCCTCATAAAAACTGCTGCACCCAGAGCGGAAAACACATTCCGTGGCGTTTTCAAGTCGGAGAGCACAGCTGTTAAACCTTTGAACCCAGAACCGTATGCGTTGAGTACAATTGGGAGTTTGGCAAAAAGATAAGTGCAACAACACGGGTCACAAAATTAAGAGATTAATCCGAGACAAGCAAATGCGAAAAACCAACAATAAACAACTCGAGATCCGGACAAGAGAATGTTGATAAAAGAATGAGAAAAAAAATAAAATCAAATTTATATTACATTCGCGGCAGTTTTGTTTTTTGGGGTACGCAAGCATTAAGGCCTTATAATTTATGGAAGGCAAAACTTGAACTTCAGCCTGTCAACACCTCGGAGTGTTGCTGCCTTCAAGATTTGTGCGATAGTCGAGACGTTAACATCGACATCGACAGCGCTGCCTGCTGCTAATTGCCAGCATCAATTACGTTACTCATACGCAACGTTGTCGCGATTCTGCTGTTGCTGCTGCTGCTGCTGCTGCTGCTGGTTGGCCTTATGTCAGATTAAGAAAAACTAATGTACACAGCGACATTGCAAGAAAATGCAGTTGCACTTGATGCTGCCAACTAAAGATTCATTAAGAAACGAGCGAGCTTGACTGCTGAAAGCAGCCTCAGCGATTGCCAGTTCACCATGGAAACCGAACGGGACGATCCAGCTGTCTCTCTATATGCCACCTGGCTTTAGATACATAAAAAAAAATAAGCATTTTCGAATAAAAGTATGTTTTTCAAAAACAAGTTGAAGAATTTTGTAAAACGCCAAGACTATTTAATGCTTTTAAGCTTAAATTTATAAACACAACCCAACCGAACGGCTTTCTATAAATACCTTTTCAACAAATAAGACTCAAATGACTTTGTCAAAACTAATCAATTTTTAATTTCCGAGGCACTTCTGATCATGGTTTGACCTTTTTAACTTTGTCAAAACTTTTCCGATTTTCGTTCCCGAGGCAGTTTTGATCAAGGTTTGGCATCTATAATAGAACTGCCTTAAAATCTGAAACACTTCCGAAATTTCAATATGCTATTTAATACAAGCCATGATAAAGCTCTCAATTCCCTAGAAACACCATTCCAAAACTTTAACGTCCCATAACTTTGTCAAAACTCATCAGATTTTCAATCCCAAGGACTTTTTGGTAATGGATTGACCTCTATATTGATTTTGCATTTAAATCTAACCAACTTCAGTTTTTAAGTCAAAAATAAAACGAGATATTGCTTCCAAGTTCCTAGAAATGCCCTTGCTAGACTTTAAAGTGCCCATAAGCTTGCCAAAACTGATTCTATTTTAAATTTCAAGACACTTGATCAAACCAAAAACAATAAGCATTCTGATTTGATGACAATGATGTCGCACAACCTTGACCGGGTTCTAACCACTTCTGAATGGCGGCTTAACTGGGCTCTTGCGGTCTACAGAACGATGGCCGACTTCTAACCTCCCATTCAAGACGCCTTGGGCTGGTATCCTGTGTAGCCTGTCGCAACTATTCGCTGAAGTCTCGCAAACAGATTTCAATTAGCGTTTGCGCACGTTTGCCTATTTAGTGTTCGTCTGGTTGTCAATTGTGGATTTAACTTTCATTTGCCAAGCCTACTGTTGCTTTCAGTCGCTTTCAGTTGCCGCCGTCAGTTGAAATCCTAATTAAAAGCGCATCTTACACTTTCGTCTCACGCTGCCAAAACTTGTATTAATGTCTGCATTGGCAGCTGTGAGCTAACACTTTAAGCGCCTTCAGCTTTGCAGCTGACGAGCAAGTTTGAGGCTATATAGACACTTGCCGCAAAGATCCTGGGACCACCCAGTGCGCAAAAGTTTTCAATTAGGACATTTTCTCATTTGCATTTCAAATGAATTTTGCGCTACTTGAGCTTCACTTGTGCGTAGCTTAAGTGCTTCCTATTAACATTTTGGCTACGAAATTATGTTCGGAGCTGTAGATGAAAAATCACTTTTCCGACGGTTCACTTAGTTGTCCAACAATTTGCGCTCGTTCAAGAGCTATCAATGTTATTTAATTGAAGCTACACATTTTAGAATATTAAATATTTCCGGCGAAATGAAATCAATAAAATAGCTTAAATCATCATTGAATGCACATTTTGATAAAAAATATATATTCGTATCTCTTTTTAATAAATACAATCATAAGCCCAAAATATTTCCAACTTAGTAATTAATTATACTAATTTTAACAGAAACCGTCTAAAAGTTTTCATATCAAAAACAAAACAGACTTCTTAAATTACTTAAATTTCAAGTAAACGCAAGCCGCAAATATATATTTAATACATTTTGCGCACACTTTTTCATGAAATTAGTTTAGATCCCAGCAGTCGTTGCGTCAGAAAAAGAAACTTGAAAATCACCTAAGGGCTCTAGCTGTCTTGGCTTTGCAACGTGATGTACGTAAAGCAAGGAAACCTAAGACCAGGATGTGAAGGACGCAGCCAAAAATCGAAAAAACCAAAAAAAAAAAACGCAGAGGTCTCAAGGCGTAAATGTTGAACTGAAAGATACCCTGCAGACAGGTGTTAAGCAATCCAATAAAGATTTGTTGCGTTATTGAATACTTAATGGACTTAATATCCGAATAAAACAATAGTATTTTCTATTATTTAAAATATGAAAATGTTCAATTATTTATAACTGTTATTTATTTATTAAATTCTATTGTCGAATAGATACAATCAGAAACAGAAAATTTAATTGAAAATTACATAAAGTAAAGTTAAATTAATTATTATAATTATTTAATTGTATTGTGAGCCAAAAATATCCTCTGAAAGCTTATAAAATAAATACAAATTATTGCCATACACTTTTTTATTAATGACAAAACGACAGAATTCCATCAACCTGTAATCAAAACTGTAAGGCAAACAGCCACAACAATTGATGCTGGTAAATACAGACCAGCAACAATACAATACAGGTAATACAAGCTGGTAGGGAGGGGACGAGATGGGGGAGCATTGTGCTATGCGTGCGTGCGTGCGTGAGCAGTCACGCGTGTCAGTTGACAACGTGTTTATGCTGCAAGCTCAATTTCGCATTGACAGCATCTTCAATGGTGCAAACGAATGACAAAATAGCAAGTGGCAGTGGCAGCAACAGCAACAACAGCAACAACAGCAGCAACAACAAAACAACAAGAAAAGCGCCTAACAAGCACTTTAAGCTGGCGCCAGTGACAAGCTAGCCAAGTGCTGCCATTCATGCCACTGCCATCGTCCTTGTTGGCCTGCTCAATCCTGCTCAACGTTCTTTCAGTCCACCCATCATCAACAGCAGCATTGATGTTGTCATTATACTCATCGGCATCCTTGTCATTACGCGGCACATACGAAAAGAGCACGAAAACACTTGTCATTAACACAATCACACACTCAAATACACACTTACACACACACACACACCTACACATGCAGACACTAGCCGAGCAATGGCGCCTTTAATGCCCGCTAAAGCAGGTTGTAACACTTTTTTACGTCGCAGCTGAATACGCTCCTTAACAGGACACTTGAACTATTTGACACTGTTTGTGACACACGCGTGTGAAAAGATATTTTTCTTGCACTGCACATCACTTTTTCACATAGTTGGTAAATTTACTATTTATTTACTTAATGTTAACACAGTAAAATATATTGTAAATTACATTTAAACTTTTATAATATTAATTTCACCATTAAAATATATATATACAAAATTAAAACTAATTTGACGTATTTAAATAAATAAAATTGTTGTAGGGATTGATAAAACAAAAAAAAAATAAAATAATATTAATAAGTGTTAGTATAATATTAAGTACTCGATGAAATTGAGCATAGTTTAATATATATTTGATGTGAATCTAAACTAAATCTTTATTTATAACGCTTATAAATTATACAGAAACCGGACTTTACTTAAAAAATATATACATTTTAGTTGTGTGATTTTGACAGAATATTTGTTATAAATAAACAAAATTGATCATACATAACAGTAAGTACTCGAAGAAATTAGGCACATTTCAATAAATATTTAATATGAATATAGTAACTTAATATTTATTTATAATGTTTACAAATTATACAGAAATCAAACTTTGATTTGAAAAATATATACATTTTAGCTGTCCTCAATGAGTGTCTTCTGACTTAACAAGCTTATTTGTTATAATTACAAATTTAAAACACAATATACATAGTTCACATGTTATATTTCATATTATATTATATTAGCCAAACATTTTATATCCCATCAGAGCTCAAATTGTGAACAAATGTGTGAAAGCGGCGTCTGACTGATTTATATTTTAACTGTTTGTGTTCAACACTATATTCATTGATTGTTCTTTTTTCGTTTATCGACAAATTCTCAACTGCACGAGTTGGCCACAATAAATCAAACAATTCAACTGTGGGGCAACAAAAAAATACTAAATCACTTTTGTATGATGGTCAAACAAGCAGGTACAACAACTGGATAAAAATTGCAATAATGCGAGAAAGACATATGTACATAGAGCATATAGCATGTTTTTTTCTGCTAGCCATTGTATTTAACTATAAATGTGTGTTTTCTTTTGTTGCATTTGCCGCCTTTGGCCCAGCCGTAACGTATACGCAGCGTATTGCAGATGCTAGCCACAACTGGATGGAGTGGACCCAACATCAAATATCAAATAATTGTTTGCCATTTAGCAATGTGCATTTTGAATGGTTGCCAAAAAGTAGAAACAATACAACAGACATTTGTTTACATTGCCAGACAAGAGAGGAGGGAGGCAGAGAATTGCAATGGTCGGGGCAGAGATCAGAAAGACATATGTCTGCCCACAAGTGTGTACATATAGAGTAAGTTTCGCAATGGGAATTAAATGGGCAACGTGGCAAGCTACCCCGCAACATGCAGCATATAAACGACTGCAACTAAGCTAATAAATGTGTATAAAACAAGTGGGAAAGGATTATCTTTGGTGTGCCGAAGATTCAATACTCTTTTCGAACCTTTAGACAATTTTCACTCTGCCAACTGCAGCACTTTCATTAGCTGTAAAAACCGCTATAGCTTTGAAAACATGGGATTTATGGGCAAAACCGACTTCCAGTTGTATGGCAGCTTTAAGAGATAGTGGTCCGATCAGGCCGGCTCCGATCAATGTGCTGTCCCTTTGAATAATAAATCTGTGTGCAAAGTTTTATCACGATAGCTCAAAAACTGAGGGACTAGTTTGCATACATACAGACAGACAGACGGACATGGCTATTATCTTCGAAAAGAGTATAACAAACAATATTGTTTTAATATAGTTCTAATAACTTGTTAACATTCTTTGTGTTTATTATTTTAATAAATATTCTTGCATTATTATGTGAGTTTTACTCAATTTATACAAATATGCTTGTTAACAAATAGATAGCCAGCATTAAGCTTAAGTCTGTCAGCTGAAAACTAAATACCATTTTTAGATCTCAAATTGAAATAAATCACGCTATATACTCAAAAGCTTATTTCAAGCTCTTCGCCATTGTTCAGTACAGGGTACAGCTGAAATTGCAAGTAAAATTAATGAATGTTACAAACAACGAACGGCGCTGAATGAAATGCAATCTGTGGCATCATTTGTTATAGTTTTCATACATATTGATGAAAAGTCTTTCGGAATCTCTCTGTCACTGTCCGGAGCATAAGCAATATGCATTAAGCACTGATTTGTATGTCCAAAATTACTTGCGTGAATGGCAAACGCAAAATGAACAAAAGATTTATAAATAGGGCAGCTGTCCGGCGGAGTCTGTCAGCTCACGGCCAACATTGCCGTCAAAGCTGATCCGTCAGTAACTCGTGCAGTTTATAGCATCCATAAGTTGCATGATTGATGCGACAATGTCCGTTTATGCCGTCTGCCCAAGTCAACGAAGGTGAGTCCAGAAATTGGTCTGCGGAATAGAAGCTCGCCCCGCCATTTAGAAGGGCAATTCACACGCAATTTTCGGGGGCAACAACAGCAACAACAGCAACAACAGCAACAACAACTGCCACGACAGCCAAATGTGACTCTGGGGAGAATTAAAATTTTCTACGCAATTTGGCGGCATGTTTGGACGCTAATCGGCTTGGCCATAACCGGAGCTTAAGGACTATAGCGCCACTGTTAACAACAGCTGTTAACTTAACAGCGCATTTTATGAGCAGCCAAAGAGCGCCAATGAAACTGTTTGCTCTGTGTTCTGTAAAATGGCGCTCTCTTAAATTCGACTCTGTACATTTATGGCTAACCAACTAAGCAGTTCTGTTACCAAAATAGAAAACACTTTTATACACTACTCCACTTTACAAATGTTTGGGTTAAGCCCTGAGCTACCCTTGCTATGCACTAAGGGCGGCAAATTGACTCATCTGGCAGTTACATTAAATGTTCGTTGGCCTTTTTTGGGTAGTAAAAAAACACACACACACACACACACACGCACACTCACAAAGGGGAGCCAATGTAACAATGCGGCAAAATAAATATAAAAGCTAAACAAATTGTGCATGAAATGATGGCCAGGAGTCGGTCCGGCATCCATTGCAGCCTCCAGCTGCCCATCGGGCTATGTAAAAATATATTTCAGTCATTTGAAATTTGCACAAATGAAAATTGTGACAGCAAATTGAATTACCCGAAACGA
The DNA here is from genome assembly GCA_035042425.1 of Drosophila flavopinicola. Lineage (NCBI taxonomy): Eukaryota > Metazoa > Arthropoda > Insecta > Diptera > Drosophilidae > Drosophila > Drosophila flavopinicola. The sequence continues at coordinate 3,878,968 of JAWNLL010000476.1, read as the reverse complement.
CAAAAGCAACAGCAACGTTGACGGCTACCGCAGTGAAAGCAAAACAATAAAAGCGACGAATAAAAAGTTGAAAGTGTGCCCCTGAAACGAACATGTTGGTGAAGGCCGGCACAAACCAACAAACAACAACAACAACAACAACTGCAAAAACATGGCCTGCAAAGTCAAATGAAAATCATGAGGCCCAGAGGGCATCTTCTGCTGCTGCCCCACCCCCCATCTCCAGTTACGCTCTTCTGCTTGTTGCCACATTAGCCACGCCACGCTGTGTCCCCTAATGAGCATGCCAGACATATGCCATGGGCCATGGGCCATGTCCTGCCATGTCCTTTGCCCACCTACCTAATCCCCTTCGCCAGTTGCACGTCTATCGGCGCGAAGATCTTCTGCTCCGACCAAAGTGAAATTGGTTTGTTTACGTTGTTCTTGAGGCAACAGCAGCGGCAACAACAGCTGTAACTTGCCACAGAGGGTGTTTGCGGAGACCCGCAGCATATGCCAGTGTACTATAGATGCTCTGTCGGTTGCTTTCGCCATAGAAATGTGTTTTTATTGCGGAATTCTTTACATGCAGCTAACAATAAGAACGCGGTTTTTAGCATGCGACAGATGGTCAGCTTTCGTTAAGTTCAGTTTACCCCTTGCCTTGGGACAGAACTAGAAACGAACCCGCCCATTTAACATGCGCTCATGTTATTCGTACGAATACGCATGTACATATATATGGGCATTTATGGTAGCTACGCACGTGACAGTCAGCGTCTTCAATATGAAAGCAAAATATTTTTTTTGGACCGCAATACAAAATCATTATTCTTTGCCCAAAATCTATAAGTGTCCCAAATTATTGGCATTCAGAAACAAAGCGGCATCCGAATGTTACAGCAAATATATTCAGATTTTGTTAGATTTAAGTTCGCTTATTATTTGCAAGATAATGATACAAATAATCCACACATAAAAATAAAAGACCGATGTCAACTAGAACAAACTGCTGAAGTATATATAGATCTTATGGCCTTTACAGTCATTACAGCATGTGGAACGTACATTAAACAAAAATGCAGCAAAACTGTTTCACTTGTGTGATGCGCATGACACATTACGTATACGCAATACAAAAATTATTGTATTTGGCATAATTTTAATTTACATGCAGAACGCGAAGAGAAACAAGAAAAATGCTTTTGCGCTCGGGTTTCCATTTCAAGAATATGTATTACACAAGATGTCTAAGCAAAAATGCTGAAGAGATTGCTGCGATGGCGAGGATGCATGTCGAGGCATTGTGCCTTCTTGTTCATGTTTAGATGCTGACGTCAGCATGGCGCGCACATGAGTTATGTGAGAACGTCAGTGAGTCAGTCAGTCAGTGAGTCAGTCAGTCAGTCAGTGAGTTGGCTAGTCATTCAGTGAGTCAGTTTACAGTCCAGGGAGCAGAAGTTGAGCAAAAGTTTCTGCGTATTGTGTGTTGAGCTACGACGAGCTAGTTTCGACCTCGCCGGCTGCTGTTGCAGTTTTGCTTGATTTGCACCAAATTAAGTTGGGCCCTCCCCACCCCGCACCCCATCCGGCCAGTAAACCATGCCCAGGCCCAGATCCGCGCCGTGCTCGTCGTCGTCTGGCTGGTTGGTTGGCTGTTGGACGACCTGCGCCACTGGCTGCTGCCCAAAAATGCAATAAAATTAAATGCTTTTATGTAAAAAGTTTATGACTTTGTGTTTATGCTAGCTACACGCTCGTTGCCACTCGTCTCAGCCTCTCGCCTCTCGTCTGTGCCGCCTGCTTAGCCTCCTTCTGCTGCTACATCGTCTTCCTCTCTCCCTCTGCTTTGTTGGACTTTAGCTTGACCTGCTTTAGTTTTTGCGGCTAACAGCTGTTCTTGTTGTTGTTGTTACTGCCGCCGCCTCGCATGTGTTGACAGTAATTAATTTAACTGGCGTAAATGAAATTTATACGGCCAACACATTGCCGCGTACTTTGTCGTTGCAATTTGTCCAAATTGTTGCACAGCTCTTGCTCTTCTTTAAGTTCTCCAAATTTACTGTTGCATCAAAGTTTTCCAAGTAGCGGACACCAAAATACAAATATAAGCAAAATAGACAACAAACTGTCCTTTCATCTTTAATTGCTTTCTTTTTTCCCTCATTTTACTATTGTATCTTATTCAAGACAATATATATAAATGAGTAACAGTTTAGATTTTTAAAAATATTTCGTAAGTTTTTACAATCGTTAAATGTTTTTTTGTTCTATCACGGGTTAACATCTATGTGCTAGTATTTAAAAGTAGAAATCTTTGGTAAAATAAAGGATTTGACTATCTTCATTCCATCTTCATTCCAAATATAAACTAATTTTAATTATTATTAATATTACTTTATAATTTTTTGTTTTAAATTCCAACAGGAAATACTCATTTTGCTTCTAAAGTAATATATATAGACATTTTCTTTTTCAGTATAATACATCACATCATATCTTACTTCCCAGCGCTGTTTTCTTTTATTTTTCGTCTCTGTACTCATTTGAATTTTGTTTTGCTGTCTGCAATCAAGTGAAATCATAATTTTCACACTTTTTCGGCACGTTCGCCCCTTAGTAGCAGTAGGGACGTGAAAAGTGAAACAACAATTGAAAATGCTCCACCCGAGAGTGCTTGACTTTGAAATGCACTTTCACAAGCTTTGAAGTGTGTGCAAAAATACATATACATACGTATATACAAATGTCTTCTTACAGCTACAAAAATATTTTATTATACACTTTCATAGCCACTTTATGGGTGCAGACCATAATTAAGTATAAGTAGATAAAGTTAAGTTCAATGGGGCATGATCTTTGGCAACATCAGCATCTGCTTGATTTTGGTCCTGCATCCTTGGCATATTCTGCTAGCTAATAGGACACTCAAGCGGAACTTTACTTTGCACTCCCCATGCCCAATCAAACAAGATGTCAAGAGGAAGTGGAAAAAAGTAATTACCATATAATATCGTTGTAAAAACTTGGCAAAAACAGTCGTAAAAAGTCCGCTTGGCAAATGGAGCTGAAAAGTGCAATAATTTGCGTCTTTTTATCTTCGGGCAGAGCAAGTGCGCAGAGCATCACCAACGAAAATCAACAACAGTTGTAATTATAATTTGTTTGCAATAACTAAAAGTACTTAATTGCTAGATTGTCAGGCAAAAACGCAACTGAAACACAACTCGCAACTTGTCATAGAACTTTGCCATTGAAATTTCGTTGAAGTGAACTTGAAAATAAGTATGGGGCTGCATACTTGCATACAGATCATGAATAGCTGATATTGGATGTGTCAGCTGTACGTCAAAGTTACAGCGTCGTTTTCCAATTTTTAAAAGCACCCAACACTTTTGCATTTTAATGGCAGATATAATTTAAAGCCAACGCTTGTCACAATGGATGCTTTAAGCTCCCTAAAACGTTGTTTTCTAGATTTCAAATTGATACACTCAAATTTTGCTTTGGATTTTCTGTCAATAGTCCTGCTGGAAATTACAAAACAAAAGAAAAGCAATTGTCCTATCGTTTTTCTTTTTGCTCATGCAACCTTGACCAACAGCAGAGAAAAAAGTTGCACCAAACATTGATGTGAGCACAAGAGAAAAATCATTTAAGGTGAAAAGGACAGGGCCAGGGGGCAACTAGTGACACGACTCGTTGCTATAGGTTCAAACAACAACATAGTTCCGCTGCCATAGAACGCCAGCCACAACAACAACAACAACGCATCGCAGCCCGTGTTGCCAAAAGGCAAACAAAAAAGTTTACGCTTCACAGCACAAATTGAATAAATCATCAGAGGTCTAGTGGCTGCGATTTGGAAATGTGGAAAGCCGGACAGAATAAAGAATGCTTACGTGCATAATTGTTGCGCCAAATTGCTTAAAAATAAAGCGTCGATGAAAATAAATCACAAGTCAACAGCAGCAATAAATATTGAAAAACAATTAATCAACAAAATTATAAAGCTAATTACAGAGTCATGAAAACATTGCGTATGAGTAATATCTTCACCTGTACAACAACTTTGAATTACAATTTATTTCTTATTTGAATTTTACAAGGTTTTAGAGCTCAGCCAAATATGCTCATCCACCATTTGTGTTTATCATCACAACAGGGCCACTGTTCATCATGGCACTTGGATCCAGGACACTTGCAGCATCTCTGACAATCAACGAGATATGAAAACTGAACGATCAGCAGGCATAGCAATACGAGTGTCAGCCATTGAAACATTTTGCAAACTAAATACTTTCGTGTAAATAAACGCCAGAAGACTCTGGCGTGAAAATTCCATATTAACCATTTTAAGACTGCAACTAATTGCTAGGTGCATCATAATGTGTATGAAGAATGTGATTATTCGACGAATCAAAAACAGTCATGACAATGACAAAAACCTTTCATTTTTCTAGAATGCTTGAATGTGTTGAAGTGGAAAGATGTGTGTACCAAAATGGTATTCCAAAGTCCATCAAATACTTGACATTTTATATAGCACTTAGTATATTGCGAAAAAAAAAAAGAAAATATAAAACTTCAAATTTAATTTTATTCAATACGCTATTAATGTCAAAATTTATCAATATTTAAGAAATTATATTAAAGTACAAATAATTATTTTGTATTACAATTTTAATAATTTTATTAAAGTTATCCTACTACTTCTCAAAGGCAGTTGCATTTGGACCTTATTAAGCAAAATACAATCGAAATAATTGAAATACAGCTGTCAACGTTTAGAACGGCACCAGAACCCAATTTACATTGCAATTGGGCTATATAATATAAAAAAATCAATGTTTGTTTGTTTCTTTGTTTGTTTGTATTTCATGCGATGCTGTTTACTCTATTGCGATAAAACTTTAAGCAACTAACTTACATTAACACATGTCGTATCGACAAACGTATTTAAAGGAAAAGTGCAATAAAGAGTCAGTTTATCCCTGGAAGTTAAAGCAAAAAGACGTGTTACTGCGAGATATTCGATTTATTTTCGACAAAAACAAAGACAAAGTAATTGTTTCTGTTGTTTGTAAGCAAAACAAGTCTAATATCGAATAAAAAAAGCCTCAACTATTTCCAATACAACAATGTCACACGCTTACAAGCTGAAACTAATTTAATCCGAATTCTAAAATCCTTACAGTTGCTTTCGCTTCCAAAGTTAAGTGTTGCAGCTAAGATGTACCGCTTTTTGATGTGAGTCAGTGATTAAAGATTTGTATTTATGTGCCCAATATTTCAGTGACTTTCTCGCAGTTTATTGGATCTCGTCTTGTCGCTTACTATTAATGGCAAAAAGACAGATAATTGGCGCAGACAAAAACTAACAGTGGAGAAATGTCCACCCATACCAATAATGCAGAATGTTAACAAAGAACTGGTAAGGTTAAAGTGTCTGAACAGTATGTATTTTGGTAATATTTCTACGCTCACACAGCTGCTGGGCTTCTGGTATGCATATGCGACGACCCCATTGCCGTTTAAAAAGTATCAGCGCCAATGTGCCTCTTACAACGTTAAGAACAGTCGTGAGTGAATTCATTTTGGATTTGATTGTTATGTTTGTTGTTAACTAATGTCAAATTGGCACAGCCTACTTTAAAACCAACATACTGTACACCAACTATGAGGGCTTGGTTATAACGTATGCTTGTACACCAAATGAGAATGGGATGTTCACCAGTGAGTAGTAGTATATTTCCTTACGTAGTTTGACAAATAGTCAAATCATCATCTAATCAAACTCCCATTTCTAGTGAAACTTCGGATACTAACAACCACACGGACTCCCATGCAGGAGACCTTAACGGAGGCCATACAACAGCTGAGAAAAGTGCGATTTCCCGTTGCGACGTTGGAATGGCTGAAGGCCGAAGCCTTTTGCTTTGAGTGGTATCAGCTGAAATTTGAGACACAACCACGACCAATCCATTTTCAAGCGCCCTTTAATTAGGCGGCATAAATGTCGTAATTATTGTAACATAATTTGGCCATACAAATGTAATCGATGAATCACTGATTAAACTGAGGAAATCGTACAATGCCTGGTCTAACTTAATTAGCATTGCTGACCGCAACGAAATCAATTACGCCGACAGTTTCAGCCAAATAATGGGCAATGTGCCCTCCTCGATGATATGGCCGGCCATGTGCTCGAGAGCACATATGGTCGGAAGGATGCTGGGGCCGACAGCATCCTGGCTGTGACAAGGGCGCATTAATGAATGATGCCATGGCCTCCATATTGAGACTTCCCACTACCCGCCCAACAGCCCAACTGCCCAGCTGCCCAACAGCCCGACTCTCTTCAATTCAATTTATGCCTTCTTGTATGTTTGCATCCTCCCAAACCAAAAAAAAACTTTCCATGAGCCCAAAATTATCTGTGGCTCAGTGTTTTTTTTTTTGTGTGTTGTGTGTTGTGTTGTCTGTTTGTTTGGCTTCCTTAGCCCAAATTGCTTGGCCGCACAAATTGGCTTTAGCCCCGAGGCTTGGCAATAAAATCAAACTCACGCAGGCGTATGCGTAACGCACAATTATCCTTCATTGAGTGGGTGTGTCTGCACTCGAAGGGATAACAGTCATGTAATAATTGTCATTGCCAAACGGACCTCAGCTGCCAGCCAGCCAGCCAACCATCCAACAACAACAACAATAGCAATTCAGATTCAATTGTGGCTAACATAGAATGCTAATCGTTGGCATCAAATTTAGTTTGCTGAACATAAGATGCACTCAGCAAATCAAGGACAAGAGTTAAAATGATTTTATTCAGAGTGATATCTGCAGGATGAATATCAAATAGAAACCTTTATTTATGTTATAACTCATTTCGTATATTATTACTATTAATTCGAATTTTGGAATTTTGCATAACGTTTTCCTCAGATCATTATGCTTTAATGACAATAAATCCGCATCAAAATGATGTATTATTAAGCTAACGTAGAAACAATCAGCAGTAGTTGTCGAAAAAACCTGTTAATTTTTTAAGTGTCTACTTAATTTATCTCGCGGCTTGCAAATTTATACAATCTTACCGACTATTTTTGCTGCAGTTTATGCTTTATGCGTCAATACTAATTATAAAATTCGATCACAAAAACAACAGCTGTTATTTTGTTGTTGCACACGTAATTGGTAAGCACTTTAGACTCGTATTGTAATTGTTGCTATTACTGTTCTTCGCTTTTGGCTTGTTGCTATTCAATTTGATCTGTTTGTTTCATATTGTTGCCGCTGTTGTTGTTGTTGTTGTTGTTGTTGTCGTATTTGTTGCCGCTAATGCGACTGCCCCGCCATTGTAGCAATTTTATGGTTAGTACGTTTTATTTCAACAGATTTACTTTGCAGCAAGAGTGCTGAAGTCGTGAGTGCTAGACTAGAAGCTGGCCTGTAATAAAAACTAAAACAGCATTCAAACGATTACTATAAAACTATATTGAGCCCCAAAAACACTGAATGGGATTCAGCGTCTAAAAGGGGTTACAAACGACTAAGAAAAATACTATACTATATAATATATAATTAAATAATATTTATTTATTTTTATTAAAATATGACTAATAAAAAAATTAGGATAAATATTAAATATATTAGGTACTATATTTAAATAATTGAGAACCCCTTAAAATCCTCTTCTGTCTCTTATAGACATTTTCATGTTTTTCGAACCATTTTAGCCAATTTTTGTAGTAAACAGGGTATACAAATTTAAGCATTATTTGTTCGTATTATTTTTGTAAGTTTATGTTGTTTTGGCTTTGTTTCAATTGCATGACGCTTTTAGCAATTTCAAGTTCAAATCACTTTTTATGGTTACTTGATGTAATCACGTAAGCGGCATTTGTACAACAGTCGTTTTAGTAATACGAACAGCAATTTACATCAATGTTTTAACTAGCGTCTGGGGGAAATTATTTATTTTTGTGAGCGGTGCTGCAATCCAAAATGGCAAGCTAACATGGAAATATCTTTTATATGCGCATGGCAACTCTGAATTAGTTCAAGAAGTTCTTTTGGTGCGACTTGGATGGCTGTTTGACTGGTTCCACCAGTTTCCGTTGGCTGCTGTTCGTTGCGATAGAATTTCAATTTCAATTTCGTTTTCGTTTCTTTCACGCCAAAGACAAACACAAGACAAGACACAACACAACACGACAACGCAAAACCAACAACAGGCCCACAGAAGACGACAAAGATGCTGGCAGCGACAATAACAAAAAGTAAAAAACGAAGAAGAAGAATAAGAAAAAAATACCATTTATTGATGTGATAATCTAAAGATCAAGGTCTTCCTTTGCCATTTCAATAATCGTCGCCGCGTTGACGCTTTAAGAAAAGAAACGAAACTAGAATTCCGCCAGATTTGCTTTGTATGAATGATGATGATGAATGTGCGTTTGCTAGACAATTGCAGATTAGCAAAAAGACTAACAGAAAGGCTTGGTCCCAAAACAGGAAATGCCGCATATTCGTGGTAGAAATAAGCAAACCAAAAAAATACATATAGAAAAACGAAAGTTAAGCACCAAAAGTGGAGCAGAACAAGCTGCTTCTGTGTTGGCACTGGGGATTCAGCGTACTCTGTGAAAAGGGATGAAAAGGGAAACCTCCGCTTACCTAGAAAGATCCAAGCATATGCAAGTCTAATGAGCCTGGTGGAAAGTGGATATGCAATTGAAATGCAGCGCACAACTGCCACTCGCTGGGGATTTGCTTTGATTGGGGCAAAATCAGTTGAAGTGGCATTAAAACGATGAGTGCTATGCACAACTAAGTAGTTTTCGCAGGCAGAGACTACGAAGCATCTAATGCTAAAGTTAGTAAAGAAAGAATAAAAGTTTAGCAAATTATTAGTATGCAATTTAAAAAAAAGTGGCTCATGTTAAGCTAATGTTAACACGATTTAATAGAATGTGTGCGAATCGCATAGAAGGGTGCTCTTATTCAAATCAAATATATACAAATTTTAAAAAGATATAAGTCTTATATTAAATCTAGAGTGATTATATAATCTTATCGGATATTTCCAAAAATAAATATATTTATTTACGTTACAAGCTGTTCAGAGTTGGGAGTGAAATCACTGCATCTAAAATAAGGAAATGAATGAGCTATAATGTTCTGAAATGTGTCTCGCACAAAATCTGAAATAAATGAGAGTGCACAGAAAGTTCGTCGGGTTCAGGTGGCAAGCAGAATCCACAAGTAAAAAAATACCCCAAAGTGCTTTTGAATGCCGAAGAAGAAAGGCGCAACAGCATAATGAGTATGCGTGTGTGTGTGTGTGTGTTTGTGTGTTGATAAGCAAAGCGGCAGCCCCAAAATAAAAACAAATATAGCCAAGAAGAGGGCGTCAAAGTTGACGCTTATCTGCGCCTCATTTGCCAAACAACAAAAGCCTCATCAATTTCATAGGCCGCGCTACAGCCAGAGATTGTTGGGCAGCAACTCAATTCGTAAACAGGAGGTGACAGCAAACAGAAGACATCATCAGCAGATATGATAGATAGGAAGCGACACAGAGCGAGAGATAGAGAGTGGGCGAGTGAGAGAGCCGAGGGAATATTGCCAAAAAGTGGACAGTGTCGCGGCAAAGTTCACTCAACTTTCAACTTGTAATTTGTCATTGTGCCAGCACCATGAGCAACTGAGCAGCTGAACAAGTGACAAAACTGAAAACGACACCCGGCAGCTGTCCGGAGACTAGGCAAAGTGGCCGCCACAACGTCATCATTGGCCGGGGCCGGGCAAATAAATATTAAAAATCATGTGCAATGGCCAGTGGCAGGTTTTCAGTCAGCTGCAGCGGCAGCGCTGCGTATACGCAATAAAATTTATGTGCCTAGCGAATGCTTAATGCAAATGCTTTAACTGTCGCATTTTTGTGGAGAAAATGGAATGGAGGCCGGCAGCGAAACAAACAGAGCCTGCGTGGGTGGTGATTAATTTGCGTATTGTTCTTTGAGATATATGTCTCTGTTTTCTTCATTTGACTTTTCTTTTTTATGCTTTTCCACAACGTTCATTGAACGCACTGCAGTAGACAATTTCTCTGATTAAGCATGAGTTATGACATTAAATATATACATCTTTGTACAGATTGCTTGTGAGAGATTGGTTAATTTCCTGAGACACTGACAACACCTTCAATACTTAAATATCTCGAGCTAAATAATTATTTTAATATATTTTTGATGTTTGCTCTTTTTAGTGACGCTTTTCCACCTTTAACTATATGCATGTTTTGTATCTGCTTTTTTTACACTATGGACTTCAGCTCATTAAATATTCGCGTTTTATTCATCACATATTCAACAATATTCAATTTCATATATTCTGTCAGCTGCTGGTCATATTATTTCCGTTGGCAAAACAAGAACTCGCAGAACGCCAAAAATTATATATGTACATATAATAATAATAAGCATAATACGCTTTTGGGCTTAACAATAATAATGGCAATAAATGACATTAAATCTTTTTAAAATCCATTTGATTTTTCTGCTAAAGTCAATTTAAATATTATATTATGTTTGAAAATAAGAATTGTTAAATCGATAAGAATATTAGTAAATATAGCTCATGCGAGTAATTAGTTTTCCCCAGAAGCAAAACGACACCCAGCATCATCATCATCATCATCAACGAGGCATGGAATGTAAAATGTAATTTATAAATACCAAGAATTATAGATATCTGTCCAAGCTAATAACTGGTTTTTACATCGCTACAGGTTAGCAATAAAATTACAATAAATGCCCAAAGCGGAAGCAAACTCTACAAATTTCATTTACAAACAGTCCTTGAAACGAAACGAACACTGCGAGGGGAGTAGCCAAGAGGGTGGAGTAGCCACTTGAAAACCACTTTTCAAAAGACAGGTGAGCAGAAATTAGCACTTTGCATTTGCAGGAAAACCATCGGATTCTCCGATTTGATATTAAAATGAAGAGGCGCTCGCATAAATCGCATAAATATGTTAATTTGTCTCTAGAGTAACGTTTTGCGCTTTGCGGCCAGGCAGTTTGTTTTTTCTTCTTTTTATTTTTATGTCGCATTAACTTAAAATTCAGCTTTGCTCAATTAGCATAAGTTGTGTGTTGTGCATGTATAAAATACTCGTTCTAGAACACAACAAAAAGTAAAAGTAATTTGCAGCCAGCTATTGGCACAGCACAACACACACAAAAATGACGAAAAGTGTTTTGTACGAATTGGGTCAATGGAATGATGAATAAAATTACTGCAAAAAAAAATAGCAGCAGCAGCCACCACAGAAGGCAAAAGAACAAGTTTAAATTACATTTAAATGCACCCCATATCATAAATTTTAATTAGCCCTGCAAAAACTGCCGCGAGGCAATTTCAAAGAAACGCAAATCATGCAACAACATTAAGCAGTGTCAAAGTTGGCCCCATAAAAGGAATTGTGCGTATGCGTGATATGCTGCGATGTGATGAAACCGAGAGTGTGGGGAATCTGTAAATAATTGAAAATATGTGTCGGCTGATGGTGTTTTCGCCATGAATACACCTCGAGTAAGCACACACAGACACTCTCTCGCTCAGTTCTTGTCTATGATTGTGTGTGGTTTATTTGTTAAAGTCTTCCTCAGACAAAAGCCAGCGCGAGATAAGCTAGCTCATAAAAGGTTCGATTTTCAGAATATGAACTGCGCTGGGCAAACAAGCATCAGCTTCATAAAAACATAAAAAAGTCGAACTCAACGCAGCGCCACAAGAATCCCAAGAAGATAAGTTCAAGCCAGAAACCCAAAAAAAAATAAAGAATATATATATATATGTATATACACATTTGAATTCACATTGAGCGCTGGAATTAGATGCGGACATAAACGAAGGCGTTGCCAATTGATTAAATTTATTTATTATCTCACTTTATGAGCGGCTCTGAAGCGTAAGCACAAAGCGATGTCCGTGCAGGAAGTCAGCTAGTGGCAAGGGTCGGGTCGCCATTAAGTAGTCCTTCTCGCTTTTGTCTCATTCCTTTGATTGTTGGCAAATTGATTTTGCTCTGCTGCTGCTTATCAGCGCCGTCTCGAAAGTCGCTTCTATCGTTAAAGAAGACAAAGCCTTTTGTTCACCAATTGAATTCACAGACTGTTGCTTATCGGCGCCCTCCAAATCGATACGGATTATCCAACAGCTGATATATGATACAAGGACTATATGTTATTGCTGCTCTTCTGTGTCAAATAATTTGCCGTTAAGCAATTGGTGAAGTGAGTGAAGCGGAAATTCAAAGCCTATATTTCGAATATTCACTCAAATTGAAGTCTCGTCTTTTGAGTTGTTTTTTAATCGTGCTTCAAATTGGCTAACTTATTAAAGTTAAAGTTCGTGCAGCCAGTCAAGACATTGCTGATTACATTATAATATAATTGATTACATTGTTATAATAAATATGAAGTTTATTTATTACCTATTATTAAGTTATTACATTAACGCACTTGAAAACTTCGAAATTCTTTAATAAGATATGGTATAATGTGAATTTGAAACTACAACTATGGTCATAAGTTATGCTAAGAATGCCCGACTAAGTCATATTCTGATTTGAATAGCCTAAAGGCACATTATTTTTTGAAAGTATTACAAAAATAAAATTGTTTTCTGCCTGCTACACAAAAATACACATATTTCATAGTTCATATTCATTTCTCGCTGGAGTTACTTTAAGTCGATATGGCTCATTTCATTTGCGCTGACTTAATCCTTAAGCAGCTTTTGACCCACAGCTCATTTGCTGCCCTTTTTGGCCGCCTCGATGTGCGTAAGTAAATGCAAATGCTTAAAATTTGATTGCACAACAGCGTACAAAAAAAAAAAAAATGCAATGCAATTTAGCCAAATGCGTTTTGGGCCCGACAGTGAAAAACACTCACGACACGCTGATCATCATCGTCATCGTCTTCATCATCGACTGGGCACTTTAATAAAGTGCAGCCCCGAATTGTTGTTGTGGTTGTTGTTGTTGCTGCTGCTGCAGTTGCATCCACCGTGGCGTCAATTATCGCCGCTGTACGCAAAGTGGGCCAGGTAAATAATAAAAAAACGCGCCCAAAGCAACAGCAGCAGCAGCAGCAGCCGACGAGTCGTCATGGGCAGAGGTACTCCATTGTCAAATGAGCTTAAACAGGGTGCCACGCCTCAGCGCAGTGCCCCGCCTCCTGCTCCCCTCTTCTTGTGCAGCAATCTTTGCGTGAACAGTTTTGTTTTCGTTTTTGTTGTTTTCTTCGCCATTTTCACGCCTCACTTGACGACTCGTTCGCTGATTGATGGCGACCTCAACTTCAACTTGGACTCCGACTGCGACTCCGACTGCGACTCCGATTCCGACTGCGACTACGACTCCGCACAGGTGTCGCCGCCTAATTAAACGAAGGCAACGCGCACGCATGCGTAACTCAATCGGCAAACAATCACCTGAAAAGCCACGCCCCCCGTACGCCTCTCCACACACAGCACAGTGTGTAATATGGGTCAATATGCAATTATTGCATTTTTTGCAGTTTGCGTCACGGCCCAGAGAAGGGTCCCATTCACATCCCATTTCGGAACGGAACGGCGGGCTCTTGATTTGTCAATATTTGTGCATTGCGATTGCTTTTCAGAATTGAACCAAACGTTAACCTACAATTACATAATGAATGATGCTAATGCATAGCAGTAGTTATACACAAGTTAAGATAATAAGTAAAATGTCGACTTATCTCACACTTTAGTTCTTATACGTAATTCTTTATTTGTTCAAGAACTTTGGTCAGGTTTATTTGCCAAGTTCAAGGTGACCATTTGCATAAAAGCAACAAACAATACAAAAGTAAAACATCTTTAGCCATATTCGTGTATATTATTACTCATGCATAAAGCGCTCACCTTTGACAACGAACCCAACACACAAAATACATCATCGTAATAAAAGCGACTTGGCAGAATTGAAAGAGTCAGCTCGAATGCTCTTTGCGACTGACTCACAGAATTATTTAGCAGCCAAGGGCAGGCACAAAGCGAAACCACTGTGCAACGCCCACGAGCTTAAAGAGGGTATAACTAAGAGAGAGCTTACTCGGCTGACAATAGAGATGGGAGCGTGATCGATTCTTCGTTTACGTCACGCACATTCTGTAGCTAAACTTTATGTCACGTCACGCAATTTATATATTTACTTGATTGAAATTCAGCTATAAGCAAGTGAACAATTAGTGGACTAGCATTTAGATCGGAAAAAGGACCATCTTAAAAGTAAATCAAAATCAAATGTAGAATCTTCTTTTGACTTAATGTATATTTATTTAAAATCTATCCCTTTGGGGAAAATCATCAAACTATTTGGTTTACCTTGACATAATAGAATGATATGAGAGCAAAAACCACTAAAATGTTAGTTTGGTTTAGTTTTGGCAAACTTATGCGAGTTTGAAGTCTTCAAAGCAGAAGATTTTCAAAAGTGCGAAAGCAGGTATGCAAAATCGTATCAAGCAGACCGTGTGCAAAAAATCGGAAGAATTATATGTACAGATGTGGACAAAGTTAAGCCAATTAAGACAGCATCAAAACATCTAAGTGCAACTGACCCACTTCTTAAATGTATATTCTTTTGCTTCGGCATCAATGCACGGCTATTTAGTATGCCTCGAATGATTCTTATGCAACATTTGCCGATGCACATTGCCCTGTCTTCTGATCTGTGCAGTTTTCTTGCTAAATTAAGTAATTGGTGCAAGAAGCAACTGGGGCAGGCCAGAGTCCCCCAATCGCCCACAATGCCCCCGCAAACATCTCCGTCTGCCAGTTATGAATTCTTGCAATTTAGATGCGTTTTGTCTGCGCCGCCATTTGTATATGTATTTGTATGTATGTCTGTATGTATTTATATCTATTTTCTGTATCTGCATATGTGCATCTGTGAATTGTGAAGTGAGCGCAATGAGTTGCGTTCTCTGTCCATTTAGTTCTTTTATGTATTCGGTTCTATTCTGCTCTGTTCTGTTCTGGTTCTGTTTTCCATTGCGAATGAGCTCTGCAGATGCAGTCGCCGAATGCAGGCCACGCCAAAATGCGGAGCGAATAGGAGTCAAAGAGGCCAATGCTTTATATGTGTGTGTGAGTCTACATATATACATATACATCTATATAGTATGTGTGTGTGTGTGTGTGTTTGTGCTTACTTGCGCAAAAGCTAAATCAAAGCAATTGCCGTTGTTATGGCTGCAGCTGGGTATATTTAGCGTTTGCAGCGCCCTCAATTCGCAAATTTGCTGGGCTGCCAACTCGACCAAAGCTAAAAGTCCTGAAAACACACACATATATGCAATTATTTATACAAATAATAATTCAAAGTATCGACTCGCACAGCTTTTTATGGTTTTTCAATACCGAACCGCAAAATCGCATTGCGATTTAATAAATAAATATTAAAAGCGCTGACAACTCGACCAAAGCTAAAAGTCCTTAAAATATATGCAATCATTTATAGTGGAATATATCTTATATAAGCAAATACAAATAATAATTCAAAGTATCGACTCGTACAGCTTTTTATGGTACTTAAATGACGAGCCGCAAAATCGCATTGCGAATTGATAAATATGTATACAAAATCCCAAAGAACGAAAGGCGATAACATGAAGCACCCAAAAGCCACAGAACACATATATGTACATACGAAAGTTGAATTTAAATTCCAAGGTCGTCCAAGCACAAGAACTTGGATTTTTTTAGCATCTGTACGAAGATTTCTGGCGAAGCTCTTCAAGGGGATTTCGGTTGCACGGCTCTTTTTTGGTTTTCTCCGTTTGTTTAACAAAGAATTAGCCGGTTAATCAGCAACGTATGTAAACTGGAATATGTATATCCAAAAAAAAAGAGGTTTTTGTTCGTCTGGGAGTTTTTGGAGTCGCAGGTAACACAGGTAAAGCCAAATGACAAACGCTGAGTCCGAGTGCTAATTAAACTCACAGATCAAGACCGAGTGAAAGAGAGTGGCAATAATATATATGCACGGCTTTCTTCTTTGTATTACGCAGCGCATTAACGAAATGCCTTTTTTTTGTTACTGGTCTCCAGAACCCGTCGGTTGGTATTTTGTTGTATTTGTTGTTGTTATTGCACACTGCCATTGACCTTGACCCGAATGATATCAGAAAGCAATAAGCCAGCTCCTTGTGATTTCGTTTTTTTTTTAAGAATGAGCGAATCAAGCGACTGATTGTTAAACATCAGCGAAAGACTAATTGAGTTTGGCTAAAATTGGTCAAAATGCGCAGCAAAACAGCAACAAATAAAAAAAAACAGAACCAACAAACACACAAGTCATGAGCATCCAATTGAATCCAAGCCAATCGCAGACAGACAGAACAAATCTATCAACGACAGCCTTCAGCGGATCGAAACTGGGACTGAGAAGCTCAGGTTGTGGCTTTGATGTCATGACATCATCCAAACCATCCAAGCGACATCAGCGACAATTACTTGCCATACAAATAAAGAATTGCGATCTGTACCTGTCGCAGTCACTGCCAATTTTACTATACTACTATGACTTAGCATTCCACATCCAAAACGCAATACAAATCACAGCTGCAGCACTTGAAATTACTCATGCGAGTTTCAGACCACAAAGCAGTCAGATTGTTTTACTATTTAATTACGATCGGGATACGCTAGTAATCTAATTAATCATACGAATATATGTTATCAATCGAATCGGATGCTAAACAGTATTTTGGGTAAACTTTTCATACAATGAAATTATCAATAAGAAAGAATATACTCAAAAGCTTGCACAATATTTGTTTCAAATTTAGATAGAATTTTTAATGCCATCAAGTACATATATCTATATTCATATTCTATCTCTCCATCTTGTACACTAACTTTCTCAATTTTCTAAGTCTTGAAGGAAACTCTGAATAACTGTTTTCTTGCTAGGGTCAAAATAGATTTAGATAGATCACAAGTTATAAAATTCAGTTTTTACTTTAACAATATTGTTTGTTTTCAAAAAAAGTTATTGTTCTTTTAAAATATCTAGAACAAATTCACTCAATCAGATTTTTAATCTTCTTTGAAAATAACAAATCCTTTTTGACTACTATATCATGTATAAGACCTCTGTTTTGTTTATATCTTTACCCAGCTGACCAAAAACAAGTTTCATTTAAATATACTAACTCAAATCATAAAAGTAGGTAATTCACAAAAGAATCGTTTGAAAATTACGTGGATTTTTTTTTGTTTTAGATCTATTTCGTTTAAAATTGTATATGTAAATTTGTTTACAGCTGACTTGCATCTACCAAACGATTAAGCCGCCTCTCAAGTGGCAATTAGCGTTGACATTCATTAGAAGCAATTAAAGTGAGATCAGATTGTTGCCGCAATGATGACGAGTCACGCGTGAGAAGGAGCTCTTAACTGTTGGCATCGTCGACCACGCCTTGAACCCCACCGGGAATTCGTGTGAATCACACGACGATTGGAGCGAACGGAAGTGGCTAATAAATTTGAATGGTCAAAATTCGCTAATTGTATATATATGGCTTGTCGATGGAGCAAACAAAAAATACGTGGGGAATAGAAATGTTACTTTAAACAACAGTTGCAACAGTTCTCGAAAATAAAGATCGCACTTCATACAGCTTATCTGAAAATTCACAGATGCCCATTTCAAATTCAACGCATCCTCTGTGAAAAGTCTTCCTGCGAGTCAACATTTAATGACTGACTAATTAGTGGAATATGACACCTTGATTACCTTGAACTTGTCGAGAGATCTTTTGAACTTGGAACTGTTCCCAGTCTGGGATTTATAAATGCCATATTGTAATTGATGATGGCAGCAATTGAAGCTCATTTTCTATGCAATTGCAATGCAAAAACAAAAACAAACAACAAAACGCTCCGCAGCGATGCCTAAAAAATGAAAAACGTTAACTGCTTTGTTAAGTATACGATTTAAATGGAATGTGTGCAGTTTTTGGACTTCACCCACAGCGGATTGTTGACGCTTTTGATGTTGTTGTTGTTGGTGTTGTTGGTGTGGCCAAAAAGCAAACGACGCCATCATCAACATCGTCGACATCAGAGCAATTACGTTTGTTTTAGCCGCGTGCAGGTTATGCAAGTTCAAGGCCAGAAACTCTGCATTAATTATAATTATTTTTGCATTTGTTAAACAGCAGCAGCAGCAGCAGCCACAGCAACAGCAACAAACAATACTGAGCACATTTGCTTGTTAATAGCCAGCAGTAAGCGGTAAGCGGTAATGCTAAAGAAGACAAACAGGTAAATGCAGCCTTTTGTTTTGATTGCGCACTTTGCAAATTCGGAAATCCAAAATATGGTAATTGATTGTGCACAGAAAATATGGTTAATGCAACTGGCCGACTAATTTTGGATCAACCAAGCGAAACAAGTAAATGTACTAAGTACTTATTACTTATTGCAAACCTAATACCTGTATATATATATATATACAGTCTTTGGCTGATCCATAGCTATGACGTCAGAAGATGGAGCTTTAAAAAAGTACAACTTATTTGTATTTAATCCGATCAACTTAAATCTTTGTATTTGAGCAATGTGATAAGTCGTTTCTTTGATTTTAATTGTTTATTATTGAAGATATGTTTCTCAAAATGACACTGAATATATTGATGAAAAATTAGTGTTAATTATGTTAAATTCAATTTTCAACACACATTTTGTAAAACCTCTTCCTAAAAATCCAATCACATATGCAAAATATAGCAAGATTAACGTGAATATTATTTGGCCTGGTAAAAGCGAATAGCTTTTATTATTTTATACGCCATAAATATATTTACATCAACTTTAATGAGCACTGCTGACAATGACATTCCATATTTTCACTGCAACTCCATTTGGCTGCTTGACAAACCTGATGAACATCAAAGCAAATTCAATTAACCTGCCATCGATGACAGACAGGAAAAGGGAGCGAAAGGACTAAGCTGGCATGCTTACCTGCCACAGTTTCTTGCCAGCCGACAACTATTTACGATTACACTTAAGAACAAGCCCATTAAGCGATGATAATAAATAAATTTAATCAGTTGACAACGCTTTCATTGCTCTCTTGAAAATCCGCTTCTAATTCTGACGAAGCAGCTTTAACATTTTGTTTTTTTATTCTATAAAGGAAAGCTTTAATAATGCCTTCCGTCCGTCCGTCCGTCCGTTTGTCCGTCCGTTTGTCCGTCCGTCTATCCGCCGTGGCTTGTGTTGATGCCCAAAGCGCACAGTCTCCGACTTATCTTGGTTTCTTGTGCCGAGGAGACTTCGTCTGTTGTCTATCTTGTGTTTTTATTGGTCTGGTTGTTGCTTCTGTTCATATTTCAGTGTTCCATGCTCAGTTTTTTTGTTGTTGATTTTTTTTTTTTTGTCTATTCCGCCCCTTTTATGAGCTGTCATTTGGCTGCTTATCTCGCTGGCCTGCTTTTGTGCGTGTCTCCGTGTTTTGTCTTTACTGCCGCATCAATGGGGACATATATAAATATATATATACACAGACACAGACAGTTGTTAGTGCAAGTTTAAGTGAGTACTCAAAGAAACAACTAACTCACTTTTGCACAGAATATTATAATTTTCGTCACGAAATAGTCGGAGATATCTCCCAAGACTTGGACATAAACTTATCAACATCAGACTATAAGAGCATATAGTTCTACTAAAGCAACAAACAGCTGATAAACATTTAGAATAGTATATCAAACAGCACTACAAGTCTGCAAATTGAATCAAGAATCTATTGCAAAATTAAACATTCTGCTTTCTTTTCAAGTGCTAAAATATCAAAAGCTTGTCACGAAATTGTCAAAAACATCAAGAAAAATTCATTTCCAAATAAATTTGTATAAAAGAAATCTCATTGCGCTGCTAAGATCAGAAAAATATGAGATACAATCGCTATAAGTCTGCAACTGCATTTAAATATCGACACTGATATAAAATAAAGCTCACTTTCAGTTTGGTTTTTAAATGTCAACGCTTATACTTATGTAAATTGAATTTATATATTTTGGTTAATTAAAATACGTAATAATATTTAAATTAAGGACAGACAGCAAATGGTGTTGATGCGTAATACCATAAAAGAAAAACAGCTAACGGCAACATTGAAACATAATTGCAACAAATATAATGAAAAGCACTCATAATTGTCATTTAAATGCCTGATGGATACTGACTGTAATGTAAATGGAAATTGAAAAATGATAAAATTTTCAATTAAGGCGACAAAGTATAATTTTTTCTTATGTACCACATATTTTATTATGTAAGCCAACCCTGACCCATTTTCCAAAGTTCGAATACTAAATGTCTGTCGTCGTTTGGTTATATAAAAAAGCATATAAATACTTTCACTTTAATCAGAGCTAAGCATTGAATATTAAATGTTGTTCTTAACCAGAAAACTATGCTAATTAACGGAATCTCAATCGAGCCAAATAACCGAAAACGAAACCTGACCAATTTGAGAATAGAGAATATCATTCCAATCGCATGGGCGGCAGGTAGCATAAATTAGCATATTTATGCGATGGTCAAACAAAGTTCTGTAGCGTGTTAATTGCTTTGACTTGTTGATATTACCAGTTTTTATTAGCAACCAACAAACATATTTGCTACACATATTGGTTATGTTAAGGTCGCCACATAAACTCATTCATTTCCGCTTCTTCTCTATTTTATATACATTTTATTGTTGTCTTTTTGCATTTTATATACAAAACTCTGATTCCATTCGAAATCCTTAAAAGCCATCCAGAATTTGTGTGTTCTTAGTCATATCTGATATACCATCTAGGCGTCGTAGAACCTCAAATTCTCGGTGATGACCCACAAAGTCTGAGCCAGAACTTTGCCAGTTTCCATCGCGCATTACATCTGATCCATCGTTAGACACACTGCCGGAAATGCGTCGAGCTTCATCGGAGCCGCCATTGGTCCAGCTGCCAGTAAATCCAGTTCGCTCATCGGACTCATCTGAGTCTATAATCTGATAAACACTCCTCGCCTGCACCAGCGTGCAAATAAATCCACATAGCAGCAACAGATGAAGCTTATTTTGCATTTTGTTCCTGCTAACGTCAATCGACTGAATTAAATGCAATCACTAGCACAGGCTTTTATAGCAATTATCGATGACTTGTGGCTGCTAGGTTGGCTTGAAAAGTCTGTGCAAGAATAAGAACTAAACACTAGTCTTAGCTTAGTACAAGCAGCTTTTTGAGCCGTACACTTAAAAGACTTGTTGAACTGCCCTCGGTTTATTATTGCCAAGCATATCAATTTTAATTCACCACTAATCGATGTCTTAACTATAGGTTTTTGTAATCTGTCTTGTCGAGTTCAGAGAGTAACAAGAGCTTATTTGTTTAACTGATACAGCGGAACAGTGGCATTCAAATGGAATTTGTGTATTGAGTGCAAAATATAGAAAAACGTAATTCTTAGAATGAAACTTGAGAAGATTAAATTATGCTAGACATTAGCTATAAATACTTTGTTGAGGTGATTTATTTAATTTTTGTATTATTTATGCCATAAACAATGTATTTAAATTGTGTTTCTCTTACCATTTAATTTAAAAAAATTCCCAATGCCTGTTTATATTTGTCTTTGATTAAAATACCTATATATATATATTTTAAAGCGCAGACAATGTTTGAAATTTTATTTACAGTCCTTAACTGCAGCAGACTGCAGCCTGAGCTTAGCTTTAATAGGCAGCCATAAAAATAACAAGCTTTGGTTTATATTTCATCACGTTTCTAATTGCTGGATGACTAAATTATATGGCGCATAGTAATCGCACATGTAAAAGCTTATATTCGTAGTATCAGTGTATTAAGCTTTGTCCGTGGTGACTCAGCAACAAGAACAAGCGGCGACTACATATATATACATATATATATATATATATATATATACATGCATATATGTATGTAATACACACACATGATGTCGCCTGTGTTGACAACACTGGCGCTAAAAGTAAGCGCACATGTATGAAAAAAAGGGTTTCATATTCGTCAAGTGACTTTTGTGCTACTATCAAATGACAGCAATATACTTTTAACTAAGAATTATAATATAAACAAGAACTAAGAACAAAAAGTTATCAAAAAAACTAAGTCTATAATAAAATCGTACGGCTGCTCTTGTCTAAACTTTGTATATTCGTTAAGAAAAAACGCATCAAGCATTCAAATATATAAAAATCTAGCAAAAGCCCATATTAAATCTCAAAATTGACACCTTATTAGGAATTTATTGATAGCATGCTATAAGTGCGCATACTTTATGACGTTAATGTATTTCAGCCACTCTCATTGACAGGCCATAAAAATTAAACTGTGCTAAAACCGCAGCTACTGCTGGCAACCCCTAAATCACTTGGTTACAACGTCGAACACTCTTTTTGCCTTGTTTCTTTCGCTTTTTTTTCATTTGGCTTCCACTTCTCCTCAGCACCTCCGCATCTCCGCCTTTGGTTATTCAATTTTCCGAAGCGCGCCTGAACACACACAGGCAGCAGCAGCAGCAGCAGCACCAGCAGCAGCTGCAGCAATGTGCTCCACGGGGCTAATGCCCTTTTATGGCTTTCGAAAGTACCGCATCAGCAAAAAACCTTCGCCGGCTGCAGCATCGACAACCACAACGTGAGCCATTAGATACAGCACCAGTCACCAGCCCCCATTCCCCATCCCCCAGCTCCCCCTCCACCATAAGGGAAGGCAGGCAGGCAGGCACAGGCAGTCTGGCTGGCTGGCAGGCAGCTCATTATGCTTATGCGTCCGTCCCCACTCCGTCCACCCTACGGCGCCTTGTTTTGGGACGAAAGGACGCCAGGCATGGGGCTCCAAGTATGTATCCCATTTGCAGGTCGTCTGTTTCGCGTCCTTTTGTCTACTTTCCTCGAAGCGTGCGACGCCACAGAAATTAACTTTACTGTTACACAGATCGTTGACCACGCAACTTTCGATTTTTGTGCTTTAGGCACATGTAATTTTACAATTTTAGCACACACTTTAATTGAAAGTACATATATATATATACTTAAGATTAATTGATGGTATTCTAGAGACAGGTTTGTGTCTAAAGTACTTATTTATTATTTTAAGCTTAAAAATTATAAAAGATTATTGCTGTCATTATTTGTGCACATATAAATAATCTAAATTCTCAAATAATAAAGAAAAATAATCGTAGATTTTTGTAATATTTAAATATGTATACTTTTGAGTGATTTTCGCATTAAAAATTCAATCAATTAAACAAATCATTTTTTAATGATTTTTATTCATTATAAAATCATGAAAATCTCTAAAGTCTTTTAAAAAATATATGTGTACGTTTTTAGTTAGTTTTCTCATAATAAATGGCTTTATCAATTTTAGCACAGAATAAATGTTTCTCAAAATAAAATCGTTGTTTGTAAAAAAAAAAAATAAAGAAAGTTCCGTTTATACAATATGCAAATGCGGCTCAAGCATTTTATATTTTTTGCCGTACAACTTTATTTTAGTTTTAATTGTGCGCACGCAATAATTTTCTTTGATGGCGCATCAACGTCAAGGCGAATCACCCAATATGCGCCATCCATCATAAATGCCAGCTCACCCCAAGCCGCATCAACATCATCATCGGCAACCCACTGAGGAATCTCTGATTATGAGCGCGTGCGCACAATCAGTCAGCAAAGTCGTCGACAACTCAAAGCAGTCAACACCAACGTCAGCCAGCCAACCAGCCAACCAACCAGTCCCAGTTTTTAGTCTCAGTGTCTCAGAAATTATCATGCACAAAGCGCAGCGTTCATAAAAACGATTCTGCGATTTCCACTTGGCCAAATGGCGTCTTGCGCCTTGTTTTGCATGCCGCGCTCGTTAAGAACCGATGCGGAGAACAATGCAACAAGGCAAACAGCAGCAGCAGCAACAGCAACAGCAGCAGCTACCCAACTGGTGTCCAGTAATGGGCTTAGCCCAAGTTGCCGTATCGGATGCCCAAGCCACCGACCGACCGACCGACCGACCGGCCAGACCAAAGCTGCTGCGGCTTATAATGACGCCTCAAAAAACGAAAAAAAAGCGCTGACTGTGATGTGGCCTGCATATTGATTGGCCAACAACAACTTCTCCCAGTGGCACAATGCAATAAACTGAAGAATGTGCCCAGACAAAATACTTCAGCTACACCATTATATTGCCACTATGTAACTAGCTATTTGATAGTTGATTCATTTGTTAACTTAAAGCTTTACAAGATGAATTAATAATAATAATTAATAATAATATGTATAATAACAAACTAATGCAAATAAAGCTAAGCTAACATGAATATCTAAATCGATTCAAATTTAATGGTGAATTGTGCTTACAAATTTTTATATATTATTAAATCACAGACTAAAGCATCATCAATAAGGTATTGCATTTGAAAATTAGATAAATTTTGAGCAAGGTGATAGACGATATTTAAGGATAGAAAGAAGATGATATTTTAGGATCTAGAAATAAAATTAGATAAATTTTGAGTAAGGTGATAGACGATATTTAAGGATAGAAAGAAGATGATATTTTAGGATCTAGAAATACAGCAAAGATATATTTTAAAATAAAATATAGTTCGTATACTTGATTTCCTATTGAACTTTGCCTTTTTAAAGCTACACTGCGGATTAGCTGACTATTTGCAATCTTCTCTTTCAGATCGGGCAGTAATGCTCTTAGTGCCAAGCTCTTAAGCACAAGCTGGTTAATACTAGTACACGTATTCAACTCGTATTCATAACATAACCAATTGAAATTGTTTGTTTTACTAATCAGTGGCACGTACAAAGTGTCTTTGGTGTGGTCTTTAGCTGGGTTCTTTTGGAGCTGCTTGCTGTGGTCGTTGGCTGTTGTTGTTGTTGTGCCATTTTTGTATTGCCCGTCGTTTGGTTAAACAGCCCACGTTTAAACATGGCTAAGAGCGTGCTAATCAAGTAGCTCGGGATGGAAAAAAAACACAGCAAATTACGCGAACGACTGAACAAATGCTGTTGGGCCGTTTGGGTTTCAGCTTGTTGGCTATCTGCGCGTCTGTTTGGCTATTTGGCTACCGATGTATCTACGAGTTTTGTCGCTGTGTTACTTTTTTTTGGTCGCTTTTCGATGGCTATGCAGTGTTTGGCGTTTGGGGCTGGGCCACCGGTTCGTTTTGATGGCTTCTAGGTGAAGGTCATTGTGTGACTGAAATGTTAATTTGTCTGCTGTTTATTGCCAACTAATAATACAGATACAGGCGGGGGCAAGTGGCCAATAAGAGTTTCGTGTGTGTGTGTGTGTGTGTTTTTATGACATTTGATGTATTCTACTTTTGTAGGCGCCCTGGGTTTGAACCCATGAAATCTAAGTTCTTTGAGGTACTAAAAGCTTTAATTATTGTCAGCTAAGGTTTAAGCAGGTAAGTCTATATATGCATATGCATAAATAACACAGCCTGTAACCATTAAAAGCACAACAAGAGATAACAAATATATAGTATATCTTTCACTTAAATGCAGAATATACCAAACAAAATTCAAATCTATCGTACTCACCTCCCAGCAACAACAACATGTAATCCTCTCTTCCGTTTCAGCTTAATTGCATCTCTTGACACATTTACACGACAGAGCGAAAAGCTCTCTTAAATCGTTGCAATAGACAACAACAAATCAATTTTCACTTTACACTCGTTTTCAACACACAAAAAAAAGGCAACAAAAAATACAAAAGACGCAAAAAGCTGTGCAAAAAAACTTTTCTTTATTCCTGCTGGCATTTGCTTCTCCTTGTAATTAACTATATTCATTTCATTTTATCTGCAAACACTTGAAATTTATTAGATAACCATTTAAGAGCACACACAAAATATACGTTTATAAATCTTAAAGCACGCCGCGCATTTAGAGCCAAAAATAGCGAATCTAAAACGACAGGAAGAAAAGGAAAGTGCAAGAAACAACAACACTGTGTTAGCCGGAAATTTCGTTTCGTTTTGCTTTGCAATTGCTTGTGGAACATCTCTCTCGCTTTCGTTTTGTGTTTTAGAAGTTGTTTTATTCCGTTATTCCGTTTAACATAGGCACAAAACAAGCAATTTATGCATGTTTGTATATACATACATACATACAAACACATAACGGCAATGCACTTTTTCTTTGCTTTGCGCTGTATGTTGCACACCAAAAAAAAAACCGGTTTTGCAAAAAGGGCGCCAGCAACAAGAAAAGCGCGCGCAGACTTCGTTCCCGTATTTTCACATGAAAAACAAACCCTCACAGACAGCGCTTACATAATATATGTACTTTGTAGACACGATTACTTGTTAAGCACACAAATTAAATGTTCTCTACCACAATTATGCAAATTAAAACGACGTGTTAGAATTTGCTCCTTGCGCCGATCAAGCAATTCACCGAACTGAGTCACCGCTCACTCAATAAGCCGCTCTCTTTGTGTGTTTGCGTGGTAGAATTAGAATAGGGAAGAGAGAGCATGTAAGACATGGTGAGATTGGTTGTTTGTTTTGTATGCGCTAGCTCATGGTGTAATTACTAAAGGTGGAGTAAACTATATTTACGAGCTGCCACGCCAATTTCACGAAGCTGTCGTTGCTTCGTGTTGTCTTTTACGAGCGAGCTGCCAGCAGTTGCCTGCACGTCGTTGGTATGCTTGTGTATGTGTGTTATATGTGCTTGATGAATGCGTGCATTATTACGCTTGTATGAACACATACAAGCACAAATACATTCACGCATACAATCAAGCATTTCTGAAACACAAACAAACATTCATCCGGCATGTCGACCTGCTTGCAACGACGTTCAGGAAACGACTGGCAAGCTACGGCAGCTGAATAGATTCACCACACAGTAGTTTACTCCACCTTTAGTAATTGCACCATGCGCTAGCTATGACTTTCGACCCCACCACCATATTACAATTTCACCATGTTTGTTTTGTTGGCAATAGAGAGCAGCTGGTAGCCTGTAAAGAGAGCGCAAAGTTCTATTTGTATGTAAGTGTAACTAGTTTATTTGTAAGCAAAACTATTTTTCTTTTCATTGCACCAGAGGTAAACAGCAACAATTTTTAATAAATTAAGTGTACTGCAAATTTTTGAGTGGAGCACTCGTAGCAAGTGTTGGCTACTTGTTTACATCCAACTCCGCAAAGCGTCCTTGTTAATTAACTTTGTGGCAGGTAGAGTGTGCAACAATTTGCATTCCCAACGAATTTCGAGTGCTGCAAAACTGCAAAAATTGTTGTTACCTTCACGTTTCTATGTATGTATGTATGTATGTTTGTTTGCCTTGTGACACACAACGTGTCACAATTTTTGGGGCGGAAGTTGCTAACGTTCCATAACGAAACCCCGCTGCTCTTTTTGCCTGCAGGGTTGGGGCTAACTCTGGCGCCTAATAGCGACATTGTTGACATTCCGCTGACCTATCTGGACACTTGGATCGCGATGTCTGTCCTGATATGTCTGTGCGTTGGCAGTCTGATTAGAAATGAATGTGTGTGAATCACATATGCTAGATTCCGTTTGAATTTATGGCCAACAGCAGAGTTGGATGAACAAACAGAAGAAAAAAATGGCAAATTGTTGCTTGTGACACATAAAGTAATTTTAAATTTTAATATGTCTTGAGTCTTCATGGATCGTATTATTATTGATTTTTC
This sequence comes from Drosophila flavopinicola, assembly GCA_035042425.1. NCBI lineage: Eukaryota > Metazoa > Arthropoda > Insecta > Diptera > Drosophilidae > Drosophila > Drosophila flavopinicola. Next base: position 3,851,156 of record JAWNLL010000476.1, on the reverse strand, counting down.
TTTCTATCTTTCCTTTATAGAAACTGCTGGTTAGCCGAATCTGTTGTTATGTTTTATATATTTTTCATTTTATTATGCACAATAACAGTGCCAAATTATAGCCAAGATGTATATCACAAAGATATATTACAGGCCGCCAGACCAATAGACTGACTAACTGATAACTAAATACCAAGAAAAAACTACTTTGGATTTGTTTGACTATTTATTATAAGCATTGAACGCTTTGAAGGATAACAAAAATAGACTAAAAAGCAACTTTATAGCTTTACTATAAGACACCCTTGGATATTTATAGCAGAAGAAACATTTAAACTATATTTATATATTATATATATACATATATAAAAACAGTCAACGAGTTACAATTAAAATTGAGGAATATATTTAAGATTAAAAAGTATATTTATATGATTTTCAGTAACCAAATATTTTACAAGAGAATTCAAACTAAACAAGTGGGAAAGGATTATCTTCGGCGTGCCGAAGATTTTATACTCTTTTCGAACCTTTAGGAAATTTTCACTCTGCCAACTGCTCTACTGCAATTTCATATGCTGTAATAAATCGTTTTATTCATTGCCAGTTGTATGGCAGCCATAAGTTAAAGTGATCTGATCCGGCCGGCTCCAACCAATGTGATGTCCCTTTGAATAAGAAGAATCTGTGCAAAGTTTCATCGCAAGAGCTTTGAAAACATGGGAGTTATGGCCAAAACAGACTTCCAGTTGTATGTCAGCTATAAGATATAGTGGTCCGATCCGGCAGGCTCTGACCAATGTGCTGTCCCTTTGAATAATAAGTCTCTGTGCAAAGTTTTATCATGATAGCTCAAAAACTGAGGGACTAGTTTGCATACATACAGACAGACAGACAGTCGAACAGACGGACATGGCTAGATCAATTTGTTTTGTCATTCTAAGCATACTGGCAGTAACTTTTGGGGGTCTCCGACGCTTCCTCCTATGCCTTACACACTTCAGCACAAAGCTAATATACTATTTTCATCGAAAAGAGTATAAACAGTACTGCGCTTAAATTCTGACCTAAAACATTGAGTGCAAGTCTATTTAGAAACTCTTTGGGTTACTGCACAACCAAAATATGAGCACGCTTATAAAGATCATCTTAACGATGACAAAAAGCCGCCTTGGGGGCACGCATGCATATATATATATATGTATATACATATATATGTACATGCATGATCTCTCATGAATTGAGAACTAGCCCGCTGTGATTTACCGACTGCGCTTCAAGTAGCCGTCGCCGGGGCTGTCAATCAGGCTGCAATCAGCTTCCACATGGGGGCCCCCATAAAAAATGTCTGAAGCAAAAGTAAAAGTGGCTTACGGTAAAGCAATCTGTCGACAGCAATAACAATAACAATAACGCATATGGCCAGGCACACCCCAAAAAAGGAGAAAAAAAACGCGTCCGCATCCCAGTTATTAGCCAAAGACAATTAGTGACCTCAAAAACGTTTAGCCATTGAGCACTTCTTGATCTTCATGAGCGATATAGATAGTATACATACATATATTGGCAATAAGCTCACATACAAATTTCGAGCTGCTGCATTTAGTTAATGAGCCCTTAACACTGATACTGATGCCGTTGCGTTTTCACCTGGATGACGAACCCATTAAAGTCAACCGGAACGTGAGCAGCCCAGCCCAGTCTTGAAATTGTGTTTTTACCAAAGATATTCATGTTGAGCAGGGTGTGCTCCAAAGAGTGGTCAAAGCTGATGGTCACTGCCTCAATTTCTACCTGGCCGCAAACATTATTTTGATTTTTATTTTTATTTTATTTTTTGCAGACCTTCAATGCGGCCTAACGCGCAAATAAAACCCCAACAAAATGCCGTTGTTTTACCCATCGAGTTGTTTTCTTATTTTTTATATATATTTTACTTTTTTGTCTTTAATTTTTTCGAGTAACACGAAACGAAACCGTCAATTGATGTGTTCGGCGACGGCCTTTTTGGGCTATTGGGACACTTTTTTTTTTTGGCTGTTGTTATTTCCTTGGAATTATCTTAATGTGAAATCTTTAACTATGTTTGGGACATGGTCGCAAGGGACACACGCATACATACTAATGCAATTTGTATACAATAACAATGTATGAGTGTACCTTAAGACCAACGATCTTAATGGATTTCGCTTGACAACTTTGACAGCCAAAACTCATTTAATTGCCAAATTTTGTAACAACGCATGAAGACAATGAAATTCATATAGAAATGATGTGTATATATTGCATAAACCGGAAAGAAATCTGCGCTCGCACCTAAAATCACAAGTTGAGCTGATCTAAAATGTAAAATTGTCAACCAGCTTTGCTAGACGGCAAACCCTTATCTAATTTTAAACGCTGCATATAATTTGTATGCCAATGGGGGTTGCAAATGTCAAGCATTGATAAAAAAAAGAAGGCAGCTCCAAACCGAATAAAAACGTAAGGTATACACGTGTGCAGAAAAACGAATATATAAACCGTAAATTTAACATTACAAAACAATACACAAGAAGGTAAAATATTCAAAATAATAGAGAGTTTTGTGATAATTAGAAACATTTAAGAAATATCAGATTTATATATGGGTTTTATTATAGAACATATTATTGAAAACAGTTTAAATATTCTTTTGGTCTTTAAGCTTACGTCTTTCTGCTGAAATAGGCGTTGCCCACCATAATAATTAAATTTTTTCTAACTATAATTTAGTTAAACCAGACTTATAACAAACCCAACCCATAAACTCATTGATATTCTATCAATTAAGAGTCCACCTTTGTTCTAACCATTTATTAACTTATAATTACTTTGTAAGCTATAATTACAAATTAATTGAAAACATATATACTAAAATAAATATTCTAAAAATATTTATATACAGTTGTGTTTATAGAATAGTTGTGCACTTAAACCTCAATTCTGACTACATATGAGAGTCTTCTAATGCAACATTTACTGTTTATATTCTGTAAATGAGTAGACAAAGTTTATTATAAGCCTTAGCTTACTTTAATGCCTATGATTAGTTAATATTAGAAGAAACATATAGTAAAATAAATTTTCTTCAAAATATTTATATAAGTCTTGTGATACCAAAGTTATAACTTGAAAATTTCTAACTTTACTATTTGCTAGCATCACGATTAATTGTGACAATTTAGTCTGGCAGAATATATTTTAAAGAGCAGACATCGCAGCCTGAAACTGGTTTGACTTTGAAAAATGTTCCGGAACCGGATAAGGATGTCTACGGGCTCATTAGTAAGCACAGGGCATAGCAAAAGGAACAATCCAAGCATGAGCTGAGCAACCTTTTTGCAGGTGGGTAAGAAGCGTTTAAGTTTTTATCTTGGCCACATAAAACAAACTTTACAACAGTTTTACCAGTCGTAAACAGCTTATGAAATTTTAATGCACCATCAACAACAAATCTGGTGAGTTTTAAGAGAGTTGTACAGTTAACAAATTATCGATTGTCTTCGGACACAGAATGGGTTGATAGGGACGATGGGTGTTCATGTCCTCACATGCGACCAGGGCACACAACAATGGCTGGCAAGTCCCGCTTGCAAGCCACCCACGTGCTCAGTTGGCTAAATCTGTCTGCTGGAAAATGTCAATAGCGCTTATTAGGCAAAAGTTCAATGCGCTTCAAGCGAACATTACTTGACTCGCAATGAATGCCAGCTGAGCAGCCACAAAGCACTTGGCCCAAGTGTTATAAGTATCTCCCAGGTGTGCGAATCCTGCTTTTTCCACTCTGCCAGATAGTGACTTCGATGTTGTTTGCAAACCGAAATGAGTCCAAGTTGTAGTTAATTCCTTGTGGCAGGGCAGGCAAACAAATTAGATGCCAACAAACATCAGTTTATTGACATAGAAGAGCATTATTTTTGAAGTCTAGCAAAAATGGTGCAAAAACTGTTGATACAACATTTGAAAAATGGTTTTTATATATTTATCTAATTATTAGAAATTTTCATTGAAATTGTAAATTAACTAAGGAGACAGTTTAACATTAGAAAAATATTTTAAAAATGTAAATTAAAATCAAGCTATAATTTAAGCGTGGATAAAATTGTAAGCATAAACTAGTGAACGTATATTTTCAAATATTTTAGTAATAGAATTTATAATTTATTTGATTATAAAATAGGCTGAACATATTTCAAAAACTTTAGGAATCTAAGTTTGTTTATATATTGTACAATGAAAAGGGTATAAAAAAACTCAATGAATAAATGTTAATAAGAAGTGTTAAAAATTTACTCAAATATCTAAAAACTACAAATAAAGCTGTATTTTATTTTTTATATAATATATTTATTATAGATATTTCTTCAATTTTCATCCTCATGACTGACAATAGATATTTAAACTGCTCAACTTTATGGCAAGCCATAAAGTGACACTATATTAAATATAAATAAATAAATAAGCACTGCATTTTGATGAAATTATCGCAGTTGCTGCTAAGCATTGTTCAACGTTCAACGCTGCGTATGATTAATCACTTGGCTAATGCACTCAGCAGTGCGCTTAGTGGCCTGGCTATGACATTAAAGCCTGAGTGTCAGTCGCCACTTAATTTTAAAATGCATGTTAAAAATGTTATTAAGTTCAAGCAGGAAGTGCACTGCTACTGCACTTCATAATGAGTTGGCTGGCCCCTGTTTAAAAACGCTGAAACTGTGGCTCATTTTTGCAATTTATGCCCGAGATGCTCTCTGGCCACGTTTATTCAACTCTGCTCAACCAGGCGAAACACAAACTTGGTGTAGCTGTCATATGCATGAAAATTACCAAAAATTATGCGTTTTTTTTTGTTTCTTGATGAAACAGATAGGCTAATTACAGGGGGGCACTGCTAATAATTATTAAAATAAGCGTAATGTATATGACTAATCAGGCTCTTTTTAAATAAATCAACAATAAAGTGAGCTTGCTGTGGCAACTCCTCCCCGCTGCGTACCTGGTTGCAACATAATCGCACTCGGTTGCAAATTGAAAATCACTGATGATCTACGCATGGCCGTCTGTGGCAGCCTTGACCCGGTTCTTGAAAAGACAAAAACAACAACAGCAACAAAGCAAACAAACAACAGTGGCAGCAGCGGCAACATTGTTGTTTTTCACGCCACATGCAACATAACAGATTGCAGCCAAGTCTGGCGAAGACAGCGACTAGTTTTGGTTGCAGCCAACTTGCAGCTGTTCGCTTAAACACTTAACCGGTTTACTTCACATACCCTGTACTAAATGGACCTCGTCGGGGTAGATATTATTCATATTTTGTATATATTCATTAATATGTATTTATTTATATTTTAACATATCAATTTAACAATGTTTACATCAATTTATAATAAAATTGATGCACTGCCCAAAAGTAAACGAAGATTACCAAGTCTGGGAAAGCATACATAATTTATGAGATAAAACATTAAGGAAATCAGACAGACACTGTAATTGTGGTCGTATTCTTGAGAAGTATTGAATTGAAAGCAAAATTTTATATTTTAAAGATGTTTATAATGTGTAAAAGGAAGAAATTGAACAGAAATTTTATTATAAACTAATTGTAAGCCAAATTTTAAATTGCTCTGGAACTTCGCATTACTTTGAATTAAAACAAGTGGAGAAGGATTATCTTCGGCGTGCCGAAGATTAAATACTCTTTTCGAACCTTAAAGCAATTGTTACTATTTTTCCGTGACTGCTTATTTAATCGCAGATATTAATGTCGCATACATATACCCCTACATATAAAATAAAATATATAAAGGTATTCATGTAAACAGGGACGTTTCACTATCCGCAGCTCGTGGACGCGTCCCTTAGCATTCATAAGTGCTACCGAATTGAACAATAAACAAGTTACAGTTTTTCCAAAAAGTCAAAACTACATTACATATGTATACTACAATATACATACCAAATTTTGTGCCTGTTGCTCTTATACCTTTCAAGGCCGCTGTCGGAAATTGAATTGTCATAAAACTTAATCAGAACATATGAGAGCTTATATTCAGAATTTGAGATCCATATTTTTTTTCGCGTGGCATTGGTTTTGCCAATGAATTTAAATTTTTCTTTTGAATTATTCTATCAAAGCTACTTTATGTATGAAAAAAAAAATTGGAAACAATTTAGGAAATTGAAAATAAATGAATTTGATTACAGCTATTATATATTCGAAAAGAAGAATAAGAAAAAATGAAAGTAAATGACCAGTCCGCCGCTGGGTCTTGAACCCGGGACCTCTCGCTCAACAGTTCGCAACTTTACCCACTACGCCACAAGCCGTTTTGATGATCGCTGACAAAATCCCTTGAAGAGCAGACTGTCAAAAGCTTTCTTGTTTTGCTTTTTACTGCTTACACCAAGCAGTTTTAAAAATCGCTGACCAACTCTATTTATACTGAGCTTTTGTTTTTTCGCGTGGCATTGTATTTGTTCTAAGCCATTTGAAAGCAAATGAATTTGATTACACTTATTATATATTTGAAAAGAAGAATAAGAAAAATGAAAATAAATGACCAGCCGCCGCTGGGTCTTGAACCCGGGACCTCTCGCTCACCAGTTCGCAACTTTACCCCTTACGCCACAAGCCGTTTTGATGATCGCTGACAAAATTGCTTGAAGAGCCGACTGTTACAAATTTCCTTGTTTTGTTTTCCTGCAACCTGCAACTCGCGTTTGACAGCATTTGTTTTTTCGCGTGGCATTGATTTTGTTCTAAGCCATTGAAAGCAAATTAATTTGATTACAGTTATATATTTGAAAGGAAGAAAAAGAAAAAAGTATTAAATTAACAATCAGTCGCCGCCGAGGCTCGAACTTGAACTTGCGAAACATGCGTTCGTTAGCGCGGCTCTTTACGCCTTACGCCACATACCGTTTGGATGATCGATGACAAAATACCTTGAAGAGCAGACTATCAAAAGCTTTCTTGCGCTTGACTTTGTTTGCTCATATGCACCTGTTTTTCAAAATATTTAATGACGCATATCTTCGCTGTTTATGACTCAATCGATTTGCGATTTTACCCATTGATGAGTTATAAGGATGTTCAAGTGTACAAGGAAATTTAAGGCAATTGCTTTGAAAACATCGGATTTATGGCCAAAACCGACTTTGAGGTGTATGGCAGCTATAAGATATAGTGGTCCGATCCGGCCGGCTCCGACCAATGTGCTGTCCCCTTGAATAATAAGTGTCTGTGCAAAGTTGCATCGCGATAGCTCAAAAACTGAGGGACTAGTTTGCATACATACAGACAGACAGACAGACAGACAGACAGACAGACAGACAGACGGACATGGCTAGATCAATTTGTTTTGTTTTTATAAGCATATTGGCAGTAACTTTTGGGGGTCTCAGACGCTTCCTTCTATGCGTTACAAACTTCAGGACAAACTTAATATACTATTTTCTTCGAAAAGAGTATAATGAAAGATTTGCATGCTTTACACATATTTTCAAAACAATAGCAATTAATTACGTATTTGAAATGCGTAAAAAATTAATAAAAAATTTAAAAGTCATCTTTTTGTAGCTTTAATATTTACACATATTTTATTTATAGATTTTTCTATTTTTTACAAATTTTTACAAATAAACCAACTACAATATAGAGTAAAAATTATGTACATAAGTATTTATAAATACTAATCAGTTCAAATAAAAGTAAAAGCTTCTTTGAAGAATTTCACTATATATAGGGTATATGCTAGTCGATCATAGCGTACTTGCGGCATTTTCACTTGTTTATGGCAAGCGTTTGACGTCGTTTACTTAAGAGTGCACGCAACTTTGGTAAGTTTTGATTTGCACTTTACATTTTTGACGGTCAAATTAGTTGTACGTGAGATCGCCGCCAGCTGAAAAGGGGGCGTGGCCTACAGACACAGATAAATAAGTGATGCAGTCAACGTAACTGCGTCTGATTCGGAAGGATAGCAACATTTATGAAATAAGGGACATGATTAAATGTGAAATCAACGATTTGAGTCATTTCGAAAACGTGTTTTTTTCATTTATATTCGAAACATGCACAATATTATTTTATTAAATTATTGTAAAATCTATAAAATATATAGCTTTCACAATAGCAATCCGTCAATAACTTTTATATTTTTCAAGATATTTTATTTTTTTAGACAAAATAAAGAAACAAAGCCAGTTGATCGATCAAAACAAATAGATTATATAACTATTTCTTATTATAATATTTAGAAATTATAATTTCTTTTAATTATTATAGTTGATTTTTTTTTATGCCGACTTAAAACAGTCGACACAGAAAATATGAAACAATATTATATATAGCAAAAAGAATGAAAATAAAAACTAGAAAATATATTGTAAAATTCAAAAAATTCATATTTTAAATATAAGAAACCCAAACTCATTTGACACATTCTAAAATTCAAAATCTACCAACAAATTTAATATTGATAATGGAAAAAATTTGTTATTTAGCAGCTTTAAAATAATAAAAAAAAATGTACATAAAATCAAACTTATTATTCTTATTATTGGTACAGCTTAAGTAATTCCATTAATTTAATCACATTAGCTAAACACATGCCTTGGTTTAATCGCTGTAATACCAGCACGTAAACCTTACCAAACCAAAACATTTAAGCGCACAGTTTAATATATTATGTGCACATATTAAATGTTGCTGCGGTCGCTCCATGTTTGTTTGTTTTGCTGCCTTTTTTTGCTGTTGTTGTACGCAGCTTTTAAAATAACCGCCTCAGTCGGGCATGAATTGGTCCTGCCGTCCTGCCCAGTCTTATAGCATACTTAGCGGCCCGCCGGATTCGCTGCGGCTGCAACATGTTGCCTAACAACAACAACAAGCCCCCGTTCCCTCCTCCTGTGGTTGCGGATTACCAAAAAAATAAGGGTTTGAATCCGGCTGCAATTAGAAATCTAACCATAGAACAAGTGTTTCCTGTTGATGTTAATATTCTTTTTGGGTTTATTTTTGCTGTACAGCTTTGCATAGAAAAGCGATTCAATTTGAATTATGCAGTCTTTGTTCATTTGAAATGGAAATTACGAAAATGTCTATTGTTTGTTACACTGAGTTTTGCTCTTAATTTAATCAAGTTGGCTGCTGGCTGCTGGCTGCTTTCTGATTGCCGCCTCGTGCTTGTCACCGATGCTCTTTTTTGTTGTTGTTGCCCATTAATTTACAGTGCAAATGCCTCGGGGCAGGTAGGCAACCGGTTTTTGGACAGACAGAGAGACAGAGAGGGAGAGAGAGAGAGCGCACATCTAATACCAAGTTCAAGGTCAAGCTATAGCCGTGCATCACCAGTGGAACAGCATCACAGAGGTGTGACGATGCGATCTCTTCAGAGATTTGGGGGTAGAGCGGAGGGCGGGGGCAGCTGTTTGTAAGCTGCATTCAACGCTGTTAATTAATAAATATATATATATATATATATACACATATTTATACAGTGGGTAAGTCAAACAGCTTTTTCACTGCAATAGAATGCAATCGAAAGATTTTTCCCACGAATTACGCCATTGCCATTGACTTTGAGACGTCAAGTGCTTAGCATCGGAGAACTTGGCACGATTTCCACTTTGAAGCGCCTAAGAATGCGAACGCCTTGACTAAAGCTGCTAGACGATGAATATATATAATCGAAAATTAATTTATTGCTAATTACCCTGAAGGAAGCAGAATTAACCTCAAAAGCCACCTGCCTAGAAAGGTATTTCTTGTTTTTGCCTGTTTTTTATGGAGAAAGGTCTTGGGATCGAAAATCGGATGAGTTTTGGCAAAGTTTGGGACTTTGAAGTCTCGCAAGGGCATTTCTAGGAACTTGGAAGCAATATCATGTTTTGTTTTTGACTTGAAAACTGAAATTAGATTTGAATGCAGAATTAAAATAGAGGTCAAACCATAGCCAAAAAGCCCTCGGGATCAAAAATCGGATGAGTTTTGGCAAAGTTACGGGACTTTGAACTCCAGCTAGAGTCTTTAAATCCAAATTTAAGTTTATTCAAATTAAGCTCAACGTATACGGAAGATACTGTCTGTCCTATAGGTTTTTTCCAATCGATTGCAATTCAAAGCCTTCCTAGCTCAATCCTGTTCCCAACTTGAATTGAACCCACATTTATTTGCAATCAATGCTTAAAGCCCTAAAGTAATTCAATTTTCCGCTCAAGGCAAGACGATTTAAGCCTACAATGGGCTCAAATTAAGAACATTGGGATTGCAGAAACCTAATTGAATCAAGTATTTGTGCTGCTGATTTCAGTACGTTGATTCCTTTCATGCTTATTTTGGATACTAATCATGGCTTTATTCGCTGCTTTAAGTTTACAATGCAACTGGCACAGCGGGCTAAAAAAATCGCCAAAAAAAAGTCGGCTGAGTAAATCGAGTGTAGACGTAAAAATATTCTGTCTGCACGGATATCCTGAATATGTGTCCCTAGCTTCACTGCACGCCACTTCTGGTCTGACAGCCATTTCCGGTTTTGTGGGTATTTTTTCAGTGCTTTTGTCGAAGTTTCTATGAGACCTGTTGCACCGGCAGCGGTTTATATCATCGTAAAAGCTGCCATTTGAATTTAGGAATTTAATTTTGATGCCCGGCAACGGGATGTAGGCCAAATTTTAGGAGCCTGATAACATCCATAGATATATTCGGCAAAGCCGTTGAGTAAGCCGCACCGCATCGTCTACATAGCGATGTGCATGTATCTCTGCCACATTGCCCGGCCGCATCACATCAGCCATAAGGACATTGCTCACGCGTCGCCCATTAGACGGAGCCTGTCATTTTCTCGTCTAACGGAAGTTGTCTGTGTTAATGGAATTACATGAATTTCAACTCTGAACCACAGCGATGGGATGGCATAGCGACATTTCCGCCGTAGTGTGCCGCTGCTGTACGGCCCATAAACTTTGGTGGTGAAAGTTTTTCTTGCTGGAGCAAACGGAAATGAAAATAGCAACACATACATACATACATTAACAAACAGAAGCGTTTCGCTGTGGCTCTTATCATATTAAAGACCTAATACCAATTCAACTTAAATGTGCCTTTAAGGAAACCTCGACTTAAATGCTAAGCATTCAAACGCATAAACATAATGTGACTTAGCAGCAACTCAATAAAAAGGCATGCACGGATTTTTTAAATTTAATTTTAGCTAAACGCACTTTTGCAGCTGCAAATATATATATTTAAATTGCATAAGTTAAATAATATTGTCCTAAATATTATTAATTTAATAATATAATATAATAATATAATAATAAAGCATTAAATGCAACCGTTTTGTGTTTGAAAACAAATTCACCACACTGAAGACGCTTTCTTTTTCACCACACATTGGAAGTTGGCGGCATTCAGAATTAAGCATGCGTAGCGCCTAAAACTCACCATAGCTATTATGAAACAGCTGGCAATCGTTAAAGAAAATCGATTACAGTTATTTTTTGAAGGCGATGAAATACGTAAACATCACGAAAGCAATAGCTTAACAATTAACGTATGCGCAACTTGGCTTTTTTTTAGCTGCCAGCATAATATAGACTTACATATTATAGAAAGTATAGACTTGGAGTACATACATATATAATAAATGGGTGAGTGAGATAAATATACATACAAGCATACAATTGCAACCCCATCTGCTGATTCCCTTTTCCTTATTCCCAACCGCATTCGTTGCTGGTTAGCACAACAACAGTTCATCACTGAAGAGCCGTTCGAAACGAACAAAATGGAAGACATCGGCTCGCATTACATAATACCCATTGGCAGCACATTTACGGCCAAGGCGCTAACCCGTTGCTGTTCGGTGCCAATGACGAGCACCATAACGATCACTGGCCTGATTGGCAAAGGGACATTCGGCCGCGTGTACAAGGCACGCCTGGACGAATTGGAGCGCCTCGTGGCGCTCAAGCAGGTCGATTGTGATCTGGGATCGGCGAAACGCGAACCGGAGATACTCAACCAGCTGGGGGCGCACTGCAATGTTGTGCGTTTGATAATGCACTGTTATGTGCAGCTGGGCTGTCCGCCGCAGAACTATCTGCTGATGGCCATGGAGTATATGCCGACGACGCTGCTCGACTTCATCTTTCAGTATCGCCATCGCCATGTGCCGCACCTCTATGTGCGTGTGCTCTCCTATCAGGTGTTTCGCGGCCTCGCCTTTCTCCAAACACACAGCATTTGCCATCGCGACATTAAGCCGGACAATATGCTCATCGATCCGGTTACAATGAGCCTGAAATTGGGCGACTTCGGCAGCGCTAAGTTTCTGGAGGCGAACGATTTGAGTGCCACGTATGTGTGCTCGCGGCTTTATCGTGCCCCGGAGCTGTTTGCCAATTGTGCATCGTACGGCCCCGCTGTGGACATCTGGAGTGCTGGCTGTGTGCTCGCCGAGCTGCTCAAGGGCACACCGCTCTTTCGCTACGAGCTGGACCAACTGCAGCATATGATCTGTACGCTGGGCACCGACGGCTTGCAGCGTGCTCCACACGTGGTCGCCGCCAGTGGTTACAACAATCACAATATCATTATTCAGCGCTCCAGCTGGCAAACGGTATTGGGCACCTTGGTGCCTACGGATTTGGCTGAGCTGCTCGACGCGTGCTTCGTCTATAATCCGGCGGAACGCATTGCACCGTTGCGTGCATGTGCGCATCGTAGCTACGATGAGCTGCGCACCATGGACTCCCTGGAAACGAGGATGCCCAATGGTCAGAGTCTGCCGCCGCTGTTTGACTTTAGTGCGCGGGAACTGATCGCGGATCCGGCCCTGTGGATGCATCTGCTGCCACTGAAACTGCTCAAGCTGGAGGTCTAAGGGGAGGAGGGCGAGTCAACTACAAAACTAGATTTTTAAGTTATATAAGTAAAGAGCCGAAGGCTCTATAAGGTAAGTGTTTATAGGTCTACAGTTAATACAATTACAATCATTAATTATTTTCAAAAATCCCTTAATTTATCTATGTCAAATATCTCTGATCTTATAAAGTATATCTTCAATTTTCAATCTTGATGCTAGTCTTTATCGCTAGCATTACATACTACGTGGAAATCGACCAGATCGTACCACTATATCAAATACTATACATCTATACAGTCTGTTGAACGATGATCTTTTGTTATAGGTTGTTTTATAGCTCCCATAGAAACAATAGACACAAAATCTAGTATTTGTTCTCGCTTAATTTTAGGCAGTCTTTAGCTAATAACTGTGAGCAGTGTATTTGCAGTTTGTAGAATCTGTAATCATTTATTGGTTTGCTTGCACTGTTTCCAAAGAAAGAACTTTTTATCCACCCTCCAAGCAGGATATATTCTGCCATTTGTTTTCTCTACATACATAGGTTATTTCCCAATTCCAAAATCTACATGTGCTACTAAATTGCTAAGTAATTAGACTAGAAAGGCACTTTTCACCTGTTGAAACTATAGTTATAGTGAAAACAGCGTATTTCACAGTCGGCAGATTGCGATTGCGACGTTTTTTTGGTGATTTAACTTCTTGATTTGCATTCAACATCATCGCCATTATATATTTCATACGAATTAACACGTGCCTCTCATAATTTCACAGTTGTTCTTGTAATGCCCATTTTCTTGGTCTTATTTATATATTTCTATATATTATTTTTCGTTAGGAAATTGTGGCCTATCTTTAACTGTCACTGTGTCGAGGATTAATTCATATTATAGTCTGCTTACCGCTTTTTGAAAGTTGCGCTGTAAAAAACTCAACATTGGTCTCTTTTCATTTGCAGCAAACAGTTTAATTCCAGTGTCGGTGCTTCTAGAACAAAATGTACATAAACCGATATACGTACATATACATATATTTTTGGTTTTGGTCAAATCAACAACGACTTTGACAGACTTTCCAATCGGCACGCATGGGACTCTGAGGAACCGCTCTGAAAATCGAGACACAGTAGCCTTTGTCAATGTCGGAAAAACCAACAAAAATCGACCATCGCTTTGCTGGTGCAAAAGTGCTTCAGTTCGATTCGAGCGCTCGCAGCGTTCACATCGCCCAAGGAAAAAAAAAGAAAAATAATACGAAAAAAGGACCAACAAAAATAAATTCGAAGAAAAACAAAAGTATAAAAATAAAAACTAAAACGCGAACAAAAATTCAATACAAAGAAATTCGGAAAATTGTGAAATGAGTTTGCCGTCGATGGTGGAGCGTTCGGGTGGACGTTTGGTGGTGCGCAGTCTGGTGAGTGGCGACACCGTCTATCAAACGGCCATGGAGACAACGGAGGCACCGGCTGCCTCCTCCTCCGCCGCCGTTGCTGCTGCTGTGGACCGTGCCACTGCGATGAGCGCAAATCCGCTGGTCAGCACCCAGCTGCTCGAGCGTCCGCTGCTGTTGCTCAACATCCGTGGAGTGTTGCCACCGCCGCCGCCGCCTCCGCCGCTCATGATGTCGCCACTGGCCGCAGAGCCGGAGCTGCATGCGCCGCCGTCCACACGCACCGAGGATGACCTGCCGCAGTGCAAGATACGGCGCAATTACAGCTGCAATGCGTGCGCCTTCTTCACCCAGAATCCGCGCAGTCATCTGTCGCATCTGCGCGACGTGCACGGCGAGAAGATCGTGATCAACGAGTGCAAGTTGTGTCTGTATGCCTCGCGCCACTTCCAGAAGCTGGTGCGCCACATGAAGATGGTGCACGGCTGCTCCGATGATGATAGTAGCGGACTGACGGGTCGTCGGCACAGCAATCGAGAGGCGCGCAAGCGGCGTCTGGAGGAGAGCATCGAGGTGGCGCCGGGTGGACCCACATTGAAGCAGCTGAAGTACGAGCTGCAGCTGCAGGAACAGCAATTGCAGCACAATGTGGCGGCTCTCAATCGGCAGCAGCAGCTACAGCAGCTGGCCAATCGCAGCAGCGGCAACATCTTCTCCATGGCCTTTGAGTTGCAGCTGAGCATGTTGCCGCCGCCAGTGATGCCCCAACTGGACGAGAGCACACACAGCAGCAGCAGCAGCTCTGAGTCGGAGGAGTTGCCACAGCCGGAGGAGTGCTTGACGCCCGAGGCACTCGATCTCTCCTCCGGTATAACTCAATTTCAGTGCGCCAAGTGCTCGTACATCACTCCGATCCGAGCACGCTTCAAGAAGCACGTGAAGTACCATTCGATGCCGCTGATCAAGTGCAATGCATGCGACTTTCACTCGCCGTACAAGTGGAATCTGGACCGGCACACCAAGAACCATGGCGCCAATGGCTACTTCAAGTGCAGCGTCTGCAATTACAGCACCAACATCAAGCAATCGCTCACCATACACGAGCTCAATCATCATGTGTCCGGCAAAGGTGCTCCGGCCGAGCAGGAGCAGCAAGCCGTGAACCAAGGAACTACCCAGGCAACGCCTTCCAGTCCGTCGCAGCACACATCATCGCCGCTGTCGGAACTGCCGCCAATTAGCTGCTCGCATTGCCAGCAGCGCATACCGAACGCCATGCAGCTGGTCACCCATCTGCAGCAGTGTGAGCCGGCGCTCAGGACTAGCCAGCAGCTGGCCATGGACCGGGAGTTGGGTGTCGACGAGGATTACCGCAATGATCTCAACTATTGTGGCGTCGAAACGGCGCCTGGCTATGGTGAGGTAGGTCAAGTTGCTTATATCCATATTGGTACTGGCTAATCTGATCCTAAAACTAGAAATTTTGAAGATATTTATTTGACTTATTGTCGACGCCAAAAATGACATTAGCTCTATTTTATTTATTATTTATATACTGTTATCTTTTACAGATCACGGAGCAGCTGCCGCCGGAGGATGCGGATGCACTGAAGAAGGTTTTTAAGTGTCCGCACTGCACATTTTGGGCCGCCACCGCATCCCGTTTCCACGTGCACATCGTGGGCCATTTGAATCGGAAGCCGTTCGAGTGTTCGCTCTGCTCGTATCGCTCCAACTGGCGCTGGGACATCACGAAGCACATTCGCCTGAAGGCGAGCCGCGACAAGTCGCACATTCAGGCCCAGGTCCTGATGAACGATGAAACGGGTCGCCGCAACTATGCCAAATACAATCAGTTTCTGACCCTGATGAAGGTCAGTGCGGAACAGGCGGCCGATGCCAAAACGATGCGCTGTGGCGAGATGCAGGTCAGCGGCAACAGCAACTGCAGCAGCCTCGAACTGCAGCAACAGCAGCAGCTGGTCGCCGTGGAGGAGTCGACGGAAGTGAAGGTCATCATGGAGCCACGTTTGGAGCAGTGGTCGGCTGCTCTCGATTTACGCATGTCCGGCAAGCCGTATGGGGAGCCAGCTCCTGCACCATATGATAACGAAGAACACAAGCAGAAGCACCACAAAACCAAGAAGAAACAACTTTGATAAATGAGATTTGATCCGGTTGTCGATTCCTATTTAAGCACTTGATTTACCACACACACACTAAGGGAACTAATAACATCAACTTACTACACTGACTGGCACTGGAATTAATCTGGCATTATGTTATACAATAGTCAACTATAATAATCATTTATATTATGATTCATGTGACATATCAATAAATATCGTTAAGCGTCGTTAAACATTTTGTTTAAATTACACCAATATTTAATTTTAAGCAGACTAGTTGTAAATAGCATGATAACAAAAAAAGAAACTATCTCTGATACTTTCTGTATATTAAGAACCTAATCTCTATACTAATTAACGAGATTCAGAAGAAATTGGTATGCGATGCGGAAATTTGCAGAAAGCTAACAAAGCGAATACGGCATTTATTTAACATTAAGTAGTGAAAATCTGCCATATTTGTTGTATTATTGTATTATTTAATAATTACTTGATAATTATTTTGTTGAGCACTATCCGTACCAACTGATAAATATTATTTTTGATAGAGTATTTTAGATTATATGTAAATGTAATTTGCAAAGTTGTAAAATAGGATTAGCATAGAATTCGATAAATAATAATAAACATAGAATTTAGTTGGGCTTAACCAATAGTAATGACATTTATATATTTGGTTTTTGTTTAGCTAAGCTAAAACAAGGGTTGGTTGCTTGGTTGTTGTCCAATTCACTAGCCTAATAAAAATGAGCCGAAATTTAGATCACGCGCTGCTCTCACAGCAAACATTCCTGTATGAAAAATAATACTATGCATAGTAAAACGACTAGCGGCACTAAGAAGCACAGCTCGTCCACGCCAAGCGTCGACAGCAGTTTCCATAGATCGATGGCGAGATAGCGCGCCTGTAACAGCCACGGATACGCCAATGCCCATAACTAAGCCGTCTGGCATTGAACGCTCTCGAAATGTGGCGACTGACCACTGTACTCATCATCGTCCGTATCATTGCGAGCCGCGCGACCCTGCGGCTTATAGTCCGTCATCTGCACCTCCTCCGCCTCGGGCGGCACAACGACACGTTCGCGCGGCGGCAGCACCTCCTCCAACATGGCCAGCTGTGCTGGCGTGGCGAAATCATTGGCCGGCAAATTCACCTTAAATTGCACATAGAGATCGCCATGATCTGTGGGCTTATTGAACACCGGCATTCCAGAGCCACGCATCATCTTGATGTGATTGTGTCGCAGCACCTCGCCCGGCTGAGTGCTCATGCAAACATTGCGGCCATCCAGATGCTGGAAACAGTGCGTATAGCCGCAGAGCGCCTCAGTGATATTGATCTCCAGGTCGTGCATATAGAGATTGGCATGGCGACGCTGAAACACCGTATGCTCGGCCTGCACAATGATCACATAGAGATCACCGAATTCCCCGCCGCGCAACTGATGTCCCTCGTTGGCAAAGGGCAGCTTCAGCATGTGCGGCACACCGCGTTCAATCTCCACGTTGCGCTGCATTTGCTGCTCGATGAAGCCAGTGCCTGTGCAGGGTTTGCAGCGCATCGAATCTTTGATGGTGAATCCACGACCATCGCATGTGGGGCACACCTGAGCAGATGCAGTGACAATTATACCATTACTAAGTAACAAACTATTCCCACTTACCGCATCGAAGGCGCTTAAACCCATAAAAGTAAAAGCAGCAGCTCGACCCACACCGGCACAGGCTTCGCATTCTTCGCGGGCCTCCTTGGGACCGCCGTCACCCTTGCACTTGTCGCACAGCTTCTGCCGCTTATACTGCACCGATTTTTCCTGGCCGCCCACATACATCTCCTCCAGCGTGAGCTCCAGTCTAACCATAATTTTGCCATCGCGTCTGCCACGCTCGTTGGCGGCGCCTCCGAATGGGAACCATTGGGCAAAGAAGTCCGAGGTATCGGCATATCCCTCGGCGCCCTCCTGCAGACCCTTGATACCATGGCGATCGTAGATGCGACGTTTCTCCGGATCGGAGAGCACTTCGTAGGCAAACGATATCTCCTTGAATTTCTCACCCGAATCGGGATTCTTGTCCGGATGGAATTCCTTCGCCAATTTGCGATAATTCTAAAACGAACGAAAGTGTGCATAAACATAAGACAAGAAAAGGGTTACTTCGGCGTGAGGAATATAAAACACTCACCTTTTTGATATCGTCCGCGGTCGCATCTTTGGCTACGCCAAGAACTTTGTATAAATTTAGTTTGTCCATTGCGATTGCGCGCTAGCCCCTAGATTTAACGAAAGTGCACGAACATCGCAATTGTATTAATTTTGATAATTTTATTTGTGTGACACAATCATTCTGAGTGTGTATTTGTTTGTTTTTATTTCTATTTGTCGTTTTTCCTTTTTGTTTTGAATTCGCCTATTCCAAAAATCAAAACAAAACAGCTGTGCAAACAGCTGCGCAAATTGCAGTAAATATGCAATATAACAAAGCACTCAAACTTACCCAACTCTAAGAAAGCTGCAAGTACTTTTTATTTACTTTGAAATTTACACTTTTAAATACTCATTTTCATTCAATTTGATCTGCTGCGAAATGCTATAACACTTGAAATTTAAAGAATCCGAACGAAAGTAACAAACTCATTGTAGGTATTGAAGGGTTGACAGTGGCGACAGCCCAAAAAGCATGTGTTGTAAAACGCAGAATTGTGTATTGCATTAAAATAGATTAAATGGTCAGCCTAAATGCGGAAACTTACTTCCGACAACCTCTCAAATAATTTTAGTTATCAATATACCTAAAACAAAAAATCATATTTTAATAGCTGCAACCAATTCTAATATGCAGTGTTTTTCTAATTTCTAGTGATTTTTTGTGGGAATGTCACAACATTTAAGTGTGACCATATGTTGGCATCTAGAAAACACCATGAGTCATCATTGCACGCAGATGCACGTTGGGCGTGGTGAAATTTAATTATTTATTCCAACGTTTGCTTTGGGCACACTGGACCGTTTGTACGTCACATCATCGGAAAATTTTCCAGAGATTACGTACAAATTTTACGAAAAAAATTAATAAAAATTAGATTTTAAAAAAATTAAAATTTTTATTTATACCTATATTTGCGATTTTAAAGTGTTTAAATAAAAAAAGTGTTCTATTTAAGAGCCAAACAGACTTTTTACGCAAGCAAAATGAACGCAAAGTAGAGACGAAAAATTTTGTGTGTGTACCAACGAAAGAGCGGAGAAAACGGAACGCGAGATAGCAAAAAGAAGAAATCGTAACCACTCTCTGCTGGTGTGCGTGTGTGTGTGTGTGTTTGAGAGAGCGTGTGGTGGCAAGAAGCAGACAAAGCAAAGCAGCCGAAAACTGTGTTGCGTCTGGAAAAAATGATGGAAAACTATGAGGACATGGACATTCGGCTGGGACACATAAACGGCAAAGAGCTGGCCGATATCCATGAAGTTCAGGTGCAGCGCGGACGCGATGACATTATCAACTTTGAGCGGCCGCAGTCAAATTTTGATTTTGGCGCTGAAATTCGGAACACAACAGCAACAGTAGCAACAGCAGCAGCAGCAGCAACAACATCAGCGGCAGCAACAAGCGAAACGCAATCAAAAGCAAATAGTGAAATCAAAACAATAACATTGCCTCAAATGGGAGAACAACAAATTGGCGCCAATCAAATGGACAAAAAACTAACAGTTGATTTGGACCAAAATTCGCAGCACATGCATCCTCTGGAAAAGTTATTTTCCGAAGCGGACGATGACGATGAAGGCGATGAGGATGAAAATGAAGATTACAAATCGAGGTATAAGCTCAACTATCAAGAATATTTACAATCTAATGTTACAATGAAAAACTAATAAAAATAAATAAATAAACATATGTACATATTAAATCTAAAACTACATTTATACTCACTATCTAAACTACCCAAATATATATTTAAATACATAAAAGTGATTCCTGTGATTTGAAACTATAGTTTAATAAATATTAATGTTAACATTATTTACTTTGTTTATTTTGTTGGTGATAATTGGCATTAATTTAAGTGTTGGCGGCAAATCTAAAAAAAACACCTGTTGATTAAAAACTATAATATGCTGGGAATAAAGTGGTTAATTTGCGTATCATTCTTATTTTAAAAAGTCGTCAGTTTCTATAAAAATTAATACTAAATATAAGTGATTTAAATATTTCTGTAACATACTTTCATTTAAATTTTATGTATGTCGTCGGCTTCTCGAACATTCCATACTCAAAAGTGTTTTAAAATAGAAAGTACACAAGAAGTTTTATTAAAGCCAATAAAATGATAATAATTTCTGCTCAATTTTCTTTGCTGGACTTTGTAATAGAAAGACGCATAATCTACTTTGATAAGTGAAAAGTAAAATAGAAATATGTTTTGAATCATTAACAAACATTAGATTAGTTTACAATACTAAAATTAGTCAATTAGGCATTCGGCATTTTCTTTTTTATTTTATTTGTATAAAGCAATATTGTAAATTATTCTTTTGAGTGCAAATTTAATCGAAATTTGTCTATTTTTCTTTATGAAGAACTTTAAGTTTAATATATAATACTAAAATTAATATAAGCTTAAGATCTTAAGATCTGCAATATTTCATTTTTGTACTTCTAATTCTTCACAAAAATATTGAAATTTATTTATATTTCTTAATGTTTAGCTGGGCCAACAGCGACGACGATGACGATGACTCATCCAGCTCGGATTGCTCGTCGGTTGGTCGCAGTGACTGGAAGCTGCGTTGGTTGCAACGTGAGTTTTACACAGGTCGCGTGCCGCGCCAGGTGATTGCCAGCATAATGCCGCACTTTGCCACTGGGCTGGCCGGGGACACCGATGACTCGGTGCTGTGGGACTATCTGGCACATCTGCTCAACGAACCGAAGCGTCGCACCAAGCTGAGCGACGTGAATACCTTTGACGATGTCATCGATCTGGTGCACAAGTCGCAGAAGATTATTGTGCTGACAGGCGCTGGGGTATCGGTGTCTTGTGGCATACCCGATTTTCGCTCCACAAACGGCATCTACGCACGACTCGCTCACGATTTTCCCGATTTGCCCGATCCTCAGGCCATGTTCGACATCAACTATTTTAAGCGGGATCCGCGACCCTTTTATAAGTTCGCTCGTGAGATTTATCCGGGCGAGTTCAAGCCGTCGCCATGCCACCGCTTCATCAAGATGCTGGAAACGAAGGGCAAACTATTGCGCAACTACACACAGAACATCGACACGTTGGAGCGCGTGGCCGGCATACAGCGGGTCATCGAATGTCACGGCTCCTTCTCGACGGCCTCGTGCACCAAGTGCAAGTACAAGTGCAATGCGGACGCTCTGCGCGCCGACATCTTTGCCCAGCGCATACCCGTCTGTCCCCAATGTCAGCCGAATGTGGAGCACAGCGTGGATGCCTCCGTTGCCGTCACAGAGGACCAGCTCAAGCAGTTGGTCGAGAATGGCATCATGAAGCCAGACATTGTCTTCTTTGGCGAAGGTAAGCTTTTGATATCGATTATAAGCAGCAAAAGATTTTGAAAACAATGACAACTATCAGAAGTAGTTCATTTAACACAACAACAAGAATACAAGTTCACAAATTAGAACTAGTTTGAAATTAGAACCAGCAATGAAACTCAAGAGTTTCTAATTAATGAGCATCCACTGGAATTTTTCTTGAGAAGGGTCACACTTATCTTATATTTGAACTTTTTCTAACAAAAACTATGTACACATTGAGTACATTTACTGCATTTTTTATATCATTTTAATGCATTTAATATTCAGATTCATATGTCAATCGAATGCATTTTTTGTTAGCCTGAACTAGATTTTAAATGAGGAGTCATTAACCGATGTAAAAGATAAGCTTACAGAGTATTGCTCTACTTTAATGGCTGTTAAATTTAGTCAAAACGTTGATTAAATCTTAAGCAATTCACACCCTAATCCATTTTTCGTTATACGCTGTCACTTACAGGTTTGCCGGATGAGTATCACACTGTCATGGCCACGGACAAGGACAAATGCGATCTGTTGATTGTTATTGGCTCCTCGCTGAAGGTACGCCCCGTCGCACACATTCCCAGCAGCATACCCGCTTCAGTGCCCCAGATACTGATCAATCGCGAGCAGCTGCATCATCTGAAGTTCGATGTCGAGCTGCTCGGCGACTCGGACGTGATTATCAATCAGATCTGTCAACGCCTGTCGGGCAGTGGCTCCGCCTCTGGCTATGATGACAACGACTGGCAGCAGCTGTGCTGCGACAATGCTGTGCTGCGCGAGTCCAAGGAGCTGCAGCCGCCGACAGAGCATCACTATCACCATCATCATCATCACCATCATCGGCATCGCAGCTCCGACAGCGAGCAGCAATCCCAGTTGGATACAGACACACAATCGCTAAAGTCAAATGGCTCGGCCGATTACATGCTCGGCTCATCGGCGGGCACCTGTTCCGACAGCGGCTTCGAGTCTTCCACATTCACAGCGGTGCATCACAGCAAGCGCAACAATATGCAGCAACAGCCACCACAACCACAACAAACCACCAGCAGTAACAATGCCGCAGATCGAGCCGCCATCGAGCGCATCAAGAGCGACATACTAGTGGAGCTGAATGAGACGGCATTGACCTGCGATCGTCTCGCTGCTCCAGCGACAACTGAGACCCCATCAAGTTATCGCCATCTTTCCATTGACTCCTCCAAGGACAGCGGCATTGAGCAGTGCGAGCAGTTCTCCAATGTCAGCAATACTGAAGCCGCCGCCAATCGCGGCGGCTATGTCAGCAATCTAGACCCCAACATTGCGGCCAATGTCGTTGTCGAAACAAAGACAGCGGCACCAAGTTTAACACCGACGCCGCCCCAACCAAGGCGCCAGACGACAGCCGAACGGCTGCAGCCGGGCACCTTCTATTGCCACAACAACAGCTGCTCGTATGTGTTTCCCGGCGCCCAGGTCTTCTGGAACAGTGACTTTAGCGACGATGATGATGAGGATGATGACGACGGGCGCAGTGGGCGCGATCTCTTTGGCAATGTGGTGGCCAGCGATGAGGAAGCCTGCGATCTGAATGCAGTGCCCCTGTCGCCGCTATTGCCGCCCGCCCTCGAGGCTCACATTGTCACGGAAATAGCCAATGGCGGTGGCTTGGATGTGACAACAGCAGCAACCACTGCCGTCGACAGCAGTCCTACTAGCAACAAGCGACGCAGCACTGGGGAAAACGATGAGCAGACGCCAGCAATTGAATCTGAAACGCCACCCATAAAAAAGCGGCGTCCCAGCGTTGTTGCAACTGCAACTGCAACAGCAGCTGCTGCTGCTGCCGCTGCCGCTGCATTAGCAACTGTGTAAACTGTTAATATTAATGCCGGCTAGTTAAGTTTAATATTTATTTCCAATAATATGTGTTTTAAGTCAATTCAATTTGGACTCGAGAGCCTGAAACACTATGCATGTCTAGAGAAGCTCAACACAAACTGTAATTGAGGCTTTTTAATTTCGTTTCTATTTCTTTTAATATCTTGTTCTTCTTCCAAAACGCACCTTTTTCAATTAAGTCGTATGCACGCAAACCCCTTTACACCTTTTTTTTTATATTCTTTTGCATATTTAGTTCATATTTATTCTTCTACATAATTGTAAAATGTTAGTATTTTGTAACATGTTAAGTTGTTGTTGAGGCCTTTTAGTTAAATCCACTGCAAACTGGAGCAAAAGCGCATGTTGTCTCAATATACGATTTAGGCTAAGCTCTGAAGTACTATACTAAACACATATATAAAAAAAAAACAAATACAATTTCTTAGTTATTTAAGACCTGGACATAACACCCTGTATATAGGCATCTTTGTACATGTACTTTTTCTATTGATATACGTCAAATTTCCTGTTTCCTTATTTCTAAACTTTCGGTTATGGCAGCTTTATATATAAACATCTACTCATAAATAACACATACACATATACACCCACCCATACAAACAAACACACACACACACACACACACACACATAAACAACAAATTAACTTGCCGCCAACTTTGTCATTGGAGTGCAAGCTAAAATGTTTGATCAAAATTTTAGCATAATTATCAACAACAAAATTATATATATATATATGTGTATATTTATATATATATATATATGCCACCAAACGTATGTGTAAACTATTCATTAAGCACTAGTTGTAATATACCAATATAAAATGTATTAATATCAACAAAAAATATAATAATAAACCAATTTATTGAAAGTTGTTGAGCAGCTACAAAGGCATCCGGGCAAGAATATTTGAATTGGGTTATGATTGGTCAAATGATGCCGAAGGTCGCGAGTCCTGTTCCTGCGCAATGCAATCGAATGCAGCCAAACAGCAAATAAATCTGTTGGACTCCACCTCTCATTCCTGCGCTTTAGGCAGTTTTGTATTAGAGCAAATGCAACACGCATATCGAAATGGGAAATCGTTCCATTGCGTCCCAGGCATTCATTGCCGGCGCATTCAACATGTCGTTGGAAAAAACAAGTAAGAGTGCTCTAGTCGGGAGTGCCCGACTACGAGATACCCTGAACCCAGTCCTTACAATCATTCATCCTAATCTAAACACACATATGCTGCACTACAAGCAGTACAATCAGTGCAATCAGTTAGCTTGCATTTTCGCTGAGCCCCACACAATGGAAAGTTAAATCTTAAATAACTTCTATGTTTATTGTCCGATCTCATTGAAATTTTTGGGGCAAGCAATTGTCGATAATATGTGTAACCAAACCAAATTTGCAAGGTCGTACCTTCAAAAATGGGTTTTTTGAACTTTTGGGGGGTTTGGGGGGTGGTATCCAAAAAGTGCAATATTTGTTACATGTGAATGCTATTCGAGATTATACATGCCAAATTTGGGGCCTCTAGCTTTTATAACTTTGAAGTTATGTCCCAAAAACGCAAGCGAAATTTATCGATAACTTTTAAACGGTACGAGTTATCGATAAAAATAAATAAACTTGATCTGTCCCGGGATTAGGAGAACTTATGTTCCAAATATGAAGTCTCTAGCTCTTGTAGTCTCTGATATCCGCGTGTTCATACAGACGGACGGACAGACAGACGGACATGGCTAAATCGACTCGGCTATTGATACTGATCAAGAATATATATACTTTATATGGTCGGAGATGCTTCCTTATGCCTGTTACATACTTTTGCACAAAACCATAATACCCTTTTTACCCATTTTTAATGGGTTCAGGGTATAATAATGCGCAGTACGCAGCCTCCATCATAATACCATTCGAAAAAACACTCTTGATAAGAAAAGATAAACATATATATATACAGTGTACATTTACTGATCAAATTACATAGTCTTTCCCAGAAAAATCCGAAAAAAGTCCGTGTGCTAAATAAAAGCCAGGAATTCAACTGCCGTATAATTTGAAAAAGTATTGTAAATGTACGCCATAAATTATTGGAATTAAATAACCCGTCGATATCTGTATAAAATAGAAAGTTAGTATAATATCGAAGAGAAATCAAACTACTTGTATTTTTAAAACTTGCGATTTTGAATTCTTTTTTATTAATTATGTGTTTAAGACATTAGCTGATATCTTAAGCATATCTAGATAATCTAATTTAAGGTTGCCTTCTTCAGAAGTACTCATTTATAGTACACACTTAATTTATGTAATATGCTGGGTTCCAAAAAAAAAATGACAACATGCGTTGCAATTTATTTTGGGCCTATTTGCTTACGGACTAGGAGCCGACAGCTGTGCTCTTCTTAACTGGATGCGTTTGCTCTCGAGGTGCTGCCTGATTTTCAGTGTTTTCTGATTTCTCTGCTGTCTATTAAGTGCATAATTGCTTGGTGCTGTGTCGATTCGGAACACAAATCCTTTATATACACTTAGCAAACCTATCCGGTATATGTAGACAATATATATATATATATATATATATGTGTGTGTGTGTATGTACATATGTATGTATATGTATGTTGTACCTATGCTTTCGATTTGTTGCTACAATTATAAAAATATGCGTGTATGATAAAAGTGAATTATGCTAATTCACTTTGCTATATAGAAACTCTGACTGATAACATGAGCGTACACTAAAGACTACTACGGCGACACGTATATTTAATATATATTCATATATATTGAATAGATATAAGATAACGCGCTGTGAGACTTGAGTTAGTTATACAATCTGTATATGGATATTGAATCCATTATAGGCAACGTATGTGTTTCGATTTGAAGTGCTAACAAAATACTTCAATGAATATATTTATATATATATATATATTGCATATATATATAAATTAGGATATAATATATATATATATATATATATATTAAATATTTATCATATTATGCACGTGTAGATGCGTGCATTTATCGGTGATAACATTCGCTTCAAATAAAATGAAATACAACTACGCTTGGTTCGGGTTTCGTTTTCGACTTGTCGCCGCACTATAAGAATTGCGACTTGTTTGTCTTGTGTGATCTGGACTTGCTGGGATTGACTTTGCACTTGAGCTGCGCAATGAGGTCGGAGATTTTCAGCGCTGGACCCACTTTCATGCCCAGCAGTGGCATTATATCATCCTTGGTCAGCTGTAGCAGACGCTTGCCATCGATCTTGTTGCGGCTGAAAGTGTCACAGTGTGGCGTACAGTCGTTAACGCGCAGAAACTGCGACACATCGTACACGTTCCAGCTGTCCGGCATCAGCTCCAGATGCGCATCACCCGAATCGACGTCGGCCAAGCGCGGAATGTACTTGCTGTTGCTGACGGCTGAGTTCTGTGTGGATGAAGAAAATGAACATTTTTAAAATGAACTAAAGATCATTTACAAGTTGCATTGGATTAGATGGCCGACGGGTATGGGCGTGGCTGGTTAGATATGGTTGTGGAGTCAGAGCTGTAAAAGACTGATTCATTTCTTATTTTACAACGAATTACAACATTTTCAAAACTAATACCAGCCATAACTTTCTCGAAACTAAGTCGATTTTATTTAAAAAGCAAAGGGTTTATTATCAAGGTTTGGGATCGAAATTTATGTATAATATATATAACAACTCGCTTATAGGGACGGGTTAACATTATTCGTTGATGTTCAAATTGTATCCGAATGAATCATTTCTTTACAGCCCTGCTGTGGGTATGAAATATTTGCAAGTACCAAAATAACAGTGCGTAAATATAAGTTATATACAAATTGCCATTAAGTTTTGCTGAATTTTTGATGATTTTGTTATTACATATGTTTATAGTAGAGGCGAGCAGGTGGGCGAGCGGGCGGTTGATTGATTGTTGCTACAAAAGCTATACGCACTATTATTCCAAAGTACTCACCTCAATGTAGCTAGTGGCTTTGCGACCCATAATTGGTGGCGCAGGAGATTTAGTAGTAGAAGATTTCTTTACCATTGTTTTGCTGCCATTGCCGCCGGCTGCTGGCGTTACCGTGCTGGCTGCACCAGCTGTTCCACCACCAATGGCCGCAAACTGATCCGAGTTCGATGTGGACTGTTCGGACATGTGGCTGGTGCTGCAATCACCATCGGCATCATCATCGGCCGCGCCATCATCGTCCTCATCCTCCTCGACCTGATTGTTCTCATAGAAGGCCGCGTTATGATGCTCCGGCTTCAGTTCCAGCTTAATGCTCAGCTTCGGCAAGTGCGGCGTGGTCTTCAAGGCAATCGTACGCGGCTTCACTGCTGAATTGGTAAAATTATAAATGGTAGCGTCTATAAGGTATGGAGTATTTGAAAGGCTCACCTGTCTGCGTGTTATTATCTTGTGGCGATTGTTTGGTACTGACAGCGCTGCCATTTCCATTGCCACCCTTTTTAGTCTTGCGCTTCCGCTGCACCTTGGCCTTAGGTGCCGGTTTCATCAGGTGCTGTTGCGCCGCACGCGGTGGTCCCTCCAGCTTGTGGCCAACGAGCACGCACCAGCCGGCCGGATAGATATCCGCCGATTCACAGTCCAGCCACTGATCATACTCGTCCGTCCAGCCATCGAAGTGCACCTTGAGCAGGCGACCAACAACACGCGCCACTGTCGCCACACAGACGAGACGCGGATCCATGAGATCGGCGCATTCGAGACTCATGCCCGTCTCAAAGCCGTGATCGGGCACCATGCGATGGAATAAATGCTGACCGGCCGCAACGGCGCCAGTGTCACGCAAGTAGCCGTCCCAGGTAAAGGTACGCGTATCGTAGCCATTGGGCGGCGTCACTGCTATGCTGTTCGAGTCACAGAAGCCAGCGGGAAAGATGCACGGTGACTTTTCATGGTAGCAGAACCTACAAGTAAATATAAAAAATTTGTCTAGTTTTTCCTTCTGGTGACTTGAAACTGACGGCCAAGGCTCACCAATCTGACCCTGAGGCATCTGGTTGATAAGAATCGATGCGTATCATCATGTAGCCAAATTTCAGCACAGCCATCACAGTGGCGGGACAGATGGAGGACAGATTGAGCGGATCGACGGCCTCTATCTTCATGCCCTCGATAAAGCCATTGGTTTTGCCATCCAGAAAGTATTCATCGAATGTGAAGTTCATCTTGAACAGCTCAATGGTTGCATCGTCCTCGTGTACCTCAATCATGGCTTCTCGGCCGGCTAAAAGGAATTTAAATAGTACGATTAAGATTTGTAAACAGAGCAATTGCAGCGTAAGTAAACCGATATTACAAAATTATACAAAATCGAACTATAAATACAAATATGTTGCAAAGAATTGTACCTAACATGCGCTCCAGGTAGTCCTGCGGCGCGGCCAGATTGTGTCCCACAGTGGTTGCCCATCCAACGGGATGTATAATGGGCGAATCCTCGTGAAACCAAAAGCCATCGTCCGAGTCAAAGTAGCGCAAAAAGAGGCGTTTGCCGACAATCTTGGTGACAGTGGCGAGGCGAACCTGCGAGATGCGATCCTTGTCGACGCACTCGAGATTCAGGCCTAGACGAAAGCGCGACTGCAGGCTATCATTGATCTTGTTATAGAAATTGGATGGCAATGTGCGGGCGCCGGACAAGCGACCGACTAGAAAATCCTTCCAATCCTTGTACTTGTGCTCAATGGTGCGGGGCGGTATCAAAGGCTTGCCACGCGTGGCGCACCAGCCGACCGAATGCACCTCGGCATTGCAGAGATTCACCCAGAAATCGTGGGAGTTCGTGTCGAAGCCCTCGTAGCTCATCAACGCCTTGTAACCCTTGATCTCCAGTATGGTGGCAACCCAAAACGATGTTGGCGTCTGACCCGGCTGTATGACCTCAATATTATCGCAATCCGTGTTCTCCACCTCCACCTTCATGCCCACGCCCAGATTGTCCCACACCTCATATCCAGGTGCATGCGGGAAGCAGGTAACGGGCGCCGCATAAAAATTCGGCTTGCCAAGGCGCGACAGCCAATCATAAGAGTGCGTCGGATCGTACATGCGCCGCCGTATACTAATGATCTTCTCCATCTGGGGGCACGGTGCCGGAAGACGTTCAAATTTGGGTATTTGCGGCAGCTCATCCTGCGGAAAGACATCACGAAATAGTCGCAAGGCTTTCGGCGTCGGCGCCGCATTCACAAATGTATTGTTGCTGCCGTTCGCTTCACTGCCGCTGGCTTCGGCTGGCGGCGCCGCAGCGTCCCCAACAGCGCCACCGTTCAGCGCCGCAATTGTCTCGTCTGTGGCCATCTGCACATTATTGGCAGCTGCATCGCCACCCAGCGACATTGGCTCTCCAAATCCATTCAGCTGTGTTATCTTCGACTGATCGGTAATGCGAAAACGATAGTTGGCATTTTTGATATGTGCCGCTTGCAGGGTCAGCTCAATGTCCGACTGTTGTTGCTGCTGTTGCTGTTGATCCTGTATATCCTGTGGCGATGCGAGGCCAGTTTCCAGCGACGCGTCTGTCATCTCGAGTGCCGGCGCTGGCGAGCTGCTGGCATCCATTTTGCTGCTGTTGAGCACCATCGAGTAAAGCTCACCACGTGCACAGGCCATGCTGCAGAAGCGACGCGATTTCGTGTAGAATGTGTGCTTCACACCGATGGCGCCACAGCGCTCACAGACAGCTGCAGAAGTAGAACATATTATGAGCGGATAATTCATAGAGATGGCACGTTAATATTATAGATCCTTTATGTCATATGTCATATACATACATATAGCTTGTAAACAGTTCACAATTGCCATTTCTTTCTCAGTTTACGGTATCGATTAGAGATGGGCACTTGTCGTGCTTTTTCGTGACACGACCAAATTTGGGGCCTCTAGCTTTTATAACTTTGAAGTTATGTCCCAAAAACGCAAGCGAAATTTATCGATAACTTTTAAACGGTACGAGTTATCGATAAAAATAAATAAACTTGATCTGTCCCGGGATTAGGAGAACTTATGTTCCAAATATGAAGTCTCTAGCTCTTGTAGTCTCTGATATCCGCGTGTTCATACAGACGGACGGACAGACAGACGGACATGGCTAAATCGACTCGGCTATTGATACTGATCAAGAATATATATACTTTATATGGTCGGAGATGCTTCCTTATGCCTGTTACATACTTTTGCACAAAACCATAATACCCTTTTTACCCATTTTTAATGGGTTCAGGGTATAATAATGCGCAGTACGCAGCCTCCATCATAATACCATTCGAAAAAACACTCTTGATAAGAAAAGATAAACATATATATATACAGTGTACATTTACTGATCAAATTACATAGTCTTTCCCAGAAAAATCCGAAAAAAGTCCGTGTGCTAAATAAAAGCCAGGAATTCAACTGCCGTATAATTTGAAAAAGTATTGTAAATGTACGCCATAAATTATTGGAATTAAATAACCCGTCGATATCTGTATAAAATAGAAAGTTAGTATAATATCGAAGAGAAATCAAACTACTTGTATTTTTAAAACTTGCGATTTTGAATTCTTTTTTATTAATTATGTGTTTAAGACATTAGCTGATATCTTAAGCATATCTAGATAATCTAATTTAAGGTTGCCTTCTTCAGAAGTACTCATTTATAGTACACACTTAATTTATGTAATATGCTGGGTTCCAAAAAAAAAATGACAACATGCGTTGCAATTTATTTTGGGCCTATTTGCTTACGGACTAGGAGCCGACAGCTGTGCTCTTCTTAACTGGATGCGTTTGCTCTCGAGGTGCTGCCTGATTTTCAGTGTTTTCTGATTTCTCTGCTGTCTATTAAGTGCATAATTGCTTGGTGCTGTGTCGATTCGGAACACAAATCCTTTATATACACTTAGCAAACCTATCCGGTATATGTAGACAATATATATATATATATATATATATATATATGTGTGTGTGTGTATGTACATATGTATGTATATGTATGTTGTACCTATGCTTTCGATTTGTTGCTACAATTATAAAAATATGCGTGTATGATAAAAGTGAATTATGCTAATTCACTTTGCTATATAGAAACTCTGACTGATAACATGAGCGTACACTAAAGACTACTACGGCGACACGTATATTTAATATATATTCATATATATTGAATAGATATAAGATAACGCGCTGTGAGACTTGAGTTAGTTATACAATCTGTATATGGATATTGAATCCATTATAGGCAACGTATGTGTTTCGATTTCAAGTGCTAACAAAATACTTCAATGAATATATTTATATATATATATATATTGCATATATATATAAATTAGGATATAATATATATATATATATATATATATATTAAATATTTATCATATTATGCACGTGTAGATGCGTGCATTTATCGGTGATAACATTCGCTTCAAATAAAATGAAATACAACTACGCTTGGTTCGGGTTTCGTTTCCGACTTGTCGCCGCACTATAAGAATTGCGACTTGTTTGTCTTGTGTGATCTGGACTTGCTGGGATTGACTTTGCACTTGAGCTGCGCAATGAGGTCGGAGATTTTCAGCGCTGGACCCACTTTCATGCCCAGCAGTGGCATTATATCATCCTTGGTCAGCTGTAGCAGACGCTTGCCATCGATCTTGTTGCGGCTGAAAGTGTCACAGTGTGGCGTACAGTCGTTAACGCGCAGAAACTGCGACACATCGTACACGTTCCAGCTGTCCGGCATCAGCTCCAGATGCGCATCACCCGAATCGACGTCGGCCAAGCGCGGAATGTACTTGCTGTTGCTGACGGCTGAGTTCTGTGTGGATGAAGAAAATGAACATTTTTAAAATGAACTAAAGATCATTTACAAGTTGCATTGGATTAGATGGCCGACGGGTATGGGCGTGGCTGGTTAGATATGGTTGTGGAGTCAGAGCTGTAAAAGACTGATTCATTTCTTATTTTACAACGAATTACAACATTTTCAAAACTAATACCAGCCATAACTTTCTCGAAACTAAGTCGATTTTATTTAAAAAGCAAAGGGTTTATTATCAAGGTTTGGGATCGAAATTTATGTATAATATATATAACAACTCGCTTATAGGGACGGGTTAACATTATTCGTTGATGTTCAAATTGTATCCGAATGAATCATTTCTTTACAGCCCTGCTGTGGGTATGAAATATTTGCAAGTACCAAAATAACAGTGCGTAAATATAAGTTATATACAAATTGCCATTAAGTTTTGCTGAATTTTTGATGATTTTGTTATTACATATGTTTATAGTAGAGGCGAGCAGGTGGGCGAGCGGGCGGTTGATTGATTGTTGCT
Organism: Drosophila flavopinicola; assembly: GCA_035042425.1. Taxonomy (NCBI): domain Eukaryota; kingdom Metazoa; phylum Arthropoda; class Insecta; order Diptera; family Drosophilidae; genus Drosophila; species Drosophila flavopinicola. Next base: position 3,817,957 of record JAWNLL010000476.1, on the reverse strand, counting down.
ACAAAAGCTATACGCACTATTATTCCAAAGTACTCACCGCAATGTAGCTAGTGGCTTTGCGACCCATAATTGGTGGCGCAGGAGATTTAGTAGTAGAAGATTTCTTTACCATTGTTTTGCTGCCATTGCCGCCGGCTGCTGGCGTTACCGTGCTGGCTGCACCAGCTGTTCCACCACCAATGGCCGCAAACTGATCCGAGTTCGATGTGGACTGTTCGGACATGTGGCTGGTGCTGCAATCACCATCGGCATCATCATCGGCCGCGCCATCATCGTCCTCATCCTCCTCGACCTGATTGTTCTCATAGAAGGCCGCGTTATGATGCTCCGGCTTCAGTTCCAGCTTAATGCTCAGCTTCGGCAAGTGCGGCGTGGTCTTCAAGGCAATCGTACGCGGCTTCACTGCTGAATTGGTAAAATTATAAATGGTAGCGTCTATAAGGTATGGAGTATTTGAAAGGCTCACCTGTCTGCGTGTTATTATCTTGTGGCGATTGTTTGGTACTGACAGCGCTGCCATTTCCATTGCCACCCTTTTTAGTCTTGCGCTTCCGCTGCACCTTGGCCTTAGGTGCCGGTTTCATCAGGTGCTGTTGCGCCGCACGCGGTGGTCCCTCCAGCTTGTGGCCAACGAGCACGCACCAGCCGGCCGGATAGATATCCGCCGATTCACAGTCCAGCCACTGATCATACTCGTCCGTCCAGCCATCGAAGTGCACCTTGAGCAGGCGACCAACAACACGCGCCACTGTCGCCACACAGACGAGACGCGGATCCATGAGATCGGCGCATTCGAGACTCATGCCCGTCTCAAAGCCGTGATCGGGCACCATGCGATGGAATAAATGCTGACCGGCCGCAACGGCGCCAGTGTCACGCAAGTAGCCGTCCCAGGTAAAGGTACGCGTATCGTAGCCATTGGGCGGCGTCACTGCTATGCTGTTCGAGTCACAGAAGCCAGCGGGAAAGATGCACGGTGACTTTTCATGGTAGCAGAACCTACAAGTAAATATAAAAAATTTGTCTAGTTTTTCCTTCTGGTGACTTGAAACTGACGGCCAAGGCTCACCAATCTGACCCTGAGGCATCTGGTTGATAAGAATCGATGCGTATCATCATGTAGCCAAATTTCAGCACAGCCATCACAGTGGCGGGACAGATGGAGGACAGATTGAGCGGATCGACGGCCTCTATCTTCATGCCCTCGATAAAGCCATTGGTTTTGCCATCCAGAAAGTATTCATCGAATGTGAAGTTCATCTTGAACAGCTCAATGGTTGCATCGTCCTCGTGTACCTCAATCATGGCTTCTCGGCCGGCTAAAAGGAATTTAAATAGTACGATTAAGATTTGTAAACAGAGCAATTGCAGCGTAAGTAAACCGATATTACAAAATTATACAAAATCGAACTATAAATACAAATATGTTGCAAAGAATTGTACCTAACATGCGCTCCAGGTAGTCCTGCGGCGCGGCCAGATTGTGTCCCACAGTGGTTGCCCATCCAACGGGATGTATAATGGGCGAATCCTCGTGACACCAAAAGCCATCGTCCGAGTCAAAGTAGCGCAAAAAGAGGCGTTTGCCGACAATCTTGGTGACAGTGGCGAGGCGAACCTGCGAGATGCGATCCTTGTCGACGCACTCGAGATTCAGGCCTAGACGAAAGCGCGACTGCAGGCTATCATTGATCTTGTTATAGAAATTGGATGGCAATGTGCGGGCGCCGGACAAGCGACCGACTAGAAAATCCTTCCAATCCTTGTACTTGTGCTCAATGGTGCGGGGCGGTATCAAAGGCTTGCCACGCGTGGCGCACCAGCCGACCGAATGCACCTCGGCATTGCAGAGATTCACCCAGAAATCGTGGGAGTTCGTGTCGAAGCCCTCGTAGCTCATCAACGCCTTGTAACCCTTGATCTCCAGTATGGTGGCAACCCAAAACGATGTTGGCGTCTGACCCGGCTGTATGACCTCAATATTATCGCAATCCGTGTTCTCCACCTCCACCTTCATGCCCACGCCCAGATTGTCCCACACCTCATATCCAGGTGCATGCGGGAAGCAGGTAACGGGCGCCGCATAAAAATTCGGCTTGCCAAGGCGCGACAGCCAATCATAAGAGTGCGTCGGATCGTACATGCGCCGCCGTATACTAATGATCTTCTCCATCTGGGGGCACGGTGCCGGAAGACGTTCAAATTTGGGTATTTGCGGCAGATCATCCTGCGGAAAGACATCACGAAATAGTCGCAAGGCTTTCGGCGTCGGCGCCGCATTCACAAATGTATTGTTGCTGCCGTTCGCTTCACTGCCGCTGGCTTCGGCTGGCGGCGCCGCAGCGTCCCCAACAGCGCCACCGTTCAGCGCCGCAATTGTCTCGTCTGTGGCCATCTGCACATTATTGGCAGCTGCATCGCCACCCAGCGACATTGGCTCTCCAAATCCATTCAGCTGTGTTATCTTCGACTGATCGGTAATGCGAAAACGATAGTTGGCATTTTTGATATGTGCCGCTTGCAGGGTCAGCTCAATGTCCGACTGTTGTTGCTGCTGTTGCTGTTGATCCTGTATATCCTGTGGCGATGCGAGGCCAGTTTCCAGCGACGCGTCTGTCATCTCGAGTGCCGGCGCTGGCGAGCTGCTGGCATCCATTTTGCTGCTGTTGAGCACCATCGAGTAAAGCTCACCACGTGCACAGGCCATGCTGCAGAAGCGACGCGATTTCGTGTAGAATGTGTGCTTCACACCGATGGCGCCACAGCGCTCACAGACAGCTGCAGAAGTAGAACATATTATGAGCGGATAATTCATAGAGATGGCACGTTAATATTATAGATCCTTTATGTCATATGTTATATACATACATATAGCTTGTAAACAGTTCACAATTGCCATTTCTTTGTCAGTTTACGGTATCGATTAGAGATGGGCACTTGTCGTGCTTTTTCGTGACACGACCCAAAACCAGTTGTGTTGCATGACAGTTTTGCGCAAGTGGCCATAAAAAACCAATATATCGGCTAGTGCCGAACATTTTCAAGGTTTCTTAGTCTTTTTAGAATTTTTGTAATTATATTGATTTCTTTCTTTTTTTATTTGTTTGTCTTATTAAATTAATTGAAATTGTTTGAAATTTGTGATGTGAAGTTATAGGAAAATCCTAAATCAATATATGTTCTGTACTATCGATAGCCGAATATAATATCCTGATGAATCAAATTGAAAATTACTGCACTGTACTCTTCTTAAAAATTGCATAACATTTTTTTAGAATCATTGCTTAATTCTAATTGACTCAGTCATAAACGCGAGGACTCGAATCACAGGATAGTACATGAGCTTTGTAATATCTTATTGTAGTCATAATCTATAGTTGGGCAAAGCTTTTTAAGAGCCAAATTAATAGTTTGCAGCCTGTATGTTGCAATACAATAATAGCTTTAAGATCTAACTGGCAATGATTACCTGATCCTTACAAATCTAAAACCCAAATACCGTTGATAAAAGTAACAACAATAAGTTTAGAGCACAAATCATAATAATAAAGTAAAGTCAAGTAAAGTAAAGTAAAGTGAAAGGGAGGCGAAAAAACACATACCCATGCCATCTTTCTGTATCGGTATGACCGAAGGATCAATGTTGCCCTTGTAGGCAATCGGTGTCTTTAGCACAAGTCCTGGCCTATTCACTGGCTCAATCTTACGCGTCTTGCGCTGCGCACGAATCGAGGAGCTTGGGCCAGCAGTGGAGCTGCTGCTACCGGATTTACAGCCGCCAGAGGCGATGCTATAGGGACGCATGACCTTTGCATTAGCGGCGACTGCTGCTGCTGCTGCTGCTACGGCGTTATCCTCGCCAGCTATGAGCATGTTGGTAAAGCCATTGCCACCATCGGATATGTTCAGGCCGGGCAGCCCTGTTACGCCCGCGGCATTGATCATGGCATGCGTGGTGCCCAGCAGCTTATGATGCAACAGGCCATCGCCCAGCGGCACGAGCAAATCATGATTGGGTATACTGGCCATGCACGTGGAGGAGGACTGTGAGATGTCCTTGTCCGACGAGGTCATAAAATCGGTGCCATCATACGAATTGTTCTCCTCGTTCATCATGACAAAATCATCAATATTTATGATCTCCTGCTTGGGCTCTAGGTCCGACATGCCGCCACTGGCGCCGCCATCATCATAGCCATCATCCAGCTGCCCATAAACCTGTTGATCATCATCGACAGCCGAATTGCTGACGCCCATCAGTGCAACGCCAGCATTGTTGCCATCATCGCCATCCATGACTTCGGCATAGTTTTGAAAGACAGCCGCTGCGGCAGATTGCTGCAACAGCTGCTGCTGCAGTCCGCCCATGTGGGCAAAGCCGTACAGATTGTTTGTATTGGTGGCAATTAGCGTTCCTGGCTGTACGCCCAGCGCTGCAGCGGCCGCAGCCGCCTGTCCTGTGAAATCCCCCCCAACAATGCTCATCATGGGACTCATATCCTTTTTTTTGGTTGTGATGGTGGTGGTGTTGGAGTTGGAGGTGTTGTTGTGTGTCAAGTTGGGTGGTGTGAAGTTTTGTGTTGAGTTCAGTTCAGATGTAGTTGTTGTTTTTTAATTGGCAGTTGGATACAGTTGACAGTTGAATGGATACGGATACGGATACAACGTAACCAATACATAAATCATAGAAAAGAAAGTAGAAGAAATAAGTAAACAAATTCCAATTTTTAACTAAAGCAGAAACATATGATACATATTGTACAGATATACAAGGATAACGGATGTTTTCATGAGTTAGATTATCAACTAGCTGGAATTACCGGAACTTGCAACGGGCAAGTCTTTTTCACCTTTTTTTTCCATCCGTTGTGGTGAATTTATCAAACCCGCTTTAGCATTCATTATTTATGTAGAGCTTTTGAAATAGGTTCAAAATTAATCGGATGAATATATACAACCCAAATCTCCAGTTTTTATACAGAGCTGATTTTATACAATTGATTGTTTAAAATGAAAGAAAAAGTCTTGGCCCGAGCAAAGCCGGTTAATACCAGCTGGTTCCAGCAAAGTTCTAACATAAAATTTCTTAAATAAAAAGCAATAAAAACACCCGCTACACAAATTGGGCATAATACCCAATACGATTATGAATACGCATATCGTAAATTCTCGATGTAAAACTAATTTCCAAGCCTAACGAATTTGTTTAGTCTAGTAAATGTGCAAGCTTAGCGGGAACAAATATTTATATACATATATACACATGTGTGTGGGGCTTGGCTTTAAGGACTTACCAATGTGGGCTGATGTGACATGTCCTCCATAACGGACAGACCGACTGTTGAGTGACCGAGCAGAGTGGCAGCATCCTCCAGTGAAATGCGCTCCGAGTTGTATTGACTGCTCATCCACATCATGCGCAATTCGGCCGGATTCATTGTTATTATTATTGTTGTTGTTGCCGCTTCAGTATGTTAGTTGATTACTGTTTCTTAAGTTCGGATTTCAAAGCGTCTTTTTGCTGTGGCATTTGTGAGGCAATTTTCTGGGCTGCAATGGAAATATACACAAGTCACAAACACATACACACGCACATATACACACATTCACATAAACAGACTCCTGCACTTGCTGACCATATGGACCCGAGAGCGGCGCCTGTTTCTGTTTCTGATTCTGCTTCAGTTCCGCTTCTGTTTGTTTCCCCTCTTTTTTTTTTTTGTTCTCTTTGAACGAAATTGAAGTGCAGCTGCTGCCAAAATGCTTAACGATTTGCGCTGCGTGGCGACCGCAATAATAAACTTTACAAATCACTTGCTTTTAATGTTATCAACTGTTGTTTGCTAAAAGCGATATAGTTTGTAGCAGTTTTGGTCATTTTTAATGCTTTACACTCGCTCGAAAAGTCAATGAAGCGCACCGTGCGACCAGACGACGAACGAACGAACACAAAAGAAAACTCACAAATCGCTCCTCGCGCAACAAAAAACTTACATTTGAGCGCAACTAACACGCTGTTGCTCATGTAATTTGTTTTGCCCACATTTGTTGCTAGTTTTTTTTAACGCATTTGTTATTTAAGCAACATTTAGCCAGATTTTGGCATTCTTTTACGCGCAAATTTAATGCTAGTTTTGCGATGATTGGTGATGCGTAAACGCTTATTTGCCGATATTTTACTATGTGTTATTGTCTGGCTGTAAATCGCGTGGAACAGCCAGTGCTGTGAAATGCATTTGTTTTTAATTGTTGATGCTGTGCAATATATATACATACACATTCGAAAATAAGGTTAACATGCAGTTAAAAATAGTTGTGATAATAAATATGAGCATAAAAATAAATTGACTAGATTTAACATTTTGTATTCAAAGTCGGAATAGTAAATACTATGGTGTATTTATGACATGGTGATGTCAAAGTGTACTTTTAAGCATCTTTAATAAATAGGACATTTACAGTGCTAAAAACAATACATTTTGTCAAAGGTGAATTTTTTGAATTATGAAAAAACGATACACATATCGATAGTATATTTCTGGGCGACATAAGCCAACACTGAACTTGTGCAAGAGAAAACAATGACAACGAAAATAAATAAATAACCAAACACAACAATAACAAACCATAAAAATATATACATATATAACTAGAAGAAAATGCCTGAAAGTGCATTGCCGGAGCAGATACGTGCTACATTGGGTGGCACCACTTTTGGCCAACGTCGAGAAGACATATTTCGTCGACTGCAGAAAACTGCGCAACAAACCAGCCAAATTTACAGTGGAAAACGTGAATTAGCGACGGAAAAGGACGATGTTGTGCAGGAGTTATGCGAGGCGCTGGAGGAAACACTTAACTACGGACTGCGACAAACGCTGAATCTGACATTTACCGCTGTCAGCATATTTCAAAATATGCACGAGATTGTAACAGGTGGTGGCTCGGGAGGGGGCGGAAACAGCAGTAATGAAGTCACCTTCTGGGACTTTTGTGAAACGCAGTTAACGCCGCACGAGCGTCAGCGCTACGCTGGTCTCAAGCAGATCTGGACGAAGCATGGACGCGGACGCGCCTTCATCCGTGCCACGCTCAACGAGAAGCGACTGCAGAGCCATGTCCTCACCTGGCTGAGCGATGAGGCGCAACTGCAGCGATATTACACGCCCTGGTCGCTGCTACTTAACGACGAGGCGGTAAAGAAGCTGCCCGAGATCCTAGACAGTCTCAAGGATGTGCTTTTCGCTCTCAATGTGGAAAATCCCGATCTGAATGCAGCCAAACGACTGTCGGCGCCCGGATTGAACATTGTGAGAGAGGAGCCCATTATATTTGCGCCGCAGCCGGTTCCTGTCGCTGCACGCAGGCAAGGACGCGTAGCGGCCGCTGTGGAGCGACCCATTGTGTGCGCCACCTCTACAGAGGATCTGCTGGGTGCCCTGAAACCCCGCGAAATGCTAGAGGTGCAGCAGCTTACATCCAAGGAGGCAGTGGAGCAGCATATACACAACATGCCCGAGTTGCCCATGAGCGCTACGCCCTGTGATCCCATAGAACCAGAGCTGGAGTTTCTAAAGACACCACTGCCCGATGTTTATCCCGAACAGGATTTCACGGAGGCGGCAACGCATATGACGGATCCGGAACTATTTGAGGATCGCAGTGATACTTCCTCGCAGTGGAGCAAGTCCTCCTCGTCGGCGAATGGCTTCAATGGCAGTCATCAGGCTACACAGCTGGCAGAGCAGGTCACTCAGTTAACCGAACGCTGCGCGCTGCTGGAGACACGTGTGGCCGAACTGAATCTACAAAATCGTCAGCTCATTCGCCGGCTCACCAAACAGTTCAACGAGACCGGCATCGATCCGAGCTCATCGTTTTGCTCCAACTTTCTCATAACCATTCCACAAGTGAAACTTGTTAAGTCGCACCGTTCCGGTTCACACTATGTCTATGAGCTGCATATAACTATGCGGCAGCGGTTGGAGCACTGGACTCTCTTTCGGCGGTATAGTGAATTTAACAAACTACACAAGTCCTTGCTGCGCACGCATCCCAAAATTATTGCCGCCGTTGAGTTTCCGCCGAAAAAGCATTTTGGCAACATGAATCTCGTGTTTGTTGAGGAGCGACGACAGCAGCTGCAAATCTATATGCTTAATATCATGGAAGCCCTGCCCCAGGTGGAGTCGTGCAAGTCCAAAGCGGAATTGCAAAAGGTTTTCCCATTTTTTCGCGAGCGATAGCATTATCACATTGAAAAGCTGAAAACAAAAACTGGACCAAACTTTAAAAGTTGCAAGTATTTTTTTCATTCGTTTAGCTTAGTCTGTTATGTTTATGTACATGTGTAAAGCGGGAGCAGGGCTTGTTAACAGTCACCAAATGCTGTACAATTATGATATTAAATAAAATTAATCTGACTTATTGCAAAACTATTCAAATTCAGCGGTAACTACTTAGGTATCGATGCTTGTTGGCATAGCAATTTTCTACCGACATCGATACCAAAACATCGATGACAAGCTAGCAGCTGTTTAATTTAATTTAGAGCTTCTCTATCACTTTTTTCTTTTGAAAATTAAAACATAATTTAATTAAAAGCTTTACTTAGAGCATTTTGCCACGAACTGCATTGAACAAATTTCTATAAGCTTTATGAGAAAAACTTGAAATCCAATAACAGCGCGCTGTTATTAACATTGCAGCAAATGTTAAGATATTGGGGTGGCCACAGCTGTCGGCTGCAGAGCCAACCACCCACTAAGTGCTCAGTCTGTGCTAAAATCTTCCGGCTGAGAAGGCTGAAAATTTTAATGTGCGGCTGGGTTATCGTTTAAAGTCCAAATTTCGAGTGTTTATAAATAGTTGAAAATTCTACGGAGAAAATCGCGTAATTATGGCAGCGAGATTAATGAACGCACAGGCACAGGTACGTTTGATGCCTAAGCTTGTCCCTTTACATACAAGAGGCTGCGGGAGCGGGTTCCAGTGCAACCACACACACACACACACCCGTATACATATGAATATGAAATCAATGCTGATAACAATATTAAACTCCAAAAGCAAAATGCAAAAAAAGTGTACAAATTATTTGTTTTCATATGCAAACGAGCTGTTCAGTTAAAAGTCGCTCGCAAAGCGAATTATAATTTTTTGCGTTGCGCTTTTTCTAACCTAAAAAACCAAAGGCAAAAGTTGTTACCTAATCGAAGTATGTTCTTTGCAGTTCTTTCAATTGCAAAGCATAGTGGATAATTTGTTGTCTCTATGTGTGTGTGTGTGGGTGTGCCTAAATGTTAAATGCATGCATGGTAGCAACAATTTGCCACAATTTTGTACAGCTTGCAATTCGTGTATTTATATAAGCATCGTTATTCAACTGGCGAAATCGCTGGCGAGGAAGCCTCTCATATATCTTAATTGTTCTTATCTGGTGACACTTTGATAGTCTTTTTATAATACTGTATGGAAAAAAATTTGCAACGGGTGTTTTATTTTAGTGTGTGTGAAATTCACGTCACGCATGCTCCCGTATTTTTCCATTTGCATGAGCTAAACTGTATTTAAATAAGCAAATTATAAATAAATAAATAAATTTTGACAATAACTGTTGTTTAATATGGGGGAGTTCAATAACACTTCCAAGGCCCACGCATTTCTCTATGCTCTCTGCCAATAAAGCTAATGACCTTTTGGCGAAATTACTTTTCGCATTTGTTTGTTTTTATTGCTATAGATCACGTGCCTGCATACTGAGTGTTTGAAATAATACGTATATACTATATGTAATGAAATATACTAAATAAATACAACTATTTAAATAAGACCGATAACATTTTTTGCTACTCAACCCTTATCGGCTAAACTGTTGATACAGCCGGTCAAGTTAATTAATAATATAAGTACCCATGATAGGTTAATCAATTATTATTTATTGCTATCACAAGGTTTACGCGTTGAGCAAACACAAATTACTCAACAATGATTTCTGTTGCATTATTTATAGAGTTTGACTAGCATAAATGTTTACCCAATCGCATTAATATGTTAATTGATAATAACGTTATGTTATTAATCCTTTACATGTCAATTGCATAACATTTAGATGTTAGTAAAGAGCTCGTCTGTTATCTGTCAATTGAAAGTTTAATCCTCTAGTGATTAGACTCATCATTGTTAATGCATTTTGTTGATTTGGTTTTCGTTCTATTTTTAAACCGTTTTCTGTCTAGATTTTTCTCTATATTGATTTTGTCTTCTGAAAGTGGTCGGTAGAAATAATTAATAAGTAATTAGTTATAATATCAATGTTATGTTATGATAACAAAACTTGGCATAATAATAAATCAAAATAGTAGAAAGAACATACAAATTTACGTAAAAGCGTGAAATAATCAACGGAATTATCTATTAAAAAACTAAAACTAATTAAATTCGTATGGTGCTAATTACTAAATGTCTTATGTAACTTGCTTTTACTAGGTGTGCAAACTGGGCAAACATGTCGTCGATCCGATGGCGCGTCAATTCCATGCTTCCTGCTACACCGCTTCTAAGGTGGCGATGTCCAAGTTCGACTCGGGCGTCTATATGCCCTACGACAAGCTGAGCCAGCGTCTGGATGTGGTGAAGGATCGCCTCAATCGTCCACTGACGTTGTCCGAGAAGGTGCTATATTCGCATCTGGACGATCCGGTCAATCAGGATATTGAGCGCGGCACATCGTATCTGCGCCTGCGTCCCGATCGCGTCGCCATGCAGGATGCCACCGCACAGATGGCCCTGCTGCAGTTCATCTCGTCCGGCCTGAAGAAGGTGGCCGTACCCTCGACGGTGCACTGCGACCATTTGATTGAGGCGCAGATCGGTGGAGTCAAGGATTTGGCCCGTGCCAAGGATCTGAATCGTGAGGTCTACGACTTTTTGGCCTCGACATGCGCCAAGTACGGTTTGGGCTTCTGGAAGCCCGGCAGTGGCATTATTCATCAGATCATCCTGGAGAACTATGCCTTCCCCGGCCTGCTGATGATCGGCACCGATTCCCATACGCCCAATGGCGGCGGTTTGGGTGGCCTGTGCATTGGTGTCGGCGGCGCCGATGCTGTCGATGTCATGGCCGACATCGCCTGGGAGCTTAAGTGCCCCAAGGTCATTGGTGTCAAGTTGAACGGCAAGATCAGCGGCTGGACATCGCCCAAGGATGTCATCTTGAAGGTGGCTGACATTTTGACGGTGAAGGGCGGCACTGGCGCCATCATTGAGTATCACGGCAAGGGCGTCGATTCCATTTCGTGCACGGGCATGGCCACCATTTGCAACATGGGCGCCGAGATCGGTGCAACGACCTCTCTGTTCCCCTTCAATCAGCGCATGGCCGATTACCTGAAGGCCACCAGTCGCAGTGGCATCGCCTCGGAAGCGCAAAAATACCAGGCCAAGGTGCTGACACCGGATAGCAATTGCGAGTACGATGAAGTGATTGAGATCAATCTGGATACGCTGGAGCCGCATGTGAATGGTCCGTTCACACCCGATTTGGGTCATCCCATTAGCAAGCTGGGCGATAACTCCAAGAAGAACGGCTATCCCATGGACATTAAGGTCGGCCTCATTGGCTCCTGCACGAATTCGTCGTATGAGGATATGGGTCGTTGTGCCAGCATTGCTAAGGATGCCATGGATCATGGCATCAAGTCCAAGATCCCATTCAATGTGACACCCGGCTCCGAGCAGATTCGCGCCACCATCGAACGTGACGGCATCTCGGAGGTCTTTGACAAATTTGGCGGCACTGTGCTGGCCAATGCCTGCGGTCCCTGCATCGGTCAGTGGGATCGCCAGGATGTGAAGAAGGGCGACAAGAACACCATTGTCACCTCGTACAATCGCAACTTCACCGGTCGCAACGATGCCAATCCCGCTACCCATTGCTTCGTCACCAGTCCCGAGTTGGTCACCGCTCTGTCCATTGCCGGTCGTCTTGATTTCAATCCGTTGACGGATGAGCTCACCGGCTCCGATGGCAAGAAGTTCAAGTTGAAGGCTCCGTTCGGTGATGAGCTGCCCGCCAGGGGCTTCGATCCCGGACAGGACACCTACACCGCCCCACCACCAGTAAGTTTTCAATTATATATCTATATACAGCACCATGACCACAATTTGTTTTCCTTGCACTAACAGAGCGGCGAAACCATACAGGTCGCTGTTGATCCCAATTCGACGCGCCTGCAGCTGTTGGAGCCCTTCGATAAGTGGAACGGCAAGGATCTGGCTGACATGACTGTTCTGATCAAGGTCAAGGGAAAGTGCACCACGGATCACATCTCCGCTGCTGGCCCCTGGCTAAAGTATCGCGGCCATTTGGACAACATCTCCAACAACATGTTCATTGGCGCCACCAACTACGAGAACAATGAGATGAACAAGATCAAGAACCAGCGCACCGGCAGCTGGGGTAATGTGCCCGAGGTGGCACGCGACTATAAGGCCAACAACATCCGGTGGGTCGCTGTCGGTGATGATAACTACGGCGAGGGCTCCTCTCGCGAGCATGCCGCTCTGGAGCCACGTCATCTGGGTGGACGCGCCATCATTGTGAAATCGTTTGCACGCATCCACGAAACGAACCTCAAGAAACAGGGTCTCCTTCCGCTGACCTTCGCCAATGCCGCCGATTACGACAAGGTAATGTCCAAATGAAGGATAGCAAACCAACATCGGATTATAATATTTTATATATGTATATATTATTTTCAGATCCAACCCACAAGCAAGATTACGCTGGTGAATCTGAATGGCTTGGCGCCCGGCAAGCAAGTCGAATGCGAGGTCAAGAACGGCGACAAGGTGGACAAGATTAAGCTGAACCATACGCTCAACGACTTGCAGATTGGTTGGTTCAAGGCTGGCAGCGCTCTCAATCGCATGAAGGAGTTGGCCCAATAAGTTACTTAACAACACACCCCACTCGAGTCGCCCCTCTCCCCCATCACACACACACACACACACACACAACAAACTGAAGACACAATATACTTACTACAAAATCCGACATGAAACGCAAGCAATCAAATTATGGTATTTTAATTTTTATTGAATTTTTTGTGCGAATTGCTTTTAATTGATTTTATTCAGTGTCGAAAGTGCTAATAGTAAAACTTATGTAATCGAAACGTTGGCGAAGCAATTGTGAAAACACTTTTATATATACACTTATACATACATTTATTATTATATATATTTTCGTTGACCTTTGTTTTGCGAAATTTGTTTGCTGCGAATGCGAATAAAACTAATTGTAATATGTATGAAAAAACCAAAAAATTCTTTTACTTTGCCTTATTTTTTGATTTTTAAAGCGGACAATAAGTAGCCACATGTGCACGCTCACATAATCCTTTCACCCAGGACATGTGCAGCTCATCTCCCTCATTAACATTTGTTTTAATTTAATTGTATCAATTATATAACTAAAACTTAAATCATAGATTGTTGGCTATATTAAACGAATAAATGTTTAAACTCAACTAAACATTTCAAGCTCACTGATCTTAACTTTTAGTGTCAGAAATTGTCTAAAATTTACAGTCTATTATTATGGCCAACAAAGAGTCTCTACAGGCAACTAGTTCCATCTGCTTGACAAACTTAGCTTGTCTCTCGCCGCGCAACAAACGCAAATGGCGTCACAATTTCAAGCTCATCGATTTGTACAAGGAGCACGAATGCCTGTGGATGGAGAATCACAAGGACTTTTGCAACTTTGCTCTAAAGGAGGAGATCTGGGATCAGATCGCCAATAAAATGACAAACCGTGCCCATCCCGATCCCTCGCCCGAGAAGTGGAAGCGTCTGGTGGTCAAGTGGCGCTACAAGGTCCAGCTGGAGCAGCTGCATCAAGAGGAGGCCAGATTCTATGATAAGGTCGATCAGCTGCCGCCAAAACTACGCTATTCGGACAAATTTCAGTTTTTATTGAGGCACATGTTCGATAGAAAGAAGCCAGTGAAGAAAGTTGTCCAGATGGTAAGCATATAGATTGGATTTGACACTGTGTAAAAATAGAGCTTTTTGTTCTAAATGCCTTTAGTCAGAGCATGCAGCTGAAGTCGTGCCTGCTGCTAAGCCCCAGGTGAGTCTCTCGGCCAAGTGCATGCGCTTGGGTCGCGGCATGAGCAAAAGCCGCACATCCTTTGGCCACAAGCTGCAAGCGTTGGAGACCTTGAGGAATAGGCGACGCAGCACGCTCAGCCTTACGCCGGAGGCCTTTCAACAGCTTCCGTAGTTTGGGGCTCATGAACTGAAAAATGAACAATGAACATTTCTGTGTGCCTTCATAAAACTCGAGAATATATTTACATATAGCCTTTTTCGATTTTATTACATTTCTTTTGTTTTGTTTTGTTTTTTTTTAGTTTTATCATAATAATTTGTTTTGCTGTGGTTTTTTTTTGCCATTTAAATAGTAAAACGTTTTTATATAACAATTCATAATTTTAGCTTACAATAGTTACTCTTTTGTTTTTTCTCTTTTATTTCGTACTTCTTACAATTTTCTGTTTTGCAAACACTATTTCTCCGAAAACAGTTTTCATGCAAATATACAACGTTCAGAACATGATTTTGCATTAATTTATAATATGTATATATATATATATACATAATAAATATATGTATGTGTATATATATGCATATATACATATATATTCAATTATGTATATAACTAAAAAATGCGTAAATAAAATGTTTTTGTTTGTTTGTTTTCTTCTTACGTGTTGTGTTTAAGTTTCCTTTTCATAAAAGGAACAAATCGCACATGCTTTAGAACATGTTTACTTTAAATATAGGCCAATAATATTTTGACATCTGGTGTTATTTTCTGTTTTGTTTGACATCGTTTCGCGTTACTTTTAACAACAAAAATTAATCGATATTATAAACCTGAATTGTTTTTGTTAATATTGTATTTCCGTTTTGTTGGTTGTTGTTGTTGTGGTTTTTGTTTTTGTTTTTGTTAAAGCGGCACTCTAAATTGTATTAACGCTCAGTTGCTCTCTCAGTTGAATTTGTTTGCTCTATAGCTGTTAGCTGTCCCAGAATTGAGTACGAGCAGCAGCGGCACCTCTGCTATTGTCTCGTGCGTCTCTCGTGTTGTTTACCATGCTGTAGTAGTAGTAGTAGTAGTTTATTGTTGCTACATATCTCTATTTCTATGAAATGGCTGTTGAAAGTTTTGGTTTGAACGCATCATTCCCACTCGGTGGTGCCGGGCGGCTTGGCTGTCAAGTCGTACAGCACTCTCGAGACACCATCCATTTTCGAGATATCGTGCACTATTTGATTTAGAACCTGTCGCAACAAATGTACATATTTAATAATGGATTCTAAATGATATAATATTCGATTAATACGCACTTGCAATGGCAGTTGAGCGGAACCAGGCACTGCTGGCACACCCGTCATAAAATCGTTCGTTATGAATGGACGCAAAACCACCGATCTTCTGCAGGAGGGCGTACGATTAATGGGATCACGATCAAAGTGCACTGGTATGAGAACGACGGGCATTTGTGAGATTTTCCGATACAAACCGGCTTGCATAATAATCTGTCAATAAATATATAGCATATAAGTACAAAAATTGAATTTAATAGATTTCGATTTGTAAACTCACCTCATTGGCAATGGCATCCGCTTGCCGGAGCTGCGCCAAAACCACAGTGTTGAGAGTTGTGTGCGTTATATCCGTGACCAGATACTGCACGGGCTCGCCAAAGATATAACAGACTCGGTTCACATTATGCAATATGCGCGGTATAATTTTGGCCAAAAATAACAGATCCGCCCAGTTGGGCTCCTGACTTGTCGTCGACAAGCCCACCACATAGCTATAGGTGCGCTTATCACCCTGCACACCCACCGAACGCACCGGCAACAGCGTTGCCTGTATATCCGAATTGGCAGAGATGCGCAGCAATTCCGTTTGCTCCGCTTCGCTGGTGGCGCCCGTTACGCGATTGATGAGCGCATGATTCTTCTGCTGTTTGTTCTTATAGTCGACAATAACGCGTGCAATGACCTGGAGGGAGCGATTGAAGTTTAGTTGCATTTAAGCTTTGTGTACTGTTGATTGTTACATGCCTGTGTCTCCGAGTAATCCTTTTCCATGTAGGCTTCCTCGGCACAGAGCACACGTATGGCTAGACCGGGTCCAGGGAAAGGCTGTCGCTCGACCAGTTCCGCTGGCAGGCCCAGATCATTGCCCAGATCACGCACCTCGTCCTTGTGGAAGTCACATAATGGCTCTACAACACGTCCGGCTGTGCGCAGCTCTCTGCAAATGAGTTAAAGCCGCATTAAACACTCACTTAAGGATACTTTTCGATGTTTTCATGAAATGTTAATTGTATCCTTGGCATCGCAGTGCCGTAACACTTGCCTACAACTTGCGGTAGGTTGAATTTCATTAAAATGCTTGGCTGCGTTTATATGTTCCATAAATGGACAACTTTCCGATATACAGAGAATTTTGAAATAATTTCCCAAGGCATACCAAACAACAAACTGAAATAATATGAGATATCTTGAATAGTCTATCGCTCTACCGAATCAGATCCGTGTCATTGTGATGCGTCTTGATCGTCTCGGCATTCGTGCTGACCATGGTCGAGGCGGATTCAATCAGATCGGGCCGCAGTGTGCCCTGTGCCAGCAGCACCTCCTCCGGCTTTAGTTTCAGCTCGGCGACCACATCGTTGGTCACCTTGACGAATATATCACCAATGATTTTACGCTTCTCCTCGGGATTGTAGGTCTGACATAGCATGGGCGTTTCAACCACCGAATATTGACCGGGCCGCTTCACTTGCGTGGTGCCCTTGAGGAACGTGTAGCCTTCCTTGCGCACTATTAGATCGATGCCAACGTCTCGCAACGAGCGCTCCACCTTTTCGCTTTCGTTCTTACGCATGAAACCTGTACGTGAAGAAAAAATCGTAGACAAATTCTTAATCAAGTGGAATATAAAGCAATGCCCGATGTTGATCGATTTCGCTTAATTATTGTGAGCATTACATTGTGATTGTTATAATGTTATTTTCATACAAGAACTTTTCTTTTAAATAATTGTAATTCGAGCGAGCAGTTTGCATAGAAACAGACGGACGTAAATTTATGATCTCTCTTGACCAATAATTATATACTTAATATATTCTTGATGTCTGCTTTCATATCGTCATAAAAATGAAATGCCCAACGGTATAAATAAATGCTAGCACTAAGCATTACCATTATCCACATGCACAGCAATTATCTGGCTGGGATGCAGCGCCCGTCGCAGCAGCGCTGCACACACACTCGAATCGACGCCGCCACTGACAAGCAACTGTGTTGAAAGAGACAGTTTAAATTACTTTTCAATGAGCTTTGGATGTATGCTCGACTTACCAACACTTTGCTGTTGCCCACTTTTTCACGTATATAACGTATGCATTCCTCTTTTCGACTACCCATGGTAAAGTTTGGCGTTAGTTCGCATATATCATATAGAAAATTGGAGAGTATCTGTTTGCCATTGATGGTTAGATCGACTTCTGGGTGGAACTGAACGCCATAGATCCGCAATACCTCATTGTAAATGGCTGTCACAATGCGATTCGTTGACCAGCCGCCGACTTTGAGTTTATCGCCCACACGATCCACGCTGTCACCATGGGTGAGCAGCACGGACTGTGTGCGGCTGAGGCGACTGCAAGAGATGTAAATAAATAGATTTACTTATTAACTGAATAACAAGATGTGATTCTAAATCGCAAATAATTATAATTTCAAAAGAATATTAGTAAATTAAAGACTTCATTCTATAGATTCATTTTAAGACAGTCGATGGCAATGTAAATCATAATATCCGAGCTGTATATTAGTATAAATGTAATGCCACGTGTAGATCAGTTTATAGACTGCGCGAAACTAAACTGTTCCTGGCATCGTTTCTTTAATCTGGCAGTATTGTATCAGCGCTCAAACAAGCTTACAACTTGAACGCTTTCTTGTTGCTGCCGTTGACCCGGTTAAAGATTTAGGCATCTAGGTGATAAGCTCACCTGAACAACGGACAAGAAGTTTCAATCTCAATATTCTGCTGACCATCCTCTCGCACATCCGTCTTGAGTACGGTGCCACCGAACTCTTTGTTGATCAACTGCATGCCATAGCAGATGCCGAGCATAGGGATTTTTAGCTTAAATAGATCGGGATCGTATGTGGGCGCATCCTCGGCATAAACGGAATTGGGACCGCCGGATATGATGATGCCCCGATAGCCGCCATCACGTATCGTTGACGCTGGCGTATCCAGGGGCAAAATATCCGATTCGACCAGAAGTTCGCGCACTTTACGATCGATGACCTGAACGAAAAATAATCAGTTTAGTTAATTTATAGAAAATTGAGCTAATCGATTGCTTACCTTGCCATACTGTGCGCCAGCATCGAGTATAACAATTTTATCGTGTTGCAGTCCATTCTCCGCTTTCGTTAGAAATATATTTGAACTCATATCTTTATCGTTGCAGCACTATTCGGAAAGAAGGAGAGAGATGGCGTGATTAACAGCTGGCGTTAATGTTAACTCAAGTAGCAGTAAACTGCAACTGGCAATATGCGCCAGATTTCTCAGCCTATTTATATATGCCAATATTTATGTATATGTATGGAATCTGTATGTCAAGTCTGGCTGTGTAACTGAAGCAGGTGCATCAAGGTCGAAATTGAATTTAAAGCAGTATCAAATGCGATAAACAAACAGGGCTAGAAACACATACCGGTAAAATCTTGTGGATCACACGTAGAATCATTCAACATGCAGGCCAAAGTGTTCTACGATAGACAACAAACATTTCCATTTTGGTCAAACAGCAATGAAGTAACGAACAAGGTGGGTGGGCGGAGGGGTCAAAAGGCGACGCCTTCACAATAAATTGAACATATTTTTTTTCTTTTGTGAGCATAAGCTGAGGGGGTGAACTTGACGTAAGTCGAGGCAAAAAAACATCGGATTTCGACTGTGAAAAATGCACACTGGGCCACTTAACATATGTAGGTTTTTGTTTTTTTTTTTTTTTGCACTGTGGGACCCTTGACGGGGTCGCGACAGATGACATGCAGAAAGAGTGTGAGAGAGGTGTTATGTGTGTGAGCGAGAAGAGCAGAGGAGAGGAGAGCAGCAGACAGGCAGGCAGATGAAAACTCAAAACACGCGCTGAGGCAATGCCAAATGCCGTGGAATGCGAAAATGCGTAAAACGAAATGTGCGAAAAAGTGCAACGGTAAATGTGCAATGTTTGGTTACTGTTGTTATTGCTGTTTGTGTGTGTGACTGGCAACTCTATGATGTACATTTTAAAAGCTCTAGCGGATCAATTAACTGTGTGCCCGTTTCAGTCAAAGTTGCATTTGCGATAAGAGCAGCGACAGCAACAAACACAAGTCAAAGGCTATCAACAAGCAGCAAAAACAACAGCATAATTGCAATATGAGCTGCGCTTAGGGGACACACGTGGGGAAATCATGGTCTTGAGCCAAGCTTCTAACCACAAAACGACCAAGTAGCAATTTGTAAGCGCATACAAAAGTCGGTCACAAGAACACGCATTTTGCTAACGCAGAATTGCAAAAATAAAATGAAAAAATGTGTTTGATGCGCGTTGCTGCCTGATGTTGCATTTCTTACCTGCGTACTAATTGCCGGGCGGAGCAAAGGTAGAAAACTTTATGCTTAAACACTAAATACAATATTGTGGGTGCGGAATCACGGTATGCTCGGGATTTATGCACTCTTTTTACTTTTCTTTTCGTTTTTCTTATTTTTTTTTGGCAAATCGACACCGCGTCCGTCTCCGCAAATATATATTTCGACAATTTTCAGGGCTTTACGCGAGCGGCTGCATTGGGCGTGTAGGTGTCTGATTGATGTGGCGTATTATGCTTGTCTATTTGACAGGCGGATAGACGCGATTTAGCACTGTCGAGAGCATTAAAATTTAAATATTACGGTGCTCCGCTACTAAACTTTTCGTGAATAAAAGCCGAAAGATGACATATTGACGAAGAAACTAGTGTTGGGTTGCGCATGCATGAAAATGAACCAATGACTCCACTGAACGAGCTGTCAATGTTTAAAATTATTTATTTTGTTGTGGGTTAATAACATGTGCTGCAAGCACATGCATATAACAGCTAATTGATTTGCTGATTTATTACATGCATACTTGCTATTTTGGTAAGCAATGACAAAGCAGTCTTCACGAGATAAGTCAATGAACGAGCGAATATGCGGATATTGTGCAGCACTCATTTGGAAGTCATGGCAGCGTTGCTGGCGATAGCTACCGTGCTAGTGTTGGTAAATGCACTCCATGCTGCATTACACAATACACACCAGCTGGGCCCGCCAAAAATGATTTGTGTGCGCGCTATTTTGGTTCATTCGTGGAAAGACTAGCAATTTGCTTAAATAAAGTAACGACGATGGCTCCCGCAAACGTTTCACAGTCAGACATAAGCGTAGACGAAGAGGCAGAAATATTGGCACTGGCACAACTGCTGGGCGAAGCGGAAAACGATAATGCAGACAATGCAACAAATGCAACGGCAGCAGCAACAAAACCAACGCCACCTACTTTAACCACCGCGGTGCCCAAAATACGCGAAGACAGCAGTTTCGCAAATGCCTTCAGCTATGAGGTGGCAGTGAAGCCCACCAAGGCGACGGCACAACCAAAACCCAAATCAAACGAGCCGGAACTCGACTCATCAGACGACGAAGAGGTCAAGAACTTCCTGGAACGCAAGTACAATGAATATGGCAGCGATATCAATAAAAAACTCAAACAACAGCGTGAAACGGCACATGAGAGCCGTGTGGCACGCGAGGTCGATCAATCGCTGCGTACAACAACACAATTCATTAGCTCCACGGCACAGCCGGAGGCTCTGCGTCTTAAGAATCCGCACAATCCCATCCAGCGCAAATCGCTCGCAAGCGATTCATTTCAAAAAGCACCAACAGCAGCTGCAGCAACCGTGGCAACTACCAGCTCCAGTTCAGCGCTACAGCAATCTGCGATCGCCACCACATATACCGATCCGGTGTTTGGATTACGCATGATTAATCCGCTTATCTCCAGCACCCTGCTGCAGGAGCGCATGAACAGCCGCAAGGCGGTGCCGTTTGTCGGCCTTGCATTTCACATCGAACGCGGTGATTTGGCCAAGGATTGGGTCATTGCCGGTGCCCTGGTGTCCAAACGGCCGGTGCGCAATACCAAGAAAGGTGATCCCTACTCCACGTGGACACTGTCGGATCTGCGCGGTGAGGTGAAGACCGCATCAATCTTTCTGTTCAAAGAGGCGCACAAGGCGCTATGGAAAACCGCTGAGGGCATGTGCGTAGCGGTGCTGAATCCCACAATCTTTGAGAAGCGAGCGGGCAGCAAAGATGTCGCCTGCCTCTCCATTGACAGCTCGCAGAAAGTCATGATACTTGGCCAGTCCAAGGATCTGGGCACTTGTCGCGCGACTAAAAAGAATGGCGACAAATGCACATCTGTGGTCAATCTTACAGACTGCGACTACTGTATCTACCATGTGAAGCAGGAGTACGGCAAGATGTCCAGGCGCTCCGAACTGCAATCGGCCAACGCGGGACGCGGCCTCAACGAGCTGCGTAACAAAGTGCTGGGTGAGTACCTGCTTCAGAATTAAATGCAAATCAAATATAGAGGTAAAAACATGATCAAAACTGTCTCGGGATCGAAAATCGGATACGTTTTGACAAAGTTATGGGATTTTGAAGTCTAGCAAGGGAATTTCTAGGAACTTGGAAGCAATATCATGTTTTGTTTTGACTTAAAAGCTGAATTTTTGAAGTTAGTTAGATTTAATTGCAGAATCAATATAGAGGTCAAACCATGACCAAGGGATCGAAAATCGCATGAGTTTTGACAAAGTGATGAGACTTTGAAGTCTTTGAAGAGAGTATATTCTGACCCGGCAAGTATGTCAAATACTCCTTATGCTAAATTGTGATGAATGAATGACTGAGATCATAAATATGCCAAAAAACTTCAAAACAAATCTCAACAGTAGAATCGAGTTCGAGTCGTGTCAAAAAACGATCATTTTCAGTGAAAAAATTAAATGCTGCTGGGACATATTTGTAAAAATTTCTTTAAAAAATAATAAAATAATAATGGGATGCGATCAAGCAATGGCACCCGACACCGAAAAGAAATCCTTGACTATTGCGTACATTTTGTGGCTCTATGGAGGATTATATGGTTTGCATTATATGTATTTGCGTCGTGAGCATCAGGCATTCATATATTGGTGTACAGTCGGCTGGCTGGGCATCGGCTGGATAAGGGACGTCTTTGTCATGCCGCGCTTGGTGCGGGAAGCCAACGAGGAGGTGCCTCAATTTGTGAGCAGGCGTCCGGGGTTCAGTATTCAGCGCTTGTTGGGTCAGTTGGTGATTGGCTTCTTCTTTGGACTGCTGCTCTACTGGGCCATGCCGCAAGGTGCTGCCTATGGATGGCTGCACTTGCTCATACCGTTGGCCAGCTCGCTGGGCGTCTGGAGCGTTGGCAACTGTGGACGCGAGTGCGGCGTTTGGTGGCACAGCTTTGTGGGTGCACTGGTCGGCTTTTCCTTGCGCTGTGTCATTTGCAATGCGCATGGCACGCTGTTCCTGTCTGCACTTGTTTCCAGCCTGTTTTTTACCTTCTTCTCCAGGCAGTGGCGTTTCAAAACTGCGCCACCCTGCTGCACTTTGGTGAATGGTCCGAGGCAGCTCGCGCTCATGTGCCTTTACTTATGCCTGTGTGCCTGGGTGTTTAGCTTCAATGGCAGGATCAACGAGAAGTCTGACAACGAGCAGGTCATATGCAGGACCTGGCATTATAAGCTTGTCACCTCATGGAGCGCACTGCAGCAGGGCTTGGAGCGCTTGGAGTTGGACAGAAATATAAAGCAGTCGCTGAGTGATAGATACCGATATGAGTACATGGCCTGGCAGCAGCTAAAGGAGTGCAATTTTATTGAATGTGTGGGCTATGACATGAATCGCCTGAAGCAATATATACTTGCCAAGTTGCCGTGCAATGATTGCTCCTTGGCTGCGCATCGAAAACTTAGCGACGTTATTTGCCTTCATTCCAACTGCACCGAGAACAGTCGCAACTTAATGGATAGATTGGACAATCAGCGATATCTGAAGCTGGCATTCATCAAAATGTACATCTATGTGCAATCGAGCAGCTGCGATGAGATCACTTGCAGGCTTTTTGAGCAGAAGAGCGTTAAGCAGGTGTGGAGTGCTATAAGCAGCTATGGGAAGGAGCGCATGATCCATATGCAGCGATCACTGAATCGGGCATTAAGATATATAAGCAGCTATGGAAAGAAGAGCATGTTCCAGATGCAGCGAAAACTAAAACAGGCATTAAGCTATATAAGCAGCCAAGCTAGCAAGATGTGGACCAATATTATCAAAATCATGTTGAAGCTTAAACGAATACTAATCGATATGTGTAGCCACATATATGCGCAATCTTTCATCTGGTACAAAACCTATCGCGAAAGAGTCCATAGAATGCAAATAAAGCGACATCTGAAGCAGGCACTGAGGTATATATGCAGATATATTTGGACGATATCCCTCAAGCTATATAAACACATGAAACTGTGCCTGATCGATACATTGAGATATGCCAACAAGCTATTCGAGCAGAGACAATTGAAGCGCTTTCTAAAGCGCCCATTGGCCAAAATACACAAATATGCTAAGCAAGCCGGCTGTTATGACTATCTAGAGCGACTGAACATATGGCTGAAGCTCTTATTTAGCTATATATACAAGGCCACGCAGTTTTCT
Organism: Drosophila flavopinicola; assembly: GCA_035042425.1. Lineage (NCBI taxonomy): Eukaryota > Metazoa > Arthropoda > Insecta > Diptera > Drosophilidae > Drosophila > Drosophila flavopinicola. The sequence continues at coordinate 3,794,019 of JAWNLL010000476.1, read as the reverse complement.
GGCTGTGAACGGATCTTCCACATGCTATACGACTGCCTAAAAGAAGTAGTAAAGCGCTCATATAGCTATTTGGAGTCTATCTATGAATACATACGCATGGTACTCGAAATGGACACTGAACGAACTTTCTATTGGATATGTGATGAGAGTATGGACATGGACCGCAAACGAACTACTAATGACAAGGTCAACATAGACCAGCAGCCAAGTGCTTTTGAAGACGTCAAAGGCGACCCCAAGCTAATTGCATCGCAGGATCTAGAGCGACTGAACATATGGCTGAAGCTCTTATTTAGCTATATATACAAGGACACGCAGTTTTCTGGCTGTGAACGGATCTTCCACATGCTATACGACTGCCTAAAAGAAGTAGTAAAGCGCTCATATAGCTATTTGGAGTCTATCTATGAATACATACGCATGGTACTCGAAATGGACACTGAACGAACTTTCTATTGGATAAGTGATGAGAGTATGGACATGGACCGCAAACGAACTACTAATGACAAGGTCAACATAGACCAGCAGCCAAGTGCTTTTGAAGACGTCAAAGGCGACCCCAAGCTAATTGCTTATAAGGTGCTCGATGTGAGCGTTCATGCATCGCAGGATGACATTACGGCTGCCTATCGCAAACTCTGCCGCCAGCACCATCCGGATAAGGTTAAGGACACTCGACTGCGTGCGGCTGCTCAGCAGCGTTTTATTGATATTCAGCAGGCAGCCAATTTATTAAGCAAAGTCAAAGTGCGTCGAAGCCGTAGACAAAACGGCGTCTTATTTAAGTATTTGTCCTATTTATTTTATATTTTTGGTTTGTTGTTTACAGTTGCGTTACTAAATTTCGTCTTTTAATGTAAAATAAAATCGATGTGTTAATTAAATGTTTTATACTTCCAACCTATTTGTGATTTAATTCCGTGTATTTAAGCTTTTATATCCCAACATGATTTTTCTCTTGCTTAATCATCTAATACAAATACCTTTTTCTTTTCGCAGGCAAAAGCGAGGTATTCTATGGCGGCCAAACTTTTTCGGCTGTACCTGCCCGCAAGAGTGCCAAGCTGATCAGCAAGGAGCGCGAGCGTCTCAGCATGCTGGCCGGCTATGATGTGTCCCCATTTGCCCACAATGTGGATCACAAGTCCAAGCCGCGAGTGATGCCTGCCGATATACCCTACGCGGAGCGAGGTGGACCCGTTTCTAAGCTGGCGGACAATGTGCAGGCGTCTACCAAGCAGCGCTATCAGGATCTCGAGCGTTTGAAGCAGCTGCGTGAGGAAAATGAGCGGCTGGAGAAGTTAGCAGCAGCGGCAACAGCTACGACGCCTGCAAAGACGACTCCGGCCACGCCCACCACGCCACAGAGCGTGCCGGATAAGTTCAAGAATCGCGGCTTCTCCTTCGATGCCAGTTTGACGCCCAAGCTGGCAAACAGCGAGAATTTCAGCTTTGAGGTGAAGGTGGGAGCGCGTCAGGCGCAGAGCGCCAAGCTGAAAGCAGCAGCGCTGCTTAAAAAGAAGCCGCTCGAGAAAGTTAATCCCAATTCTACGCGAGGCACCGACTCCGGCAAACGGCGCGCCATCGATGAGCTGAACGACAAGTTCTCCAACAGCGCCAAGCGCCAGAAAATCGACGAGGAGGATCGCGAACTGATGCGCAAATCGCGCATAGAACGCATCATGGCAGCCACCTCCACGCACTCCAATCTCGTCGAGCTGCGCGAACAGGAGGCCCAGGCCGACTACTTTAACAAACTTGAGCGCAAGGAGGCCATGGAGGAGAAAATGCTCAACACATTTAAAATGCCCTGCAAAGCTGTCATTTGTCAGAAGTGCAAATACACCGCCTTCTCCGCCGCCGACCGCTGCAAGGAGGAGAAGCATCCACTGAAAGTTGTGGATGCCCAGAAGCGCTTCTTTCAGTGCAAGGATTGTGGCAATCGCACTGCGACCGTCTTTAAGCTGCCCAAGCACAGCTGCAGCAGCTGCAAAGGCTCGCATTGGGAACGTACGGCTATGATTAGGGAGCGCAAGGTGTGCACAGGACGAGAGTCCTTGTCGGTGCGTGGCGATGAGGAGACCTTCATTGGCAGCAGCGCCAGTGCGGCAAATCTAAATCTTCTAGTGCCCGCAGAGGAATAGAGATTAAGCGATTAAGTGCGTTTATATTTTAAACATATATTGAATATTTTTATATATATAGTAGAAATAGCATACAAATTTATATGTTTATTTATATACAGTCTAATTTTTGGCATATACATCAATAAGTACAAATGGACCGATTCTCTATGGCTTATTCTAGTATGTCTTTATAAGGCTAAATCAAGTGCCTGACTTTGAGATTGGTGCGCGAAATACTTGGCAAAAATTGGTTAAGCAACATTTTGCAAAGGGCTTATTTTAAATAAAATATACAATATGAATAAATATATAAATATTTGGTATGCTCTCAATACTTAAAACAATTATACGAAAAAGGCTTTTTTCAAATTACAGTTTTGATTTAAGTTGCTTAAAGCTAAATCATAAACTTTTACATAATTTGTGGCAAAAAGCTTTCTTTTCTTTAGGCAATCTAAACTAGTTGTAAAATATTATACAAAATTTTAAGGGGTAACATATTTAAAAGGCAATGGCAGCAAATATGGCATAAGTTTGAGAAGTTTTTTTGTGTTTCGAATGGAAAGGTATGTATATGGAATGTAACGCATGTTGGAGAGTGTTATCCTGAAACATGAAGCTAATGGAACAAGCAAAACAATTATTTGAATTGATATAATATATAGGAATGCATATTTTTGATGAAAGATTTGATCTCCGAGGCGATTTCTATTCTGGATTAATAAAGCTATATAGTAGAAAGTGGACGCATTTCGAAATACGATTCTGAAATACCTGCAAACATTAAAACAAATTGACTTAAATTCCTTTTAAATGCTTGCTTGCTTAAACAAATTCAATATTTTAAGAGATCTTTGTCATGCTCTGAAAATGTCTGTAAATGCAAAACAGAGTATTCGAGTTAATAATAATGCTGAAAAATCTATACATAAGATTAAAACTAATTAACAAACAATTTGAACTGAAAATCAGGCGCAGATAAAACTTAATTGGAGAAAAGTTAAAACTGAATAGAAAGCTCTAAATTATTTTGGCTTTTAAACGGCATCCTCGGCATGGGATGTCGGCGTTTCCGGTTCCTTGAGATTAAGCAGACTGGAGAAACGAAATGAGATGGTCTTGGACAGATGCTTCTCAAAGTCACGATTGTCGAGATTATCGGGTATCAGCGTATTGTTGGTCATGTCCATATAGGAGCGTCCACGCTTCACCGGCACAGCATAATCCGGCAGAGCGTTAGTAATGGGACAACCATTGGTCATATTGCTGTAGCTGGGCGCACAGCTCGACTTGCGAATGTTCAATGGAAAACGCAGATCGTTCTCATAGCGCAGCACCTGCTCCGTGGTGCTGGCCTCGATCAGTGGACGCGGCAAATCATAGCCAGGAGGTGCCACAGAGGTCGCCTGCAACTCTGCAACGGACTCATCGCGACTATTAGCCGAATCCTGCAGATCATAGCTGTTCAACTTGGGCGGCGACCACAGATGCTGCAGTGATTCCGGTTCACCCAGCTGCTCCAGGTTGGGCATCAGTGCCGCCTCATCGCTGCAGTAGAGCGGATTGGACACCGCATTCGTCTCCAGCTCAATGTACTTGGCATTGTTGCCCAGCAGCTTCTCAAACTCAGCGGCCAGATATTTGAAGGAGGGACGCGCATTCGGTTCATCCGCCCAGCAGGTCCTCACCACGGAGTAAACAGCCTCGGAGCAGTTCTCAGGACGTTCCATGCGATAGCCGGTCTTGAGTAGAGACCAGAGATTCTGTGGCGCTATGCCCGGATAGGGTGAGGCGCCCAAAGTAATCAGCTCCCAGCAGAGCACGCCGAATGCCCAAACGTCCGATTTGCTCGTGTATACATGATCCGCCAAAGATTCGGGCGCCATCCACTGGAAAGGGCCAGATGAGACTATTTAGGTATATGCTACTGTAAGCGACTCACCTTGACGGGCACACGATCTCGGGAACGCTTCAAATACGCATCATCCTCGTAGACATCCCGGGTCAGACCAAAATCGGAGATCTTGCAGATTTTGCCATCGGCAAGGAGCACATTACGTGCAGCCAAATCGCGATGAACCAGCTGGAAAAGGGACGCAAAATAGGATTAGCTTAAAGTTTCTCTAGCCAAAAAGTCTTTAATGATCCTGGTTGAACCCACCTTCAGTTCGGTCAAGTAGTTCATGCCCTTGCATATCTGCCAGGCAAAGGTGAGCATCATCTTCACATTCACGGGCTCGACCCCATCGCTAAAGTCCACGCCGGCACACTCGATCTTTCTGCTCAGTCGCAGATAGCTCCGCAGCGAACCATAGCGTGCATACTCGATGATCAGCAGCGGTGCCTCCGAGGATTGTGTGCAGGCGCCGAGCAACTTAATCACATTCGGATGGGAGACCTCCTGCAGCAGCTGGAACTCCGAGAGCAGCGCCATATACTCCACCGAGTTGGCGCCCTTCTTGAGCATCTTCACAGCAACGGTGGTTACTCCAGCTAGTCCTGCAATCTGCGTGGCATAGCCTTTCAGGACCTGGCCAAACTCACCCTCACCCAGCACAGTGTCCAGCTGTAGCTGTTCACGTGGAAACTCCCACTTGGCATCGGCGCTCTCGAACTTGAAGCCACTCTGCAGCGGCATCAGCGGCAGATCACCCGACTCCAGGCTGGGTGGCAGGGATTGCTTGCCACCTGGTGTGGCAGACTGTTTTCCAAGACGTCGCTGCCACAATTTGCGCTGGGAAAGTAGCAAACAGAGCAGCAGCAGCACAAACAGCAAGGGACAGCTGATGACAACTAGCAGGCAGGAGCGATTGCATTCCATGCCTGCCAGATGAAGTACGCCCAGAGCCAGGACACCCTGCTGTTCCTGCTCGCGATCCTGCTCCTGCATGGGTCGTATGCTAACCGCCTCCAGTTCCGTTTCATTCTTGCGCTTGCGCTGTTTCCGCGATCGAATCTCCTCCTCATCCGGCAGCGGTGCACAACTGCACTTGCCATTGTCCTCACACAGACACGTTCCCGAACCACTCAAAATACCCCTTCCATTATCATTGGTTGTATGTGGACCCACTATCCTGGCAGCAGGCGTGCAATCCTGCGGACAGGCATGCGGATTTAGCTCCTCCAGCGCATCGCACACACGATCCGGACAGTAGCGTGCATCCGGCACACAGGAACCATAGTTGCGCCCAAACATCGCCGCACTGGAACCCCGCCAGACACACGCTCCGCCATTGGTAGCCAATCCACAAAACTTGTTGCACTGCGTCCGATACTTGACCTGGGCGCAGGTCTGCGAGCGGGATTTCAAGCGCAGCTCGCAGCTAGCATTCGCCGGACGACCCTCCACCAGATGCACATTGATGACAAAGGCGTGTGCTTGCTTATCCGGATCCTGCCAGGTCACATTCAGAAAGTAGATCGTTTCGGGCGCATGCTCCACGGCCAGTGCATCCCGCACATAAACAATGCCCGCCGTCTCCGTCAGACCAAAGGCGCCACTGCGATCCTCTGCCAGCGTAAACCGCCATCCCCGCATCCTGTTCAACTCCAGGAAGTTCTCCGGCTGTGCCACCCGATAGAAGGCAGCGGCGGCACGCTGCACAAACACATCCTTCTCATAGTCGACGCTCAGGCGACGTCGTCCGCCGGACAGATCTGTGTGGAGCAGCTCGCCGGCGCTGTCGAAGATGCGCTGCTGGCGCACCCGCAATGGCAGTGCTTGCGGTCGCTCCTGGTCGCTCTCGTGCAGCCGGCTCGTGTCCACGTGCAGGCAGATGTGCGCCGTGGCTGTTGTCGTCACATTCCTCGCTTGGATGGTCAAGTCGCGGGCTTGCAAATCAATGCAGTAGGGCGCCTGGCGCAGCATTCCGCTCCTGGAAAAGCGCATCTCTAAGAAAATTGAGAAATAAAATATATATTTCGCAGGTTTTTAGTAAATTTTAATAAATTAAAAAAAAAGAATTAATTTGTATACAACTCTCATTAAAATTCTAGAAAATTGTTTATTATTTATTCTGCTTATTGAAATTTAAAACCTCTGTCATTTTTATACTCTTTTCGAAGAAAATAGTATATTAAGTTTGTCCTGAAGTTTGTAACGCATAGAAGGAAGCGTCTGAGACCCCCAAAAGTTACTGCCAGTATGCTTAGAAAAACAAAACAAATTGATCTAGCCATGTCCGTCTGTCTGTCTGTCTGTCTGTCTGTCTGTCTGTCTGTCTGTCTGTCTGTATGTATGCAAACTAGTCCCTCAGTTTTTGAGCTATCGCGATGCAACTTTGCACAGACACTTATTATTCAAGGGGACAGCACATTGGTCGGAGCCGGCCGGATCGGACCACTATATCTTATAGCTGCCATACATCTCAAAGTCGGTTTTGGCCATAAATCCGATGTTTTCAAAGCAATTGCCTTAAATTTTCTTGTACACTTGAACATCCATAACCCATAACTCATCAATGGGTAAAATCGCAAATCGATTGAGTCATAAACAGCGAAGATATGCGTCATTAAATATTTTGAAAAAACAGGTGAATATGAGCAAACAAAGTCAAGCGCAAGAAAGCTTTTGATAGTCTGCTCTTCAAGGTATTTTGTCACCGATCATCAAAACGGTTTGTGGCGTAAGGCGTAGAGAGCCGCGCTAACGAACGCAAGTTCGAGCCTCGGCGGCGACTGATTATTAATTTAATACTTTTTTCTTTTTCTTCCCTCCAAATATATAACTGTAATCAAATTAATTTGCTTCCAATAGCTTAGAACAAAAACAATGCCACGCGAAAAAACAAATGCTGACAAACGCGAGTTGCAGGTTGCAGGAAAACAAAACAAGGAAATTTGTAACAGTCGGCTCTTCAAGCAATTTTGTCAGCGATCATCAAAACGGCTTGTGGCGTAAGGGGTAAAGTTGCGAACTGGTGAGCGAGAGGTCCTGGATTCAAGACCAGCGGCGACTGGTCATTTATTTTCATTTTTTCTTATTCTTCTTTTCAAATATATAATAGCTGTAGTCAAATTCATTTATTTTCAATTTCCTAAATTGTTTCTAATTTTTTTTTCATAAATAAAGTAGCTTTAATAGAATAATTCAAAAGAAAAATTTAAATTCATTGGCAAAACCAATGCCACGCGAAAAAAAATATGGATCTCAAATTCTGAATATATTTTATTTTATATGTAGGGGTATATGTATGCGACATTAATATCTGCGAATTAAATAAGCAGTCACGGAAAAATAGTGAAAATTGCTTAAAGGTTCGAAAAGAGTATTTAATCTTCGGCACGCCGAAGATAATCCTTCTCCACTTGTTATTACACATTTTAGTACTGTTATAGAGGACTTAATATTATTTTAATTGAGTTAATTTTCCATAATTATTCATTCGCAATTTTAATCAAATCATATTCCATTTTTATGTACACCTAAAAAGTTGTTGCTTTACTATAAATTCGAAATGTCCTTTAATTGTTTATTGTTTCTGTTAATTTAAATTTAAAAACTCTGCCATATTTATTAACAATTTTAGTGCTATTATAGCGGAATTAACATTATTTTAATTGAGTTAATTTTCCATAATTATTCATTCGCCATTTTAATCAAATCATATTCCATTTTTATGTACACCTAAAAACTTGTTACTTTACTATAAATTCGAAATGTCCTTTAACTTTAACTTTAACTTTAACTTCAGCTTTAGTTTAAATTTGAGAGATGGCTTCATCCTTATACTTACGACAGCTGATAATGGTATGCGGCCTGCCCGTGTGATCCGCCTCGTAGGCGTGGCAATCGGGCTGCAGGAGTCCGAGTTTATCATTAAGTATGGCGTAGTTCAGATGCGCATTCGCTGCCAGCGTGTCCTTGTCCAGGTAGATGATTTTCTCGCCCACCTGGTCGCCCTACAAGAGAGAGAGAGAACGAGCGGGGTATGGATTAACTTCATTAGCATTCGCATTAACTGACCAGCGTTAATTAAATGCTACGTGGACCGCTCCCAGTGACCTCGAGCGCAAAATGCTAGCGCTGCTCTCCAAGGAACCTGGCTCCTGGTCATTATCTATTTGTTTTTTATGCACAAGGTCAGCAATTGGGGCTAAGGAGCGCTGGAGTCCGGAGGGAGCTGACATTTGCTGCGGCTGTACTTGGAACTAGCAACGACTCTCCAGTGTCAGAATGTTAACCTGTTTTTAAAACTATTTTGTTGCAGCTAAAGAGCTCTTAACTTTTTGGCAGTAGAGTTAGGCTAGGGCTTAATTAAGATCCGTTGAGGCAGGGTTTTTTTTTAGGAAGTTTTGCCGAGGCAGATAATAGTTTTAAGTAAGGGGAATATTTTTAGTATTAGCTAATTTTATTGCTTTTTTTAACAGCTTACCAAAGTTTTAATTTCTTGCCTCTGTTTAACATTTGAGCATTTATTTGCCATGAAGATAGATTTTGCAATGAAGATATAATTTAGTTTTTGCCATTTAATATTTTATTCTATCTTTTTTTTCTTAAAAGGTGTATTAAAAAGAAAGAGAGTACTTTGAAACATACAGATGTCATTTTCCGCCTTACAAGTCTTAGCTATCTATTAGCGACTTTCGTTCACCGTTGACTTTTTGACACAAATTCCTGACGCCTGTCAACAATTACAAACCGTATTTCCTTGGGGACACACCCACCTATCCACCTTTCAACTGCCTTTCATTACTGTATGGTAATTTAGGCGCACATCAAATAAAAGAGCTCTCAACTATACAATTATTTCCATGTGGTGTATACTTAATTTAAATACGAATTACCTGCGACAAATTGTAATGGCTAAACTGTACTGGCAGGTTTTTTTTATGAGCATACCCTGTAGCAAAATAGAGTGCTTTAAATGGGTATATAATTGCAGACATCTTTCACTATATAAAGCATTTATTAATTAGGTATTTCATGTAGACTAAAAACAGTGGACATAGAAAATCTAATAATAATATTATTAATAAAAAAAATATATTAGTTAATTACAAAATAAAATACTACATTTAAGAGAGGTATAGAGGGCAGCAGCTCTGCTGATATTTTTCTGCAGGCACATTTTGACAAGCAATTTATGCCTTTCTATGCGATTCTCAAGGTTTCAAGTGAGCTGTGCAGACTTCGATGCATTTTCTCTCTCTTGCTCTGTTTTACTAAGTCTTTCACATTCATGTGCTCGTTTCCTCTCACCCTCCTCTCGCGTTCACTCTCTCTCTCTCTCTCTCTCTCTCTTGTTCACTCTCCCTTGTTCTCTATTACTAACTCTCTCACACTCTACTCTTTCTTTCACTTACTCACACACTCCCTCGCTACCTTTAATGTTTGATGTTTATAGATAAAGCCTTTGGATACAGGGTATCTTTTAGGCCATCAATCGCAACCAGAGCACTTGTTTTTTATGTCGTACTTATTTCGAGGATGTTGAGCTATTACTTGCAACTAACTAACAACTAAATGACATAGTTTTTGCGGCTCCGCTTGCGCTCCTCGAGGAATAGGCTTGGCTGCACTTTGCTTCCCTGGCCACTTGGCCAACAACATGACAACATAATTTGAGAGCTACCCAAAAACTTAAAGCTAGCCGAGCTTTAAGAGCCTAACTCCAACACACACTTGACACCCTTCGTGCGGGAATCATACAAAAAGTGACGCGTTTTTAATGATGAGCTACGGCGGAACTTTCTCGCCAACTTCCAGACAACATAATGGCCAAATAATGGCGTCGCCTTTGCCTTTGCCTTCGCTTTTGCATTTGCCTTTGCGTGTCCTGCGCGCGTTTATCAAGCGCGAATTCAATAAAGCCCGCACCCACAACACAATCCTAGACAGAGACCAGACGTTTGTCTACACAGCAAAAAAGATAATATCCGGGAGTCCGGGAAATAATCAATTCCAAAAGGTGTCCGAAGTCCGAAGGCAATCTCGGATATTCTAAAACCGAGTACGAAAAACTGGAAATCAAGTACGAATTTTCCATTCTATAAGTTAAGCCTTTCTTCAGCCTTAGTCGGGATTGATTTTTTTGAAAATTATATCCTGAATAGATGCTTAAGTATCCAAGTATTTTATACTGAACAAGAATTTCTGTCTGTGTAGCAAACTTACCGCCTTAAAGTAGGGCTGCTCCAGCTGGAAGTTAAAGTGCGGCTGACGCTCCTGCAAACGCGGTCCATTATCATTCCGATCCAGCAGGCTGATATTGAAGCTACGCCAGAACTGACGCTGATCCTGCGCTGATAGTTTCACTGTGCAGCCAATGCCCGCTTGCAGTTGTCCTGCTCGAGCCTGGAGGCCATTCAGTTCATCATGATCCAGCGGCTGTTTGCTGTACAAGCGATTCTGCTTGAGGGCAAAGTGAGAGCTGCCGGTTTTCAGCACATACTCCACGGACCGATGCGGACAGAGATATTTGGCGGCACGTGAATTGAGTGCGCCTATAAGGACCGGCTCAAAGTTGGAGCTGCTCTGCATGCTGCTCTCCGCAATCGTATAGTGTGCGTTAGTCCAGAAACATATATGCTCCAGTTCCGCACAGTAATCGGCTAAGGATTGTGGCACCAATTCGATAGTCAGATGCGCCACCTGCTGCAGCAGCTGCTCCGACTCAGACTCATCCTGTCCGCGCGGAAAGGCGGTAAGCGTATATTTCACACTCGCATTCAAGGCTTGGTAATCCGTACGCATATATACTTCCCCGGAGCTAGCGTTGATGCGCAGCAGCAAGTTTTGCTCCAGATTGTAGATATAGTTGCTGGCCGGCTGATTGTTGTCCAGGCGCAACACTTGAAACTGCGCCAAGGGTATCTTGGAGAAGATGCTCTCCGACTCCTCGTTGATGGGCAGCTTGAATTTCACGGATGTCGTGGGAAAATAAACATCCAGCGCTGTCAATGGGAAAAGAGTAGGGAAAACAAATCAGTTGAGTGGGCCAAAGACATCTTACACTGCGAGATAAATCTGTCATTTAAATAAATTATAATATTTTAATGAATAGCATAGAAAATCATTATTTCAATTCTGTACTTAGATATCCGTTTGCACAGCCCAGCCTTATACATCAAATCAATATATTAGTTTCATTCAAATCAAGATCTTTTAAAACTTTATGTATTTTTCTCACTGCATGATTGATACAAATAAATGGCCAAGCTAGTGGCGACCACAAGTGGAACTTAACTGACTGACCCAGCAGCCAACTCAATCCCAATGCCAATTCTAACCCTCAACCCCCACTCAAGTGCAACCCCTGCTTTATTCCTTCAGGATTCACCCCGATATCTGCTCATCAACAGATTCGAGTATTTACCCATTATACTCAATCAGACGCATTGAGAGTCATAAAAATTATGAATGTAGTTTAATAATAAGCTCGTGGTGACCTCAATAAGAGAGCATTTAATACACACGCTGGGGCTGATTTAAATCCTACGCACCACACGGCGTATGTGTAATTTGATAAGGATTTCGTTTCTGCTAATGACGCCGATTGTGTTTGTGTTGTTGTTATTGGTGTTATTGTTGCTGGGTCGTGTGCTTGCATACGCTCGGCTCCAATACAAGCCATAAATAAATATAATACAGATATTAGTTATTAGCATATGGGTTATCAAAGCGAACCAACCAACACCACCCACACAATCAAGCGCCCCACCCGTTCCCCTTTTTGCCATCACCCACATTGAAGTGTTCGCGTCATCGCGTATTGATTTTGCGATAAGAAAAAACCAAACAATAGATGTCAACGAAAAAAAAACCTAATTTTTTGTAAGCGGAAAAATACAATTCAATGCATAATTGGTAACAAATGTTTGTGTCCGAGAAAATTTGGAGCAGGGGTGAAAATTCTGAAGTGGTTAATGGTGGGAAATGGGGTTATGAAAATACAGTTAACAAATCAGAATAGGAGCAGCCTATTGGAGACGGATTTATTGTTGATAAGCGTGTGACAGTTTTGAGAAAAAAATCTATGAATTCTAGAGGATTTGTTTGCGAAGAAGTGGTTTTGAAAAAATAATGAAAATAAATGGGTACATGGTGAAGTTAATTAAAATAATAATTAATATAAGTAAATAGCCATTATCAAAATGGTTTAAAGCCTAAAGTAATCTTTAAAGTCTATAATTTAATACTTAAACTAAATTTTCTGCGTTGAGGCATAAAAATAAAAAAACCATTTGAAGAATATTTATTTCGTTTTAAATATTATGCATATTCTCTTAACTTACTTGTGCTACACTAAATTATTAATCATTCATTTTGTATCTATTATGCAATTTTCTGTACATTTTATAGTCGAAAAAGACACACCACAAGAAATTTAAGATTTCAAATCTACAAATATAAATATAAATAAATACTTTTTAGAATTTTAGCTAAACCTGAAGCATGTTTCGTTATAACTATACCTAAGTAACTTTAACACAGATATGCATAAATAAATTTTTTGCGACTCTTGTCCTACTTTTATTAAACTGCCAGTCCACCCAAAAACTCGACCTCAATTTATCTATATTGAAAGTAGAGAAAACTCTTAAGTGCTTAATATATTTGCAGTTCTTTTAGCTGCTAGTCAAGGACCAAGGACCACTTTGTCATGTCCCAACTGGTTGCTGTAGCTCATAAACACCACTGGCGCCGCATTGAGTATTATGCTCTAATATCCCTATATTCGCTAACCCCCCTCCAACTATAATTCCCCTCTGCTTAAATGACACACGCATATTTCACTAAAAAAAAACGTTGACAGAATTCATTTTTTCGTGGGGTCTTGGATTGTGGACTGCGAAGGACTCGAATGCCTGACGCCATTGCTACGCTATACATAATACGTATGTAGTTCTAAGCTCCCCAAGCATTTAAAATGTCATTATAAATGCGTGTCTGTGAGTTGTCGCTGCTCAAACATATCATCTACATATTTTATCAGCATTTTTCGCATGCCTGAGCGCCGGCAATTGTAATGAAAACGTTCATAATTTATAGCACACACACAGTCATACGCATAAGTATGCGCACACATATGAGCATAACTGATTTTCCACAACTTCATTTCATAATTATGACAGGTATTTAGTTAGCAGCCAGTTTTTGAGGCATCCAATTAGCGGCAGTTTCTTGTTTACATTGCCCTCCAAATGGTTTGTTTATGGTTCTGGTTGGGAAGGTTGACTGTTGACTAAACTTGATTGCGATTTTGTGAGATATGCATGTGTCTAGAAAAGTGAATGTTAGCTGGGCATAATAACATTCTAGAAAGTCCTTACACAGTACAAACAATTTGGGTGTTTATTTTAAAAAATGAAAAGAAAGTTAAGTTCACGAATAAAGATGCGAAACAAATTGAGTTTTCCAAGTTGACTTATACTCAGATAAAAAATTTAATCAAAAATTATAAAAATGGGCACATAGGAAAATTACTATAAATATTAAACAAATTTTCGAATTTTATGAAAATACTTTCTTATGCATATTTTACATTGTGGAACAAAGATTCCTATAATCATTTAAGTTTTCGTAATTGTAAATAGATTGCTTCTGGTAATGATGAAATTTAAATAAGTTTAGATTCAAAATATTACAATATTAATTATCAAAACGGATTTTAATTCCGACTATATTTTCTTACTGTGTATACCATTGCACAATATTCCCAATAGACTTTAATTCTTTGTACTCCTATCGATGTGTAGAAATTAATGACATAAGCTATGTCAACTTTCCCTTTCTGCAGCTAACTGTAATATGAGTTAACGCTAGAACCACTTGGGAATTGCAATTCAACGAGTCGTCTACATGCAAAGCAAATACCTCTCACACTGGCAAATCTATGTTAAATATAGCACTTTATGCTTAAACTGATTCAAGCTAAATCCAAAAGTTAATCAGCTTAAAAAAGAAACCCAAGCAAAAGCTAACTGATTAACCAAACTGTCTTTAATCTGTAAATGCAACTTGAACTGCGTTCAAAAAAGGACCCAGGGGAAGTGCCACAAAACCTGGTCTGAAAGTCAACAGCAGTTAAAAAGTAGTTGGTGGTAGGAAGCAGAAGAAAAAAAATACCCCCACAGAGTAAGCAGGAAAACAAGACTATCTATCAGAAGGACAATTAAAAGGAACGAATGGCGCATTAAAAACTCGACGGACGGCTAGATAAAAACAGAGTATTTGGGGTGATTGGACACGCTAATGACAGCAACAGTCAACAAAATGTCCTGTGGCCATTACCTGGCCGTACCTGAACTTGGCCGCAACCGTTAGAGGTAGCAGGATCGGGAGAGGGGAGGTGGGGAGAGGTCAGTTCCGGCACTGGGTAACTGGAGACTGAAAACTGAAAAACTAATTGAGGTGCGGCTGGATGTCAACTAGTTTCGACTTAACTAATTAATCTGCACAAATTAATTGACTTTGCATCGAATTAGGTCGTTGCGTTGTTTGTCTGCCTTGTTTGTTATTGTCTTTCTGTTTTTTTTATTTTTATTCTACGGTGCGTTGTCCTTTTTTCTGCCGTGAGTCATTTGCTAGACAATTTCCACACAGCATCCGGACCAGTTTTTTTCTTGTCTGCGTAATGAAAACTTTATCTTTGTCACAGTTGACTTTTTTTTGGTTTTTGTCTGTGTGTCAAATGTTTTTCCTTACATTGCTATTTTTCATTACTCATACGACCCTTGCAAACTTGAACAATCTCTTTGTGAGTCGTATTTAGCTTGGCAACTGTGGCTTATTGTCTTTTTTGGCTCAGCTCTGGCCACATTATGAAATTCGTTCCGTTTGTCTCGTTGCACTTTCACTACACACTTAAAGGCAACTATATTTATAATAACTGTGTGTGTGTGTGTGTGTGTGTGTGTGTGTGTGTGTGTAGAACACTTGTGTCATCCAATTGCTTGGCTTGTTTCCTGCATTGTCCCTGAAGCTATCCTTTGTCTGTCAGCCAAGACAAATTGAATAACAACTAAGCAGACTGTGAACAATGATGATCGATTATTAAAGTATCCAATAACCAATATGCATAAATTTAAGCGTAAATAAGAAAACATATAGAATAAGGTCTTATCAAAGTATCGTTGAATATTTGCTGTGCAATATTTCTATAAAAAATATGTATATACATACTAAAGGTATAGCTAACTATTTAAACTGTTAAATGAAAGCCATTGACAAATATCTTACATTATGTAAGCACTATTTAAACTGTTCAACTAATAGGTCTACTCAAAGTAAATATTGAAAACATAATCAAAAAAATTTAATATAATTTGTTTTCGTTTTATAAGTCAAAATTAAAATTGTTTTCAAAAAAATAATATTAAAAAAAAAATCAGCAGATATATTGAGATTTTTAAATATTATATGCTATAATAAAAACATCAAACTTTGTGATCAGATTAGTAAGCTTTTCAGGAAATATATATTATGGCTTTTATGTTTTTAAATATTTTTTTCTAGCCTTATTCATATATCAGAAAATAAAAAATAAAATCTGAAGCACAAAATTTAATAAATACATATAATTTTACAAATGATTATACTTATGTGCAAACCCCTTCTATAGTATAATGCTGCTGGGTATATGCAAAGAATCGATCTGCTTATCGCTTGTAAATGATCACATTTATCACACTTCCTTATGTTTTCTACTTTAAAGTGTCTCATTGAGAACAGCACAGACTGATAAAAGGGAAAACAACATCATCGCGACAAATGTAAATGAACTTGAAAGACTTTGTCTATTCATTCTATTCAGTATGCAGTAAGCGAGTGTGAATAAGTACTCACACACACACCAACACACACACACAGCTGACGCTTTGAATAGGAGCACATCGGTGATCGATGGTTGCCTCTCTAATAGTTAACTGTCGCCGGGCAGCGGGCACTAAACACATTTGTCAAAGTCAGCTAACTGGTTGTTTTTTATATGGTAATTGCGACTACTAATTAATGGAGCCTACAATTAGTTAAAATCGTGTATGGCACACGTAATGGGGGAGTGAGCAATTAATTAGTAGTGAACCTTTTTAAACTGAACGTGCTACTATTTATGTGACAGGCGCTGTAGCTGCAAGCATGACAAATGCAAACCTATAAAAAACAAAACAAATGCATTTCGCACACAGGAGCAGTAAACTGAATGCAGCGCTTTATGCAGATTTCCATCTTGAGCAACAATAATAAAATCATTTTTAATGCATTTGCTATGGGGCGTATCTGGGTGCGACAGACAGATCTCATAATTGTTCTCATTTTTATTTTTATACTCTTTTCGAAGAAAATAGTATATTAAGTTTGTCCTGAAGTTTGTAACGCATAGAAGGAAGCGTCTGAGACCCCCAAAAGTTACTGCCAATATGCTTATAAAAACAAAACAAATTGATCTAGCCATGTCCGTCTGTCTGTCTGTCTGTCTGTCTGTCTGTCTGTCTGTCTGTCTGTCTGTCTGTCTGTCTGTCTGTCTGTCTGTCTGTATGTATGCAAACTAGTCCCTCAGTTTTTGAGCTATCGCGATGCAACTTTGCACAGACACTTATTATTCAAGGGGACAGCACATTGGTCGGAGCCGGCCGGATCGGACCACTATATCTTATAGCTGCCATACACCTCAAAGTCGGTTTTGGCCATAAATCCGATGTTTTCAAAGCAATTGCCTTAAATTTCCTTGTACACTTGAACATCCTTATAACTCATCAATGGGTAAAATCGCAAATCGATTGAGTCATAAACAGCGAAGATATGCGTCATTAAATATTTTGAAAAAACAGGTGCATATGAGCAAACAAAGTCAAGCACAAGAAAGCTTTTGATAGTCTGAGCAAACAAAGTCAAGCGCAAGAAAGCTTTTGATAGTCTGCTCTTCAAGCAATTTTGTCAGCGATCATCAAAACGGCTAGTGGCGTAGTGGGTAAAGTTGCGAACTGGTGAGCGAGAGGTCCTGGGTTCGAAACCAGCGGGCGACTGGTCATTTATTTTCATTTTTTCTTATTCTTCTTTTCAAATATATAATAACTGTAATCAAATTCATTTGCTTTCAATGGCTTAGAACAAAAACAATGCCACGCGAAAAAACAAAAGCTCAGTATAAATCGAGTTTGTTAGCGATTCTTAAAACTGCTTGGTGTAAGCAGTACAAAGCAAAACAAGAAAGCTTTTGACAGTCTGCTCTTCAAGGGATTTTGTCAGCGATCATCAAAACGGCTTGTGGCGTAAGGGGTAAAGTTGCGAACTGGTGAGCGAGAGGTCCTGGGTTCGAAACCAGCGGGCGACTGGTCATTTATTTTCATTTTTTCTTATTCTTCTTTTCAAATATATAATAGCTGTAGTCAAATTCATTTATTTTCAATTTCCTAAATTGTTTCTAATTTTTTTTTCATACATAAAGTAGCTTTAATAGAATAATTCAAAAGAAAAATTTAAATTCATTGGCAAAACCAATGCCACGCGAAAAAAAATATGGATCTCAAATTCTGAATATAAGCTCTCGTATGTTCAGATTAAGTTTTATGACAATTCAATTTCCGACAGCAGCCTTGAAAGGTATAAGAGCAACAGGCACAAAATTTGGTATGTATATTATGTAATGTAGTTTTCACTTTTTGGAAAAACTGAAACTTGTATATTGTTCAATTCGGTAGCACTTATGAATGCTAAGGGACGCGTCCACGAGCTACGGATAGTGAAACGTCCCTGTTTACATGAATACCTTTATATATTTTATTTTATATGTAGGGGTATATGTATGCGACATTAATATCTGCGAATTAAATAAGCAGTCACGGAAAAATAGTAAAAATTGCTTTAAGGTTCGAAAAGAGTATTTAATCTTCGGCACGCCGAAGATAATCCTTCTCCACTTGTTTTTTTTGACAATCTCTACATGAATTTATTGCCATGCAAATATTACTTTGAGTGCAAGGGACAACAGACCTTGAGAGTTTGACAAGTTTCTTGCATTATTATTATGATTATTCAGCTATGTTGCTTGTTAGAGAGGAAGTTCTCAATTGCTCAATCGATTTAGTATTTGTTATTTGCTAATCAGATCCGTTAGTTGAATAGCGATCAATACTAAGTGGATTTACTTACAGTAAGTTTTTACTTTTGAAACCACCTACTAATTCCACCCAGAAGCGTGAAATTGGGGTAAAAATGTCGCTTAATCCATTTTCAAATTTTATTTTTGAATTAAAAAACTCAATTTTTGAAAAATAATGGAAATTGATAAGTTAAATCAAACATCTTTTTCAGTCAAAGACAATAAATATTAGCTTAATTTGAAAATGTAAAGGCACAAATTTATATTTTTTTAGCTAAATAAAACCATATTTAGGATTGAAATGGAAGATAATGTTTCTTAATGAAATATTTGAATTTTAAATCAAATAAATTGGTTATCTATATTATCACATTACTTTAATGTATCTTAGTTTATTATATTTATTTGTTTATTTATTTAGTAACAGTCAATATGGAGTATTAAATTATAGCTTAACAAATTTTTTCAAAATTAATAGATATTGTAAAATACTAATATAATTATTTAAATGTTTTATTTTTAATTTTTGTATTTTAAATATAAAGTTTTTCCTAATCTTTAAGTTCGTGTCGTTGTGAAAAGCACGTGTGCAGCTCCGATTTCAGACACTTGCTGGCATACGACACAAAAAGTAAATACCAAACAATTACAACAATTTAATCAAAGCCGTGTGACTGCTCTAGACGGTTAGCAGAGGAGGTGGGGGATGGGGATGGGGGGGGGTAGTTGGGGGAAGGGGCGCACTTAAATGGTGGGGCAGAAGCCGGGCCAAGTGCCAAAGCGTCCACGGCCACTTAAAAGCGCGCACAATGCGAAAATTGTGAGCAAAATAAATGCAGCTAAATGGAGAAGTGGGGGAGAGGAACGAATGTGGAGGGGAGACACACACCTATTGACTTAATTGATTTCGCATAAATTGAGTTTTTTTGCTCACAGCTTTATAACGTTTTGTTTTGGCTGGCAGCTGTTGGGCATTTCGACACCTTTAACCTGACGAATGTAGGGTATGTGGTGCTGTAGGGGGCACAGATGATTGGAGGAACGAACGTTTACTGCCCTGTGACCAGTCATGACGACGACGCAGTGCGTTCAACTTGGGCCAAATGCAAATAGAAGCGAGCTGCGAGCTGCGAGTCAATATGTGCCACAGATAAAGTCAGCACTGAGGGAGGGAGAGAGCAACATAGAGAGAGAGAGGGAGGGACAGTGTTTGACTGAGGTCAGCTGTCCAATGTGGTCGCTACTGACTGACTGGTCCAACCCCCGATGGTAGCTCTTAAAATTTGATATGCCTGTGTGGTGTAATAATTTTTTGGGTGTGTTCACAATGCACAGTAAGAAATTTTTGCTCTTATTTAGTTCTTTATATTTTCTTTTTATAAAATTCTCGAAATTAAATTTAAATGTATAAAAGAAAATATATTAAATTATTTCATTATCTATATTTTTAAGAGAGTTTTCAAAATTTCTTTGAATTTATTCAATTGCATACATTAGTCATTTATACTTTAAAAATTGTATTGGTAATTTTTGGTAATAAATATAAAATTAATTTGAATGAAATTCGTCTAACTCTCAATTTAAAATCTTCTAAGCATTAAATTAACTCCAGATAATATCAATATCTGAATATGTACGCCCCTCTCTCACTTAAAACACAGAAACATTCTCAATCATTTTACATATTTGAAAAATCAGAAATGCAATTTTGCTTTCTTTAAAATACTTATCTGAAAAGTTGAATTTTTCTACTCAATTTCTTTTTGATTATAATATTATTTTTAATTGAATAAAATTGTTGTAAGTCGTATATGCACTAAGAGCTATATAACATTACTAAAATTGCTTACTGTGTACACCCACATCACCAGCCGGCAGTCAGTCATTCAGTCAGTCTGTTAGCCAGTCTGTCATGCCCACAATATCGCTTACTACTAGTAAAATGTCAAAACTGTCCGTTGAGTCAAATTGGAAGTTCACACCTGTGAACCATAAACTAGGTAAGGAAATAACAAACTAAACGTATGCGGCGCCTTTGAGCATATCATTAAGCAAAGCGTTATTTATAAACCACAATAAAGCACATTAAAGAGCCACCGGCTGGGGAGGTCTTTGTCAGGTAGAAACGGAGTACACTCGACTATATATCAGTATCTTCAATTGCATTCCCACGCTGCGTATCAGTGATGCAAATTAGTGTAATTGGTCGTTTTTATGATCGTCCCACTTGGGGCGTGATATAAGTATCATTGAGTGTGATTCGAATGACTTGGAATCAGTTGCAAGCAAGTCACTCAGTGGTGAAATGTAATAAATAATTTAATATACTTTTGTTGTTATTGTAGCCAATAAACATTTACAATTTGTTTGCTCATCGATGAG
Organism: Drosophila flavopinicola; assembly: GCA_035042425.1. NCBI lineage: Eukaryota > Metazoa > Arthropoda > Insecta > Diptera > Drosophilidae > Drosophila > Drosophila flavopinicola. Next base: position 3,773,468 of record JAWNLL010000476.1, on the reverse strand, counting down.
CTCTATTTGTTTAATATTGATAATTTGTTTGTTTTTCATACGGTTCATATTCAACTTGTCTGACAGTCTCTATTTCTATATCTCTTTAACATTTTCTGCTCATTCATCTTACTCTCTTTTCTTATTTCCTTTTTTCCCCTTAAATTCCTACAACTTCCCTCTCTCTAACCTTTTACATACTTTTCGCGTGCATTCAACATATTTCTTTTCTCGCACTGATGCCAAAAAGTATCTCAAACTTCCTTCTCTCCGTTCTGTCTCAGATTGCTGCGATACACTTGTATCTTAAAGTTCTCTGGCAAGTGGAGGCACTTAAATGCCCAATTTGTTTGGCAATTTCACAAGTTTCTTATCTCCAAACATTTACATTTCATTGTTGACATTTGCATGTGATGAACAAACATTTGTATTTCAATTACGACCAAATTGTATCTCACTTACCCAAACAGATGTGCAGCTGGAGCACAACAATGGCGGCCAGAATAACGGTACAGCTGCTAACAGCACCTCCACATTTGAACGCCATTTTTGTTTTGTTTTTTCGCGTCTGCTTCGCGCAGCGCTGCAAAAACAGCAACAACGAAGTTTTCCTCGGCCGCTTCTTCTTTTGTGTGTTCCTTATCTTTTGTTGTTAATATTTATGTTTTGGATTCTTCGTCTAGTATTTGCCCAGCCACTTGGCAAATTGTTTGCTCTGTTTTATAATTGTAATTGTTAATTCTATTGACAATTATCTGCTTCACGCACTTTTCACATTTTTGTTGTCTCTGTTTTCTTTGATGTTTCTTTTTTTCAGGTTCCACTCATTTAATTACTTTTGATCACAAACTGATAAAAGACACATTTATCAATTAATGTGCGAAAAACGACAACAACAACAAAAACAACAACGAAGCAGCGATAAAAACAACAAATTAAAAAAAGAAAAAACAGTCGGGAGTAATTTTATAAAAAGCACACTGCTATGAAATACCCTGTACGCTATTTATGCTTAAATTTTTCGATTTTATAGTATTTATTAATCGGCTAGAATGTTATAATAACATGTGTTGCACTTTGTGATACCCTGTAACCAAGTGTAAGGTATGCAAAATGGTCTTTTCCTTTTTTGTAATTTACTCATACATATATACATATACGTATATAGGGTATACAAAGCCAACATACCAAATTGATTGCTTTTAATCTATATGGTATCTGAGATACAGCTGGAAGGGAAAATATATTTTATGCTATTCAATTCGAAATATATTTCCTTAAGTTGTTTATACCCTTTTCTAACTCTTTTTCTTTACAGGTCATACAAATATTTAATAATAAGTTACAACACACAATGCCCTAACATTTCTTCCGTCTTTTTGTTATTATTACTTATTTTTATTGATAGCAGCGCCCACGAGTCGTACCCCCCATTTGTCCGTAGCCCCCGGTTCCACGATCCGGCTGGCGCCTGGTCTTGAATTCAATTTATCATAGAGTTAAGGCCACACAAAGTTCCATCGAGCTACAATTTCTGATTATTGCAATTAAAAAATGAGCTTTGAATTCGTTTACTTTTGGTGTATTACAATATTTTTAGCTTATTATCGTTATATTTATGTATTTCTTTTGTTTAAATGGCTCTGTGCTATTTTTGGCAAATCGATTTAGCACTTGTTTTGTATTTATATGGACTTTGCTGGGTCTTAAGTCAGACACAGACACAGGCCAAGCCAAGCCCCCGGTGCGAGTATTTTGCGTTTTTTCGCCGAATCATTGAACAAATACAATTTTTGGCATATTTAATTGATCTTTAAATTGAAAGCAATTTTGTATACACTAGCAGAGGGCATTGTATGTTTGACTGTTATGAAAGAGACGTCTAGGAATTTTGTTAGTAATTTATATTTGTAGTTGGAGGAAGCTACAGACTGATTGTATCTATGTGAACTAAGCTTTGGGTTGAGCTACATTGAGGAAACTTGGTGTACTTGTTTATATTGATTGCAAAAAGTACTCATATAAAAATGGAAAGGATCACTTCACTATATATCATATAAACTACAAAAGAAACATCGCTAAGAAACTAAATTTTTGATTGAAAATTATTTTTCAATAATATTCTAACAAAAAAATAACGAAGACAATTATAATTTTGACTAAGCTTAAGAAAATATGTTTCTATTTGCCACAATTAAAATATATTTAAAAGATAAGATATATATCTGTCAAACATTGACTTCTTCAAAACATATACTGCTTAAATTCAGATTATTTGAGTGTATTCAAACTTCGACACTCTTCTAATTACTATCAATGCTTCTTTTAAAATTAATCATGCACATAATTGTTCAGGCAATTTTTCAGACAACTTTTGGACAGCTTAACAAAATTCTTTAACCGAAAAAACTCGAACGGGATGTGCGGCTCACGAGTTTAGTTTGAAGTGGGTTAAAAGTTTTAGAGTGGGGAACTGGAAGTGCTTTAGAGCTATACAAAAGCAAGTGTGATAAACAAAAAAAAAAACAGCAGACTTGGGGGGAGACTGTGCAGATAGCAAAGCATAATATTGAAAAGAGGCTCAAAGTCAAACAACATGATAAGCAACTGACAACTGACAGACTGTGTACTTCACCTGCAACCACTTTAAAGTTCAACACATTTGACACACTGAGCCGCCAAACAACTGACACAAAGCCGGCTTCTAAGCCCGCCACTTGCCAATTTGTGAGTGGACTTCAACTTCAACAGCGACTGCCAGCTGCTAACTGCTAACTGGTAGTTATTTCCACTCTTTTTTCTCTCCCTCTCTCTCTTCTTTCCAATTAAAGGTTAGGAAATACGACGCGACGCGATTTATATACCTATATGTATGTAGTTTTAAGGTGCGTCCTGTTGCGCCCGAAAAAGGCATGAAATGTTCATCCGACAAGTCGGCAAACAACCAAAACGACAACCGACAACCGAACAGCGACAACAGACAGCCGACAACCGTCGCTGGCAAAAGTCAAAGTACAACTGTTTCGACTTGAATAAGTTGCTTGCTGGCTTCCCAGAAGCAACGTTGTCGTCGCTGTTGTTTGTTGTTAGTGTTATTGTTATTGTTTCTATCGCTGCTAATTCGCAGACTTTGTCGCAGTCGCCAAAAAAAATACAAGACAAAAATGTTTGTTATGCTTTTGAAAATTTCGGAACAATCGTTGCAGCTTAGAAATTTGAACACCTCGTTGAATACCCTATAAACAAATAAATTGTTAAAGTGGTTCTTCTTAGATCTTAGCATCTATAAGATCTAGGAACAGTAAATTTAATATGTAAATAACCATAATTACCATACATGGAATCAAACTTATGAATTGGAAACTTAACAAAACGAATAATATATAATTAATATAACTATCAAAATATAAATATTTATAGTGAATATTATGTGTCTCCGAATCCTGAACCACAAATGATAAAGAATTTCTAGCATACTTCACAAACTCTGATGATAATTAACTTTTACTAAACAATGCCAGAAGCCGAAAAAATTTAAAATAAAAATATTAAAGTCATTTTTAAGATTTACATATTTAAAAATCTTTTTATATTCCCTGTACTTAGGTCTCGTATTGAAAACATACACGATATTTTAAGTATTTTCTGACGAATAATTTATGTATATAAATTGTGGTATTTGGAAAACGAAATAAAAAATACCGTAACTTTTTGAAACAATTATTTCTTAAATTGCACTAAAAATTGACTGTACTTTTGTATTATATATGAAATTCTTATAGGGTAACTTCCAATCGCTTTACTCTCGACTCTTGCAACAGTTCTTTGTTTCCAAGAAAAAGGGTTCGGATATGTTAAATATTTGGTGGGAACGGTGGCGTATGCGTAATGTTAAAGTCTAACACAAGACTCATTAGTCAATTTGTTCTTCATAATGCTCAGCAGACAAACTATATAGTAGTTAAAATATGTAGAGTTAATCTGTAGAAACTAATTTCTCGCTGACTGTAGAGCACTTTAAAGCGATTTGTGAAAACATTTGCAAATAGATTGCAATATGCAAATTAGCCAAGATAAATTGTCATACATAAAGTCATTAATCAAGTGTCACTCAATTTATAATTATAGTACTGAACTATTTGCACATCTGTAAGTGTTGTGCTATTGAACTATTTGCACATGTGAATAGCAACTAATGAGATTCGATGTTATTCGAACGTTGACATTGATTTTTAAGAAAAACCTAATGCCATAAATAGTTTGGAAAATATTGAAAAGTTAATTTTAAGAAACTCAATTAATTTTTACTAGTCCCCATATTTTGTTAAAATAATTAAAAATAAACAAAGCTGATAAACATATGAAATAAAATATTGAATATTATAATTTGCTTATAACGTAAATTAAATAGACGTGTATAATCTCATCACTAAATAAGTCATGCATGCTTTGGCCAATTATATTAAATTTAAAAGCAAATGAATATAAAATATCTACAACTTTATTATTTCTCAGTAACAACTCCATTTAATGTCTTTATTTTAGTATGTTTTAACATGCGCTTGACTACAACTCCCGTTATTTGTGTGTCTTTTGTCATTGAGCAAAAAACGTGCTCACACTTCTTATCAGTGGGAAATATCCACAAATGTGTGCAATAAATTAGATATTTAGCGAAATAACTATAGGCTTTAATTTATGGCCTGCAGCTGCACAAAAAACTCCAACTTTACGCGACTTGCAACATTTATTCACAGTTTATATTTATTTTTATTTTTTTTTCGCAATTGTATTTAATTAGCGAGATCTTGCGCGCTGTGGCAAGACAGTCGGAAAAGCGTTTGTGTTGTTGTTTCTCTGTTGGTTTGAGCCACGTTAAGAAGCGCGTTGAGCTGCCGTGGAACCGCTTTCCATGCGCTACGTTTTACCAATGAAACTGAAACCGGCAACGAGGCAACTGAAAAGCCGCAAAAGCCACCAAATCAGACAAAAACTTCGTCGGTTGTCATCGTTAGCTTCGTCTCTGTGTGTGTGTGTGTGTGTGTGTGTGTGTGAGGGTGTGTGTGTGCGTGTGTGTTTGTGAGTGGTGTGCGTGTCACATTTGCACCCTTGCAGCATTTTCCCTTGACTCGCCCTGTTGCTGTGTGCAGCCAGTTAATGATGAACTCTGTTTGCTTATCATCGGGGTAATCCTTATCCCAGCGCGCACTGATAGCTAATATATACTATATATACACATATATATAGCATGAATATGTGCATGAGATAATCATGTTGATTATGTTTCGTCTCACATGATTTCATCGGGCAGCAGCAGCCGAAACATGATCTCATCCCGTTCCACACACAAACATACCACTTGACATATGTGCATCTGCAAATAGGTAAATAGAACATTTTGGACGTAGTAGTACGACTTTGGGCAAAGGGTTGCTTATCTCGCAGTTGCTGTTTGTTTGCCAAACATTCAAAGCATACGAATATTACTCGCTGGTAGCACTTGGTTTAAGATTATGCACTTTAGTTGGGTAATTTATTTAATTAAATTTTGAAACTTTGATTTAAGCAACATTTTGATAAGCATACAAATTCAAATTAGAAATAAATATGGTGAAAGTGCGACCGTTCATATTTTTCCAATTTAATATATCCACTTTGTGGTCTTTTTTATATAATTGGTAGATTTTTGGCATTATTTCGAAACTAGTTAGTTTGAAGTCTTCAATGGGTAAAAATATAGTTTTACAAGCTAAACATTTTGTTTTTATACTCTTTTCGAAGAAAATAGTATATTAAGTTTGCGCTGAAGCTTGTAACGCATAGAAGGAAGCGTCTTTGACCACCAAAAGTTACTGCCAGTATGCTTAGAAAAACAAAACAAATTGATCTAGCCATGTCCGTCTGTCTGTCTGTATGCAAACTAGTCCCTCAGTTTTTGAGCTATCGTGATACAACTTTTCACAGAGACTTATTATTCAAAGGGACAGCACATTGATCGGAGCCGGCCGGATCGGACAACTTTATCTTATATCTGCCACACAACTGGAAATGATTTTAATATTTCAATAGAAAATTCATTTGATATACATTTTTAGAACTAATGAAAGAGCTGCAGTTGGCAGAGTCAAAATCGTCTAATGGTTCGAAAAGAGTATAAATTCGTTGGCACGCCGAAGATAATCCTTTCCCACTTGTTTTGATAAAGAATATTCTAACAATAATTATACGCAAACAGTTGTGTATTTTCTGAAGTGGAGGGAATTGTATATATATTTGTGGACATAATTGCTACATAGTTTATTGAGCCTCAGATTGAGATTACAGCTACATTTATAATTTCAAATGTCCGGATATGCACAAGAACTTAAAACTATAAATGCATGAACAATCCAAATCTAACCTCAAGCTGGACTATTTGATAAAAAAAAATGTTTGATTCAGTTTTGATATGTGAACCAGTACTATCGTGGGGGTGGGGTGGGGGGCTTGTGGCTTGTGGTTTGGGGCATCCTCTCAGCAGGTGCAAGCGGGACAGATGGGCTTGTCGCCCTCGATGGTGAAGGTATGCGTGGTGATGGGATTCTCGCAGCGATTGCAACGGAAGCAGTGGCGATGCCATTTGGCATTCATGGCAACGATGGCGCTATCCGTGATGGGCTTCTCACACTTGGCACATCGGGCGGCAAACAGATCCTCGTAGTCCTGCTTGCAGTATGCCTTGCCATCCTTCTCATAGAACGGGATGTCCGACAGCGGCTGCTTGCAGGCGCCATCGCAGACGAAACAGTTCTCGTGCCAATTGGAGCCCATGGCACAGATCGTCCTGTCCAGGATCGGTTGCTTGCAGCCGGCACAGGTGCTCGTATAACGCTTCACGAAGCACTCACTGCAGACGGGCTCACCTTGCTGTATGTTGAAGGTGGCGTCCTCGATCTGCTTCTCGCAATGACGGCACAGGAAGTGCTCCGGATGCCAGGACTTGCCCAGTGCCATCACTACACGCTTCGTTATAGTCTCGTTGCACTTGTGGCAAACGATGCTCTTCTCCTTCTCAGTCGTCTTTGCGTTCATCACTTCCTTCTCGGCCGCCATCTTGGGGATGCTCTGGTCCTTGTCAGTCATCTCGTTAATTCGATTTCTTTAACAACGTCGAGGAACGTATATGGTTAAACAGTTGTAGTGTGTGTGTGTTTTTGTTTTGTTTTTGGTATCGTAATTTTGATATATATTTTTAGAAATAAATATATAGAGAAATTCGGAAAAAAACGGAACAAAGAAGAACGTGTTAATTTTGTGAGACTCAAAAACTAAATGAAAATATATTACTTGTACGCTGCGACACCTGCTTGACAATAGCCTGTGAAATGACATAGGCTACTAGGATCCCTAAAAATACATCATGATTGACACACCAATTTGCAAAGCCTGCTCAGTCGGGCAAAATATAAAGTGTGTCTTTAGGAATAGAGAAGGGACATAAAAACAAATGATATGGTATTTATTAATCAAAATAAAATCGTTTAAGCATTTCACTCATGTTCCCAAAACCCAGTAATCTCAAAAATAAAACATTTTTCTGTGCCATTTAACTGAAATGAGATGTGAAGTGTTTTTTTTTTCCTCACAAACATCCTTTGAACTTGTCCCACAAACGTGTGCAAGCAATTAGAAAAAAATGCGAACGCTGCAATTATCGCATGCATTACACATATTTACATGAAATGCTTTTAATAAAATAATTTAATCATAATTATGCAACTGGTATCCTTCAGCTGCCCGATCCGCTCACGCACTCCTGCATACGCAGACAGTCGCCAAAGAGCGCACAGTGCCTGACACAAATTCCCTTTCAACTTGCATAACAAGCTCTCAAGCGGGTCGTCCAAATGGCAACCGTACACCAATCCCCCAATCCCCCACATATCCCCATTTCCCCCGTACCCCCGTTGACAATTTAGAATTCCATCTTGCAGCAGCAAATGAAATGGTGACATGTACGAAGTGCGAATTCACTCCGACTCCGAGCTGGCGTTATGAGTGCCCCCAAAAACAATGCCTGCCTGCTTGGGCAACGTGGCGTCCAAGCCAGGCTACCAGCTAGCAACAGCAGAATAAGTAACAGACTACCCAACTAGGTAATACCCTGTACCCTGCGTAAAAGCCACTCGTAGTTACTTGTCTGTATACATTGGTTATGGTATCAGGATTTTGATCTCAGCTGTTCCGTACAAAGTTTTCCTTTTATTTAAGCTGGACCGATCTTGTCTAATCCCAATGAGTGAGTGTCCAGCTAGGTAATACCCTGTACCCTGCAGTAAGAGCCACTCTTAGGTACTTGAATATGGTATCAGGATATGAAATTTATCTTGATCTCAGGTGTTTAAGCTGTACCAATCTTGTCCGATCCCAAGAATTTAAAAATAATTTTTCTTTAATTTGATAAAGTCTTTCAATTTGTTTGTAATATTTAACATTTTATTTATTTTAAAATATTGTGTATTTTATTTTGTTTTATTGAATAATATAAGTTTTAGCTTTTCTTTATTAAATGCTTTACCTAAATTTGTCGACTGTTAGTACTTTGTATTGAATAAGTAGAATGGTTTATATTTATTATTTTTTAAGATCACACTTTAGTCTCTACTATTTTGGCTAATAATCAAGGCCTTTCCACTATAATAACAAATAATCCTGCATCCGCCTGGATTTTTCAATTTGTTCCGATATCTTAGTATTTTTCGGGACCAGCGGAATTCCCGTTTAATATATGCAAATACACAGGTAAATGTTATCTCTGAGTCCGAAAATGTATGCCTAACTAACTTCTATATATATTGATCAATGTGTACTACATAAAGATAGCTTTAAAGGCAGTTGATATGCCCAATTTAAAGTCAAAATAAATAAATATTTCTACTTTATGCAGTCAAAGATGTCCCCATTTTGTCTGCTACGCACATTTGCATAGCTACATAACCCCCTTTTTAACTAGTTGTTATGCGTACAGGGTATGGAAATGTGGCACATACCATGCTGTGGCACCACAGAGTGGCACAGGCAGCGGGGGCACGTTGCAACTTGGACTGGCTTGGACTACGCATGTGTGTGCCGTTTGTTAATTGCTGTGCAGGCGGAAGCGCCAAGTATTTTGCTTTAATTAAATTTCTTTTTCATAACAAAAATTTGTTATTAATTGCGCAAATTTAGCTTTTAACGTTTTCGTGGTAGTGATGGTAGCTGATGCTACCCTTAAGGGGTAGTTCTCGAAAATTGCTGTGGTGGCTTTTCATTTCCTGTCTGCTCAAAAGCCAATTTATTAATGGTGTGACTAATTCTGGCTTGCTTGCATTTCGGAAGCGAATGGCTATAAATTATTAAAAAAATATATAAAATATTGCAAGTTGAAAATCCGAAAAATCAACCACTAATAGATGAAAGTCAATTTTAGATGCTTGAAAGAAAATCTTTTAGAAATTTCGTTATGAGGCATAATAGAAAAATGTTAATTTTAAATGATATTCACAGTGTTTGATCATTACGATGTAAGAAATCTATAAAGTATGTAAGTAATTATGTAAGTTATCGTGTTATTATTAACAATATTAGCTTATTTCTTAAATTGTTGGCAAATAAATTATATGAAAAAAGATAATCTAAAGAAGATGGACTAGATAAATTTATAAGTCAAGTCTAACCTAACAGTCAACTATTCAACAAGTTATTTATCAACTTATTTTACATCTTTAACCTACCGTTTCCATAATAGCTAATTGTTATGGAAAATACAGTTTTTATCCAATGTATATAGAAAGTATATAGAATAAATCGATATTTTGAAAATATTAACAAAGCTTTTGAACTATATACATATTATAATACAAAATTTGAATAAATGACCTACTAAGCTAAAATAAAATGCCTAACTTTGAGAGAAGAAAATCAAACTCAAATGTATTAATTTAATGTTAAAGATATTTTATTTGAGTGCTAAACATTTAATGTTATCAAAATTCGAATATATATTTTACCAATGAAATCAGCATTGATTTTCAACTGGCCGCAAATACAAAACAAGAAAAGCCAGACGAAATGTGAGTCAAACTCGTGTCAAAGGACTTTGGTCACCGGAATCAAACTGAAACTCTGGAGCTGGAGCCTCCTCCGTCAATCGCCAATTAGCAGTGAGTATTTACGGCTGGGCCAATTGGGTGTATTTTAATTATGCATTAAGGGTTACGCGGTCGTGTCCTGGGATGCACAGGACATCCAGAACACACAGCGAGCACATTGAACTTTGCCGTGAAACGAAGAAGTTGGTCAAATTTGAAATTAGTGTCAGTTGAGCAGTTTAATTGCAATTAAAATTAAATTAAAATAAATACAAATACATAACGATTAAATTGCTTATCAACTATAGTTGGGCAGATGGCGATGCTTGTCCTTGTTGCTGGGCTTCTTCGAGGATATCAAAGTGCGACGTTTCAAACGTTTCACTTTGATCTTCTCACGCTTTCGCAGCTTCTCCTGGGCCATCTGAACAATTGTGCTGCGCAACTGCAATCGATAGTTTAGCAGATTGGTCAGCTCACTGCCCAGAGCATTGTCCATGGGTGGACGATTCTCCAGATTGTCATCGTCATCGTCCTCGTCGTCTGTTAACATGGCCAACTGGCGTTCGGCCCAGGCGGCATCCTCACTTAGCTGTGGCAACTGTAGCTGGCCCTGTTGCTGCTGTTGCTTCAGCAGCTCCTCGGTGAGCAGCAGCTTGGACGTGGCCCACTTGACCACCTGGTGGCCCTTCAGGCTCATCTGCTGGCGATAGTGAAAGATGTGAACGCTCACATTTGCCTTGGCATGCGATTCATCCTGCTCCTCCTCATTGGTTGTCGGCTCATCCATTTGATTCACTGCTGGCATCGGATTGACCACTGCCACTGGCTTCTCGCCGGACATTTTCGGTTCCATAACGTTGCCCATGTTTGCGTCTTGGTGCTTTATCGGCTCAATGTTGTCTGACAGCTGCAAGCAATTTGCCGACATATATATGCCAAAAACACGGAGATGCTTGTAAACTTTTCACCCAGGTACTCCTTCTGCGACTTAATACCTTTTTTTTTGGCGAACACCTGGTGCAGGATTAGCGCACGATTACATAAGCCCTAAACATGCATATGTGGAAAAACGGCCATAAATGTCTGAAGTCTAGGGTTTCTGATAGCCCAAGTTTTCTTTACCTGCCAATAAGTTTAGAACCACATTTACCTATATTTGCAGCTGATGGTCTTCAGTCCTCTTTTATGATACTACAAAAATTAGTTTACTCTGGCTATGCGAATAGGGATGCTTTGAGTTTGTAGAATAAACTCAGCTTATGCTACTTTTTTGATTTGCTCACACGCCTACTGAGTCAGCAAATCGAATGTTTCAATTTTCAATTAAGAATTGAATCAACTGATTTGCCTAATGATTTTCTAAAATCATGTCTACTAGATGAAAGTGTTTTTCCGATCGATGTTAGTAGTTTTCAGCTATATCCTATATAATAATAATAAATACACATGAAATACATATTCAAATCCAATCAAATCAATGATTTACGTTCGATTTTTTATTTCAATTTTCCACCCTGAATGTATATTCTCGAAAATCGATTTATTTGGCATTCTTAAACAGAAGTAGATCTTGCAAAGGAAGCTAAATGATAGTTTATTCTTTTATTGTACCCAGTTACAGTGGTCGACATTTATTTATTGACATGCTAGGCATTTAACTTTTGTTTTCATTCATTTCATTCCTATGCTATGCAAAAATTTAAATAAAATTATTGAGTATGGTGTTCTCTATTTAAAAGATCCAGGATCGTTAAGAGTACCATTAGTCAAAATATATATGCCTATCAGTGTATTTTCTTGTTGTTCCGGTAAACTAGAGTAAGTCATATAAGCAAAACCAAAATATATATTATAAATATATTTACAAAATTATAAAAGTTACCACCAATAGATTTGAGCCGAGATTTACCAAAAGTATGAAAATCCCCGCTGCAGCTTACTCCCTCTTACTCACCGGTATCTGCGTTGATAGCCAATCAGTGCCGAAGCCGTTATATACCCAATACCCAGCCCTTTTTCTACCTAACCTCAACACGTTCGTACCTAACCTGCAAGTTTGGACACGCGCAACACAAGTGGGCAGGTCAATTGCAGATCTATTAGCTGTCCAATTACCTGCCCGCTATATAAACTTGTTGACTGGACTTTGAAGACAGCATTCGCATCTTGACGCCTCTCGGCCATGGACGACAACAACAAGTCGCAGCTGTTAATGTTCCGCACACCGTTGGACGCACAGAGCCAGCTCTTCATTTTCAATTCGCCCATTGAGTGTGCAGATCAGCAGCTGATCGTTTATCAGTATCCCGGCATGTTGAACGGTGACAGTGGTTATTGTGTGGTGTACAAACGCGATCACTATATCATCAATAGTCCGCCCAACTATCAAAGTCCGACGAAGCGTAGTTTTCTGAACGAGTGCATACGGCAGCTGTACCTGATCAATGGACTCGCTCATAAGCTGCACTGGGCGCCCAGTGCGACACTGGCCAGTCGAATGGAACTGTGGCAGCAGGTGGACATTTGCCTGCAGCCGGAGCGGGTGAGCGAGCGGAACGCCTGTCTGGAGCGTGTCAAGCGGCAGCTGTTCCGCGAATCGCAGCGCAAGCGCAAGCTGAAGCCGCCAGTGAAGGGTAAAGTCTGGGGCACACAGGTGTTGAGCTTCAGGAACATGCGAGTGAAGCTCGGACGAAAGCGCATCCGTCGTGGCTATCTGTCGACGGCCCGCCAAACGGTGCTCGAGCAGCTCATCCGTGAGAATATCAGGCGTGAGATTATGGGCACGGCGTCGGTCTGTCGCAGCGTCATCAGCGCCGCCGAGGGCATCTATAATGTGAACGCTGGTTTGATTAGTGAGATCTGCAGCTACCATAGCAATGGTGCACGCCATCAGCCGGCGGTGGAGTGCCGCCTGAGTGCTGGGGAGCTGCGGCTGCGGAATAATGAGGCCTGTCGACTGACGCAGCAGGCCAAGCGACTGGAGGCCATGTTCATACACGAGCAGGTGCGTCGCGCTGTCCAGAACCATCAGCTAATACTCGAGGAGTCGGTGCGTTCCATATTCTATGCCAAGGAGCTGTTCCGCCTCGTCGAGGATCACGAGGAGTTTGTCTACACGGATAAGCAGATACTGGGACGCAGTTAGATATCGATTTTAGGTTTACACTTTATATAAGCATATCATAGCATGTAAAAATATAGACATTAATCTTTTCTTGTAAGTAGTTTGTGTATAAAAATGAAAATGCATAACATGAAAATAATTATTTGTCGTTGTTATTTGTTCCTTGTGCTGCAAGTTGGGGCAGTTTAGTCAGCTTTACTTCTAGGATTGTGTTGACTTTTGCTGTTCTATCAGCTTGGAATGCACATCCATGAGGCTCTGGAATGGGAGATGGAATTGAGTTAGTTTTTAGGAATTTCTAGATGATTTTTACCATTTAAGTAAGAGATATACTTCTTCTAAGTTTTCTTAACTTTGTGGCCCTTTGTTTTAGGTTTTCCTTCTTTTGTACATTAAAATACATACAAGATTTCTCGAATAATTCATCCTATCATGTATCCCAAAAAACTAGGATTCCTTTATCATATAAAAAAGATTTCTTCACTTAATTATCTTTTGTCTTAATTTATCATCTTAAAATATAGATCAGATTTCTTCAGTTTATCGTCTATCCATCATAATTTGAGTTCAGCACCTTATATAAAAGATTTTTCTCAATTTATCAATACACAAATATGATAGATAAATGTAAATTTAATTTCACAAATATTAAGTTTGATAATGTACTAGAACAAGAAAAAAAAATATATTTGAGCAGTATATAATGTTCTAAGCCAGTCTTCATTTCTCATTTCTTGCAATAGGCTTCTTCTTCTTTCTTGCTTTCATAATCTTATTCTCTTATATTTCAGCGAAAACAGTCTTTAAATTCTTTAAATTCATTTGCTTGAACCATCTGGAAATATGTTTTATAATATTTAACATACATATGTTTATCAACTTATGATAATAATTCATTTTAAAATTGGTACTGACATAAAAAGCATCAGCCCAAGAAATTATTATGATACTTAACTGCTTAATTAAAAGTATTTAAGCATTTATTTTTGCAGAGGTGCAAAAACTGTTGAAATTTTATAGACATTGCTAAAAATGCTCTACTCTAAATACGTTTTATAATCCACAATTTAAGCAGGCACATTACATTTGAAGTTTGTGTAACCTTCCTGGTAGGCAGCTGCATTTGTCGTATCTCTGAGTATGCCCTGTGAAATTATCAGGCATTAGCAAGATTTATCTATAGCCATAAAACCAGACCAAGTAAACCCAGCGTTAGAAAAGCAGCTGCAGCTAATGTGTTAATATACAGAGTAAAAGCTAAAAGCTAAAAACTAACTAAGCCAACACCTTGACAAGCTATAGCTAAGTATAACCAGATAACCAATTACAGATGTTGCTTCGCGCATACCTTAAAATATTTAACCGTCTTGACGCGCAGCTCCAGCGTTGCATCCTCATCACAAATCATTAGGGTGTTCACATGCTGCTGGAATGCGCTCACCGTCCACATATGATTGACGCCCTCCTCGATGGCTTTATAGAGGGCAAAGGCCTTGTGGGCGCCCGTTATCAGAATCATGACCTCATTCGAATCCATAACAGTGCCCACGCCCACAGTCAGCGCCTGTTTGGGCACCTTGCTCATGTCATTGTCAAAGAATCGTGCATTCGCTTCGAGCGTATCCTGCGCCAGGGTTTTGACACGCGTGCGCGATACCAACGAGGAGCCGGGCTCATTGAAGGCTATATGACCATCGGGTCCAATGCCGCCAATGAAGAGCTCGACGCCGCCGGCTGCTTTAATCTGCTGCTCAAACTTGTTGCACTCATCAACTAGATCGGCTGCATTGCCATCCAATATGTGAACATTAGCTGGCTCAATGTCGATGTGCTTGAAGAAATTGTGCCACATGAAGTAGTGATAGCTCTCATGATGATCACGCGGCAGACCTGCAAATGAGTTATATCTTTAGCTTGTGGTTACTCAAATATAATCGATAGCACTCACCCACATACTCGTCCATGTTGAAGGTCTTCACATACTTAAAGGAGACCTTGCCCTGTTTGTAAAACTCAATCAGCTCCTTGTACATGCCCAGTGGTGTGCTCCCAGTGGGCAAGCCCAGTACAAAGTATCTGTGGGATTGCAAAATCTAGAGATTACTTTTATCTGAAGTATGTATATTATTTATTATCTTACTTATCGGGTCCCGGTTTGAAGTCATTGATCCGCTTCAGCACGTATTTGGCCGCCCATTTGCCAACTGAATCGCTCGTTTCCAATATGATTAATCTCATGTTTTAGCGCTATAAATGTGAAGATTGCAGATAAGGGCTGATTAGATCTGAATGCGAGGCGGTATGTAAATATGTCAAGTATTTATATCTCGCCTCCAAGTGCAATTGATAAGCTGCCCATTATTTACTACAGTGTGCGCTCGATATAAAATATCTTTATTGCTTTTAAGAAAATTGTTGAAATATTTGTCACTGTTTGCTTTACAAGTACTTTTTAATGTACATTTTAGTGTTAATATAGCACTCACTTCTTCTTCCCTTAAACAAATGTTTCTGTTAAACAATTTTTTAAAATTAACTTTTATCTTACACTTGCATATATTATTTGTATTGTATTACTTATTTCACTTTCAATCTAGCACAGATCCTCGATAGTTACAAAAGCGATTACTTCCAGCAATGCAAACAATCGAATATGCGTCTTAACGAAAATTCATTCTATTGAGCACACACTGTTGTCGTCAAACACTTTCGTTCTCAATGGGCGAGTGAGTGAGCGAGAGGGGAGATACATGTGTACCTTGGCTTTGCTTGGAGGACGCTTGACGGTCGTCAAGTTGCTCACCTGTACAATGTTAACGAATGTTTTTTTTTAGCTAGGTTTTTGTGCAATGCTTCACAACAATAACAAAGGCAGAGCGAGTAGCAAACTTGGAGCGTTCGAATCACGTACGAGACTGGCAACAAGCTGTGGGTGCCGCTTCAATTTGGCTGCCAATTTATATACAATATACGTATAGTGCCGAGCGCGATTAGCTCTTGTTATGCCGCGCTCTTACCGACCACAAGAGAATAAGCAAAGCTGCAACCCAAAACATTGTATGTATGTTTGTACATACATCTGTACGAATGCTAGTAACCTTGAGATACTTTTTGTGCGGCGTTATCGCGTTGACTGTGTGCAAGGCGTGAACAACTCCGACGCATTTATCAGTTTGCAGTGTCAGTTTAGCTGCTGCACTACAAGAAAATAAACGCTTCATTTGCAGCAACAACAGTTGAATGAACTTGCTCCCGCTGAGTGTGAATGCGTTGAGCATGCCCTTTTTTGAGTGGTTTTTTTTACCGGCTGGCGTTGCCAGATCGCGCACTCATGGCGAAAGAGCATAATTGAGTCAATTTCCAGGCACTTCATACACATACACAAAACAAACACAAAACGAAATCCAAAAATAACTCAACATAGAGCGCAAATATAAAGTGAGCACCCTAACTCATCGCCTATTAGTTTGCTCAACAGTTTGATTTTTTGAAAACACACGATTACAAAACTTTTATGAAACATTTTTATTTATTTAGCAGTTACAATATGCTTAAGACTAAAATTTAATGATTAGGTTTTTTTGTTTAGAATATTTTGCCGTGGCCACACCCACGCATAAAAAGCGTTGAGCTTCGTTGTTGTTGCTGTACAGTTAAACCGGTTCAGCGTCCGAAAATGTAAAACAAAAAGCGATCTATATCGAGCACCAACTGAGCGAAAGTTCGCCTAAGAATTTGACCAGTTTTAAAAATATATATTGCAGGCGTGTTGCTCTCACATATGTAGCTATTTATGCGCGTGTTTCTTGTTTATTCTTTAGTTATATAGAAATTGTATTTTATGATCTGCTTGTAAGGAAAGATACTTGAGCTAAAATACATGCGTGATTGTCACATATGTATGTAGCTAGTATAAGTTTTTGCTGATATTTTTTCTTTGTTTTTTTTTTATTTTATTTAAGTTTTAACATGAGCTTGTCGTATGTTTAATGCTGTTTATAAAACTATATATATATATAAATTTATATGTCTACTTTATACTTATATATGGTTGGAGAAGAAGATAGATAGAAGTCAAACAAATGCATCGAAAATGCTGTAAACTCAGCATTTGCAAAGCACTTGAATGCACAGATACATAAAAAAAAGTGTGAAGTTGTATTTGGTTTCTTGTAAATTCTACGTGGCATATTTTATAGCGAGTCTTACCAAATATACCAAATAAAGTTTACAAAAGTAGCTTATGGATACGTAAAGAGTTAATGGAGTGGGGTTTAGGTTTTGAATTCGAAACACGTAACGTAAATTGATTTTTGTCAGTTTTGTTTTTTTTTTTTTATAAACACAAGGGGAATTGGAAAGCACAGAAACTGAATATTAAACATGATGAAGTATTGAAGACATGAATTATTCTTGGTTAGTTTGCAGTGGGATTTACAAATTGAATAAATTAATTGTATGTGTTCTTGCTTACAGGGGAAGCTAGAAAATATAACTTAAATTATAATTGAATTCTGTCTGCATTTGTTTGTTGTTGTTTTTTAGTATTAATTGTGTTTTGTCTGGCTGTTTTTTTTTTAGACATATTGATGGCTGCTATTACATAATCGCGCACTTCTCGCCTGCCTGCTGGGGATCGCCGTGCTGATGGTACAGCTGCTCACGTCCATCGACGGCGCTCACGCTGCGCCGACGACTGAGACGCGAGGAGGACACATGTGTGGAGACTACCCGCCTAATGCGCTCCAAGCTGGCCACCGGCTCGCCATCGTTGTTCAGCAAGGCGGTCTTTGTGTTGTCGCCACTGATCCACTTCTGCTGCTTCATCACAATGTTGGATGGCGGCTCGTGTGTGGCACGCGAATCGGATGACCAAACGGTCACCGTTGCATTCGGTTCGATCTTGACCGAACGATGGAACTTGTACGTTGTGGCCGGTCCACCATCGTTGATTGATCGCTGCAGCTGCCAGCCACCGATGGCGATCTCATCGTTGCCCTTGTTGTACAGCTTCACGAATTTGCCCTCCGGATCGATCTCTTTGATCTCCACATGACCCTTGGCACTAGCCGTCACATAGTAGTCGGAGACACTCCGATCCTCTGACTCATCGACAACGGCACGCTTACGCTTCAGTGCACCCGATGGGGTGCGACGTCCGGGCGTGGCACGTGTGCTGCGCAACGATTGGCTGAACGACTGTACGGTGGCGGTGTTGGCGGGCGTTATGTTTAGACGCGCCTCCTCACCCACCAACAGCTTGTCGTAGGCAGCGATTTCCAGATCCAAAGAGACCTGCGAATGAAGAAAAGGGTTAGTCAGTCAGCACAAACAGTTATATGCAAAGCAAATATATATTTTAAAAGTTTGTTGTCTGCCCACCTTGATGTCCATCAGATCCTGATACTCCTGCAGCTGATGGGCCATTTCCTCGCGCAAGCGATGCAGCTCCTTCTCGAGCATAGCAATATCGTTGCTATGACGCTCGCGATCATTATCCAGCTGCTGTTCCAACTCGCGAATGCGCACATTCAGGACCGCATTCGTCGCCTCCAGATCGTTGATCTTGGCATTGAGGCCATCGATGCGAATGCGTGAATTGCGCAGCTCCTCAATGGACTTGTGCGACGAGTTGTGGGTGCGCGAGGCAGCATCCTGCAGCGATCGTATCTTGGCCTCGTACAGCGATTCGATGTCATCGCGATTGTTGCGCATCTGCTCCTCATACTGGCTGCGCAGCTCGTGCAGCGACTGCTGCAACTTAGCCTCATACTCGGACGAGAGACGTCCATCGATTTCGCTATATTCGGTTTGGCGTATGCGACGCGACTCGTTGATCTCCTGCACGTGCACCTGATCCTTGAGCGACAGCTCCTCTCGCAGGCTCTGTATGTTGTTCTCCAGATCGACGCGTGCCAGAGTCTCCTGTTCAAGATTCTTGCGCGAATCCTCGAGCTGTTTGCGCAAACGATCCAATTCCTTGAGTGCCTCGCTTAAATCATCAACTGCCTTCTTGCGCTCGGCATTGGCCTGGTTGTATTTATTGCTTAGCTCATTGGCACGTGACTCGTTAATGCGGGCACTCGCTAAAGTGGGGGAGTATTTGAAGAAAATAACGAGGGTTGATTATTTTGATTAATGAAAATACAGTCGAGCATCTCTAATTTAGTTTGACTGTATTAACACCAGTATACTCACACTCCGCGCTGCTACACTCCTTGGTCTTCTTGTCCAGACGGGTAGTCAGCTCTTCGTTCTCCTCCCACAGACGCTTCGTGTCGATCTCGAGACGCGCACGTTCGCGTGCTAGCTCATCGAGCATGCGACGTGCCTCTAGCAGTTCCGTCTCATAGATGTTCTTGATGTTGGTCGTCTCTCTGGTCACGGTGTCACGTGTCGTCTGCACCTCGATGCTGAGCCGTGAGTTCTCCGTCTCCAAGTTGCGCACTCGATCAATGTAACAGGCCAGACGATCGTTCAGGTTCTGCAGCTCGACCTTCTCCACGAGACGCGAATGGCGCGTGGGGCTCAGTGGGCTATTGGCCTGCTGCTGCTGCGACGAGGACGCTTGCGGTCCAGCTGGGGGCAGCGGTGTTGAGGTGCTGCCGGGCTGCGGCGTCGCGGTGCCAGCTCGACGAGATTTGGTAGACATTTTGTACGGTCACTTCAGTTGCTGCTTGCTATCAAAATAGGTGATGCAAAAATAAGCATACGAATTAAAACATGTAAAGAGTGCTGATTCGACTGGAAGATAACCTAAGCATAATTAGGTCTGTAGTTGTATCGCCAATAAAGGGCAAACATTCTCACTTTGACTATTTTTCGTTAACATTTTTCCTTTCCCTTATTATGAACCGTCTAAAATAGCTGCAGGCGAACCCCTTAGTAATGGTTACGAGGCACAATATTTACGATACTACCAAATGAACACTTCTTGTTTTAATTAGTTCACTCTATGGCACGTGTACTGTATTTATATACATATGTATAGACACAACTCAGAGCTGCTTCTTCTTCTGCACAATTTGAAAACTAGTTTCTTTTATAACTTCCGGTTTTACGGTCTGATTGTTATCACATTTTCAAAGCACTAATATAATAAGACAATGTATAAAATTACACAAATTAATACCACTTTGCTTATACCCGCTATATTAAGCGAACAGGGTATACAAAATATGATAATTAATAAAATTAAAAACTGTCTTTTAACTGACCTTAATACGCTTTTGCTTTTCGTTTCAGATATTTTTGCGCGCAATCGTTCGCTTTGGGCCTGATAAAATTCCAAACAGAAACAGAAATCAGAAGAAATAATAAAAACTACTCAAAATGCGTGAAAGAGAGCGCCGCAAGATTGAAAGCGAAACGAGTTTCTCTGCTGCTGCTGCCATTGCACTCTCGCAGAGAGCAGCATACACGTTACCCCCCGTTTTTTTCACTCAAGCGACTGTACTAAAGCGAACGAACGAAAAAAAAAACCAATTGAGTGACTTTTGCGGCGTTTTGTTTATGGGCGTGGGGTAATAATACGCGGGTGCGGCAGTAAAATGTGTGTTAACTAAATGAAATGCAAACACAAGCAGCCACTTTCAAGTGCGTGCAACCGTTTGTCATGAAATTAAATGATTGGTTTTTCACAATATGGCGTTTTTTATTCACAATTTGCCTTTACATGGCGGCATTTTGTTGCATCTGCAGGGGGGCAGTCGCATCTTTGAGATTGAAACAGCAGAACTGGGAAACTCATTTGCACTTTTTTCACAAGCAGTTCACAAACAATTATCAAACATTTGGATTGAATAACGACTTACGTGGAAACTAATATTTATTCGAACGCTGTACAAGTTTCAGGCAAAGAGATTTATTGTCCACAGAAAACGCGGCCGACGTGAAATTCTGTTGGGTAGACTGACGCTGACAATATCGCGATGTAAGATGGCCAATAGCAAGTATCGGTTATTCGCCAATGCAACTCTGCATGCAAACTGCACTTTGGTATCAATTAATTTTCTTGAATATTTGTATAAAACTAAACTTTTCGTACTTAAATATAGCGTTGTAATTTTTGCTTTTTATCTTTTAATCTGTAAACATTTTGATTTTCGGTCTCTGAAGTTTGTATATCGAATATTTGGCTACTACGTCTATCGAAAATCTGCTACGATTATGTTGTCGAAACTAAACTCGTACTATCGACGTCGCGTTCATTGCCAGGCCAGTATAACTTCTCAAACACTCGCTAAAGAATTGTTTAATTAGCAAAAAAAGAACGTGCAAAAGGTAAGAGCAACTATGGAATATATAAATATTGTTGAGAAAGCAAGCGTCGAATATTATTTTCCAAGTTTTTGTAACACTTCGCAAGAGTGATTCAGTGTAGTGAAAAACAAGATGGCGGCAAGCATATGCCGGTTTGGCAAATAAAACGCGGCATTTACACAGACACATGTAAATTACAAGAGCCATCTTTTCCTGTACAGAATTTTCCACTCGTTACGCACTAACGCAAAGTTAAAAAATAAATAAAAAATGGCCGATAATGACGATCTTCTCGATTACGAGGATGAGGAGCAGAACGAAACCACTGCCGTTGAAAGCCAAGAGGCACCAAAGAAGGATGTCAAGGGTACCTATGTATCGATACACAGTTCGGGCTTCCGTGACTTTTTGCTGAAGCCAGAAATATTACGTGCAATTGTTGACTGCGGCTTTGAGCATCCATCCGAAGGTATGTACAAACAAGAAAGAACATGTCAGTCGGCAATTACCGACTACGCAGTACTCTGTTAACAGTTGTATATTTTGTTACTCTAAAACTGTAACTGTGACTCTAAAACTAGGCAATATAATAGTTTTGTTGCTTTTCCAAATCTGTTGAAAATATTTAGCGGCACATTGCTTATTTCGTGCAGATGTGAAAAACAAGCTATTAGGTACACACTAGTATAAATGCCAAGTTTGAGTTATTGCACAACTCAACAGAGTTACTAAAACATGTACAGTTGTGTATGTATACATTTATTTATATACATATATTTGGTAACACTTTCAGTTCAGCACGAATGCATACCGCAAGCTGTGCTTGGCATGGATATCCTCTGCCAGGCTAAATCCGGTATGGGCAAGACGGCTGTGTTTGTGCTCGCCACACTGCAACAGCTGGAGCCGTCCGATAATAACACCTGTCACGTGTTGGTCATGTGCCACACACGCGAGCTGGCATTCCAGATCAGCAAGGAGTACGAACGCTTCTCCAAGTATATGCCCACAGTTAAGGTAAGTTGAGATAACATTATCTGAAGATTGATAGATTTATTAATGGCTTTTTTGTTTGTTTGTAGGTTGCTGTATTCTTTGGCGGTCTGGCAATTCAAAAAGATGAGGAGACACTTAAGGCTGGCACGCCGCACATTGTTGTGGGTACACCAGGACGCATTTTGGCATTGATACGCAACAAGAAGTTGAACTTGAAGCACTTGAAGCACTTTGTTCTGGATGAGTGCGATAAGATGTTGGAGCAGCTGGGTAAGTTTTATTTGGTCGCTTCTTACAAGTAATTTATTAACAATATTTTGGTTTACTTTTAGATATGCGTCGCGATGTGCAGGAGATTTTCCGTAGCACACCACACAACAAACAAGTTATGATGTTTTCCGCCACATTGGGCAAAGACATTCGGCCCGTTTGCAAAAAGTTTATGCAAGATGTAAATATCTCCGTCGCACTACTACTACTACTCCTACTACTATTACGACCACTAGCTATTATAATTCAAATCAACTTGAACACTACCGAAATGCAATTGTTACACTTTCTGCCTTTCACCTGACAGCCAGTCGGCATATATTTGCAACTGGTTTAAACGCGATAATTGTCAATGACATTAAGCATTCTCCTAATGCTTAAATGTTCAAATTTCTTGCCCATAAATGCCATAAACCATTTTCTAAATGGTTAAACGCGTGAATGCAAAACGAGCTGGCACCACGAGTGCATAAACTATATGAAAACCTTGCCCATAACTATCGAAACACCATTTTCTAAATGGTTAAACGCGTCAACAGCAAACGAAAACACGCTAAATGCGTATCAAATGTCATAAAAGTCTTGTCTATAAAAGCCAAAAATCCATTTTCTAAATGGTTAAACGCGTAAAATGCAAACGCAAATGCCAAACAACAAAACAAATAACAAAATACATTTCAAATCGCAACGAAAACGCAATCAACATAAAAAATGAGAATCAACACCAGTCGCACAAACGATACTGATACCTACCCGATACGTCTGATGTCCTGTCTGCAAGGAGCGCTAGCTACCTGCAACACATGTGAGGCGATGACGCTACAGATGCGCAGCAAACAACGTTAAATACCTGAGTACTTACATACTAGTTGATGATGATGGTTATTAGCGTGGCCGTATGTAGAATTTGTAGGCGTACCTAGCACCTAAGTTAAAATTGTTTGCCTTTGTCAATGTTAATTATTTTCTTTCTTTAAATGCGACAAACCAACCATTTACCAATATTTTGAAAATAGCCCATGGAAGTATATGTCGATGATGAGGCCAAACTGACGCTGCATGGCCTCCAGCAGCACTATGTCAATCTGAAAGAGAACGAGAAGAACAAGAAGCTGTTCGAACTGCTCGATGTGCTCGAGTTCAATCAAGTAAAAAAAGCTAAATCTTTAAAATGTTCATAACTTAATCGATTCCCATTTAGGTCGTCATCTTTGTGAAGTCTGTGCAACGTTGCGTCGCCTTGTCGCAGTTGCTGACCGAGCAAAACTTCCCGGCAATTGGCATTCATCGCGGCATGAATCAGGATGAACGCTTGAATCGCTATCAGCAATTCAAAGATTTTCAGAAACGTATTTTGGTCGCCACCAATTTGTTTGGACGCGGCATGGATATTGAGCGTGTAAACATTGTATTCAACTATGACATGCCCGAGGATTCGGACACCTATCTGCATCGTGTGGCGCGTGCCGGTCGTTTCGGTACCAAGGGTCTGGCCATTACTTTTGTCTCCGATGAGAACGATGCCAAGATACTTAACGAAGTACAGGATCGTTTCGATGTCAACATTAGCGAGCTGCCCGAGGAAATTGATCTGTCCACATATAGTAGGTTACCTTTAATATTAGCATTATTACAATATTTCAAGCAATTTTGTATCTTTAATTTTCTAGTTGAGGGACGCTAGTCACAGCGCGAGAAGAGCATCTAATCTATATGCATAGGACAGCATCTGCAAACAACAATGATACCATTTTTTATAAACAACTTTATAATACTAATAAAGATACAATCCAAACCATGTGTTGACGTACAAAATTGTAAATTAACCAATACTTTTTCATTTGTTATATGTTCTAGAAAAGAAAAGCTACTTAAGTATTCAAGATTGTTGTGGTCTCTTGAGACAAAAGTTCGTGAATATTGCTTATTTCCAGAAAGTCGAATTTTCATGAATACAAAATTTTCAGATAGTATATAAACTTATTTCAATTGTTACGCAGGATTGTCCAGCTCGTATTTTTGTCATTTTTCACGTCCGTTTTTCTGGGACATGCGCAAAACGTATCGAGTTTCCGGCAGTTTTGCTCTAGGGTTAGCTAAGGGGGAGGGTCCTTGCTGGGTGGGTGGGGTGTTCAGCTGCATAAAAACGAAAAGCAGAAGAAGCACAGACGTTAGGCCAAAACAATGTGAAAAGTAATATTAGTTAACAAAAAATGCTGCTCAAAAAATATGTGAAAACGCGTCGCAAGGTGAAAATCCTGCTGCTGGTGACAATTGTGACGCTGATTGTGATCACCTGCATCATCCTACTGGGCGCTACGGGGCCAAATGGTGCGACCGTGGAGCGTCTGCTGGACGAACGCTTCATCGCACGCGCCTATCAGCCGCAATCGGAGCAGCTGCAGCAGCAGCAGCCGCGGGAGCAGGCAGTCGCACTGCTGCCATCGCATCGCGAACATGGGGTTATTGTGCCGGAGAAGTACGATGAGCAGAAGGTCAAGTCGCGCATCATACAGAACCGATTGCAGCAGGTGAAACAGCAGCAGCAGCAGCACGATAATGCTGCGGATCAGATGCGCACCACAGTGGATGCTTTAGCCAGCGCAGTGCACATTTTCTATACGGCTCCGGTGCCGTGGTACAAGTCGAAGAAGCCACCGCTGCCGCAGCCGGAGCATCCCAATGAGGTTGCCCTGCCGCTGACAACGCCCAGGCCGGTGAAGGTCCTCAATACAGCATTCTATCCAGCTTTGGGCTTGTACAAGCCCAGTGCCAAGCTGCTGGGTCAGCACTTTGAGAATATTCGCAGCTGCGGCATTGGTGTGATTATACTCAATTTTGTCCGGCCCTCGGATCCGGCGCTGCTGCATCAGATCATTGAGCTGGCACCGCAGCACAATCTCAGCGTCACCTTCGAGCTGAGCGTTGCAGGCAATCGCACCGTGGAGTTTGTGCGTCAGCAGCTGCAGGACATGGCCGCCTACATCGAACTGCCAGGCTTTTATCGCGTGTGGAGCCAATCCCGAGGAGCTTTGCTGCCTGTCCTCTACATCAGCAATGCCTATAAGCTGAGCGAGAGCCTGGGCCGTCAGCTGTGCCGGCAGACAGCTCCAGAGCTGGCGGAGCAGCTGGATTCGCTTGGGGATTTGGGTGGATTACGACATGTGCTGGATGCATTCTTCATTGGACACATCAGGTGGGTTGTTATGGCTGGTTTACAATAGAAAATCGAAATTTCCAGTGTTCTATATTTAAATGCAGATTTTTTATAGAGGTTCAATCATGACCAAAACTGTGTCGAAAAAGAAAATCTGATCAGTTTTGACAAAGTTATAGCAGTTTTAAGTGTCGGGAAAACCAATTCATGGCTTGTTTTTTTTTAGAAGAAGTTCTGAATCTTCAAAGCTCTTCAGATTTAATATAAAGTTTAAACCATGATCAAAAATGCATCGAAACCTAAAATCGGATCAGTTTTGACAAAGTTATAGGAGTTTGGAGTTTTGGAAGGGCATTATTTAGGAGAGTTCCTAGCGTTAGCTATTCCCAAATGAAACAATTATAAGATCTGGCTTTGATTTAGTATATATTACTATCTAGCATAATTGTTAACTGTTATTCAGTTTAATATAAAACTTTCACTTACCTTCTGGACAGACTTAAGAGCCATGCGGATGTCTTGCGTCGTTTGTGCTTTGATGGCTTCTATAGTAAATTGCCGAGCAATGGTGCCGTTTTTGCCAGCACCTGGAAGAATTGGTCATATCTCAAGTCTTATGCACTGTCCTACAAAATGCTGTTTGTGCCCACAGTTGGGCCCGGCTTTGCGGAGCGTAATAAATTTCCACGCCATGGAGATATACAACGACATAGGAGCAATGGACGCGTAAGTTGATTCATTGTCATCATTATTGTATATAAATAAATAATTATACATATACATATATATATATTTGTAGTACTATGGTGTTGCCTGGCGCACAGCTATACTCAATCATGTGGGCTTCATCAACATAGCCAGCTATAACAATTGGCCAGATGGCAGCCAAATCGAGGAGGTGATGCCACGTGCCGGCTTCCTCGATTACAATCCCGGCTCGCGGACCAAGTATCTGGATCTGACGGCCCATTGGGTGGGTAACTTTCTGAAGACGCGCCAGGAGGCGGCGTCGGCATCGGCTGGTGCTGCCCAGAATTGCTATGAGCTGCTCAACAATACAATTTGTTGAAACCGATAACGTTTATACGTGCGCAATTCATGATGAATTTCATATCGAAAGTATCAATTTGTTGCCTTAGCCATGGAGCCGTCAATAGCTTCCATTTGTTGTGAGATTAGGCGAGAGAGTGCGTTTACTTTATAAGCAATCAATTGCAATTGCCATGAACATTACTTTCTTAATGTTAATAAGTCTTCTACAACTAAATACATGCCTATATAGCAACTAGAACAATTATCTATGTATCTGCCAAAAATGAGAAAAACAAAAAACCGAAAAACGATGAACTGTGTAAAGTGCAAGCAATATATTCTTAGGTATTAACCATAACTACTAGGGCCTGATCCAAGCAGAGCCAAAACGAAACATTTTAAATTTTTTAGCATTCAATTAGTGTTATATCTAGTAACAAGAACAAGAACAACAACAGCAACAATATCATAACATAATGCCATGCCATATTATATAAATATATACACAAATATATATATACATATAGAGAGAAAGTGTATCATCAATTAATAATTTGTTAAGCATTAAAATTATTACCACTTGTTAAACGAAAGGTACTTAACAAATTTTATCTTTATTACAAGTACAACATATATATATTATATTATACATACATATATATGTAATAACTTTATCTAAGCTTTAATAGATTAACTAGTGCGAAGCTAACAAAAAATATATAACATTTATTAATTATGATAAAAAAGCACCACACTTTGCAAGCGTTTTCTTCGTGCAAACGGAAAATTTACAACATTTCCGCTAACGGTAATAAGCAACATAAAAAACATTACCGTTATCTAGCCGCGTGTGTTCCGATAGCAATTCAAAAGCAAACGGAACTCTCAAATTTCCTGACTACCAAATTGCCTGAACTCATTAGTGACAAACGATAGCAGCTGTCAAAGCATCTACAAAAATTATTTGCGGAAATTATTATGTCGCACGGCAGAAATAATAACTTTTTAAAGGAATCGAGCCGTCAGCTCAAGCAGCAGGTGCCCAAAGGATGCTGCTGTAAGCGTTCGCAATGTATCAAAAACTACTGTGATTGCTATCAGTCCATGGCCATATGCACCGTTTACTGCAAGTGCGTTGGTAAGTACACTGAGAAAAAATACCGCTAAGGAAAATTCTAGAAGTTGTTAAAAATCAGGTGAGGTTAGGACAATATGAACAAGCAAACAAAAAATATACATTTCTAATCGAGATATGAAGTTGTATGCAATTTTGGAGTATAAAATACATAAAATGTTAATTTACAATCTATACTTTTTCTTTAAGCTTAGTAAAATACGAATTATATTTCGTTTATTTTATCTTTTGATTCTTTAAGGTAACTTTTATAACTTTAAGGTATATGTTAAATTAAAAATAAACAAAGCGATTTGCTTAAACTTAAGATTTATAGTAAATTTAATACGTGTTCGTTACAAAGGAAACTTTTCTGCCTGGTAAAAAAACAAAATGTTTTTGAAATGTACTTATTTCTATGTATTATTTTTTATTTTTAAAAATTTGCAGCATCCAATATATTTATGGAGCGCAGTCAATTCAGCAATATACTTAGTCTTCACAGCTATATCGTGACTACTCCACGATACGTATTTTCAAATATATGTAATAAATACAGCAATATTATGAATATATTTCCGATCCGATCCACAGGTTGCCGTAACACCGAGCTGCGCCAGGCGGCTGCCACTCCGCCGAAGAAAACAGCAACCGCCATCAAACGGGAACGCGCTGCTGCTCTCAGTGCCAAGGCGGCGGCTGCTGCGGCCAAAGCGGGCATCAATATACATCTGAAGCCAGCACCCGGCTCGGCTGCCTACGTTGGCCAGCAATTTGGTGCGCAGGTGGCGCCAATAGCTGCGCCAGCACCGCTGCAGTTGCCCTACATAGATGTGGGCAAAGTGATCACATTGCCACCACCGAATGCAGCCGCTTTGAATAAGAAGCCACAGTCAACGCTGGTCTTGCCCAGTCCGACTGCAACGCCCAAGGATGTGAATGTGCTGAAGCCACCCATAGCTGGGGCGCTGCTGGAGTGCGTTCTGGTGCAGGCGTCGGAAGCCGAGGAACTGGGCCTGAATGAAGTACAAGTGGGCATATTGATATTGCATGAGTTCGCACGTGGCGTGAAGGCAATAAGTAAAGCATATGATATTGAAAAGACGTCATCGAACAAAGTACTCAATTAAGATTCCATTTGTTGTCAATTATTAATGTAATAAAATAATTCATTTTTTGATTGTCTATAAAAGTACGCTACTTGTCTAATATAATTAATCAGTCTACATACGTATATACTATATAGATGGTATATAATAACATAAATGTTACACATTAGACAAACAAAACCGCTTCGGTTTCAGATTTGATTTAAGTTAACAAATAATTTTAGCTTCAGAATGTTAAATTGTTTGTATAGGCAAATGAAAAGTTAAATATTAATTCAAGCAATTTGAATATCTGTAACTTATATATTTTTTTAATGAAAAAAGCTTTTTGAAAATGCATAAGAAAAAAAAAAGTTTTTGAAGATCATTAAAAGTATAATGAAAATAAAAATGAATTAAATATAAGATTCAATCATTCAACATAAAGATTTCAATTATGTAAGTTCAAAAACTCACTAAGCTATACACATAAATATATATGTATATTTTAATAACTAATATTATCTACAAGCGATGTGTTGAGTTAATGCCTGCCACTAGAAGTCCAGCGGCTGAAAGATTAGCTCAGTGGCCAGTACATCATAGCTGGTTCTGCGCCGCTTGCTTCCAGATGTTTGGCTCAGTGTTTTATGCCGCTCCAGCGGAAGCTCACTTTCACTATCGGTTGTACTATCTTCAGAGTCCTCCTCATCGCTATCATCGTTGAAGCGACGCCGCTTAGGTTTTGTCTTTGCTTTATACTTTTGCCAGAACTGCGCCGGCTGGGCAAAGTCCGTGTAGTTGGGAAAGCGCATTGCCATTGCCTGGCAAAACTTATGAAACTCCTGTTTTAGCTCCGCATTCATCACACTACGCAGATTGCGATGCGTTTCCTCAACATAGCGCAGGCAGCGCTCCAACTGCTTGAGCTGTGTTCATGTAGAAAAGGCAAGTTAGTAAAGTAATGGCAACATTGGGGACTCATTCTAACCGGTTCCTCAGCCAATTCACGTCTACGATCGCTACGTCCACGACCTCTGCCAGTTGATCTGGCTGCTGCTGCACCTGGCTGCTGCTCCGTCGCTGCTGCTGGCGGCTCTTCTTCCTCATCATCTTCATTTTCGACGACCTGCTGCCGTTTGTTCTTTGTGCAGAGGCATATGCGACGCATTATGAACAGTATATCCATTATAACGTTCAGAGCGCCAGTTGATTTAATAAATTCACCATCTTTTGTTTTCTCTGTGAAATAAAAAAAAAGTTGGTTGATTGCTGATTTGTATGCTTAAAGCTTTCAGATTTTCCATCACAACTTACCCGCCAGCAACTTGAGCTGACCAAAGTACATAAGCAGCGCGTGATCATCCAGTGTGGCGATTATATGATTATATATCATACGTCTGTTCTTTTGATTCTCTGATCCCTTCAGCGGCGACTTGAAGCCGGCATCGAGGCGAGCCGAACCTTTGAGGAACGTTTTGTCATTGAAGTCAAATGGACACTGCTTGAGGCAGTGATGAAACAACAACTTGTCGTACAGTTTCTTGTAGCGAATGAAGAAGGCATCCGCTTCACGTGCGACCTGAGGACTGTTGTCCACCAGTCCGGCGAGCAGTGATATCAAAATGGCACCCTTCATCTTAATGTTACCAGCCAGGATGACATCCTTGACACAGCGATAGGCGCGCACGCGAGTTGTTGGATATTTTGAGGATAGCTTGGTGAGAATGCATTTCATATGGTTTTCCAAAATCGTCGGATACTTCTTGCCCAGATCGTTAAGGCCAACCAGAGTGCTATTTATGAGCTGCGGTCGATCGTTCTTTCTCAATATTTGTCCGTACATCTTGGCGACGCGGTGGGCGAGCCCATTCTCACATAGCGACATACGACCAGCAATGACAACCATCCAGTTCATGGTGCGCTCATTATCCGTATCGAAACTGGACTCATTCAGTTTGATGCACAGCTCCACGTAGCGTATGACAAACTCAACAATACGTTCGTCCGCATGCACTGCCAGCATGACAAGCAGATCCGTATACGTGGCCAGCAGCGAGGCCATACGAATATATTCCTGCTGGAAGTTATTCATGCAAGCGATAATGGCATCAGTTACATCCTGCAGCAGCTCCTGCTGCCAGTTCTCCTCTTCGTCGTCGCTATTGCGCGGCGCCTGACTAAGCGACAGTTGATCGATGTGATTGAGCAGCAGCATGGCCGGTGAGACGACGGCTAACCAGATGCTGCCCGAGCGCAGGGCCGACAGCAGGTGCTTGAAGAGCTGATTGAGCGATGCCTTGGAAAAGATTGTGGGACGGTAGCTAATCAATTGAAGTGCCAATATTTGATTGGACTTCATATTATACGACGATAGGGCATTGAATGTGGGTATGATGGCATCCAAGTTGTTCGTTATGCGACTTGAAATAAACAGGAGCAGTGTCCATGCTTCCGTTGCCATAGGTGTTGACAAATGCGAGAGAATGGTATTCACCAGACTGATGCTGTACAAAATAAATGGAAGTTAAGTGTGCACAGCTTAAGTTCTAATAGAGCTATACTTACGACACCATATTCTCATTCTGCAGCAGCAGGGTCAGTCTTTGGTGCACATAATCACGTGGCTGCGAACCTAGCAATGTGGATAAAATGCGCCAGGGCAGCATATGTTTCGACTCGTTGGTAAACTCCAGTGGTCTAATGTTCTTTAAAACATTGCGATTGAAGCTCTGCAAGAAAGGTGGTGTTAGAACTTAACTGGGCAAAGATAGGTGCTCAAATTCAACTCTCATCTACTCACATGCATGGCTAACTTCTGTAGTCCCACATCCTCATCATTGAGCATACAGGGCCAGATGCGACAGTATATATCAATGAGAACGGTACAGTTGTAGTACCTTTGCAGCAGCGAATCGATGCACTCGAGTGCCGATCGGCGCACGGAGGACAGCATGTCAACAGCAAATAGCGACATCTCACGCTCAAAGTTTGTGTCGTAGATTATGCGCTGATTGATGTGCACCAGACGCTCCAGCAGTGCGATGCCCGAGAAGCGGGCATATCCATTGTTGGAGGCAAGGAAACGATCGTAGATCACTTGCGGCATTTCCTTCACCTCCGGCTCGAGCTCTTCGTATCCCTCAAAACTGAAGGCATACTGCAGGACGTCCGGCTTCTCATGCATCAGCTCCTGCTGTCGCGCAGTCGGTTCAGCCGGTATCTCGCCATTACTGAATTGCACAAAGCTGAACATCTCGTAGATTATGCGTTTGGTGACGGGTGATCCATGCTCGATGACCAGAACTAGCACCTGACTGGCCTTGCGGCGCACGTTAAAGGTGCGATCTGTCAGAGAGCGGATTGTCTCCCGGATGAGCCCCACTTCCCGTGGCTTTGTGGACACATCATGCCGAAAGACACTCCACTCCACCTGCGTCTCCTGTTGCAATATGCGTTCGATTAGCTCGAGCGATCGTATTTGCACGCCCACCGCATCGTCCGCTTTGATGGACTCGAGCAGGAGATCAGTGCAGGATTTATTGCACTTGGCATAGAGTGCTGCATCATATTTGGCTGCATAGGCAATTGCGATTTTCTGATCCGCGGTTTTCCACTGCAAATACAATTATATTCGCTAGTTGTCTATTGTCTGTGATTATAAATCTTACCTCTTTGATGGGGTTCGTAATGACGCAATCGATGTAGCGCTCCATGACGCGCGATACTATATCCGGATACTTATCCAAAAGCTTGATAACCCAATCTGAAATGTGGTCGCCACTTTTGGGGCCATGACCCTTTGAATATGCCGGATAGCTGTGCATGAAATATGTTCCGTCCATTATAAAAAGCAGGGTCTCATAGACATCGCCATTCTGCTCATTGGTTATCTCATTGAACAGATCAAAACATTTACCATGTAGTTGGGATGCACCTGTGAATTGGTTAAATA
Organism: Drosophila flavopinicola; assembly: GCA_035042425.1. Taxonomy (NCBI): domain Eukaryota; kingdom Metazoa; phylum Arthropoda; class Insecta; order Diptera; family Drosophilidae; genus Drosophila; species Drosophila flavopinicola. Next base: position 3,740,379 of record JAWNLL010000476.1, on the reverse strand, counting down.
TTGGCGAATTCAAATTATCAACTGGTTATATTCTATTGAAGTCGATAACAAGCTAGAACACTTAGGGATGAGATTATGGTATTTTAGACAGAGCTGTAAGCACGGTTGTCATAAGTGGACAAATGTGCCAGAACTGATAATTTATTTTACCATCAAATAAAGCGAATATAATTTAACTGTTTTTGACTACGTAGATTTCAATATTACGCTGTTTTTATAATAATCATGTTTCTTAAAATTATGCCTGATAAACATTTCGATTAAGAAATAGCATAGATTCATTTATGGTACATTTTCCAATTTGTACCAAGTGATAGTCGCGGTCATGTTTCGAATAAAACTATCGATAGCTAAATAACGTCAACGATATGAAAGTCACAATGATTTTCACAAATGTCCCGATAGTGTCCATCTCTAGCCATTGCCATTACGAACGATAACATCGAATTAGGCTTGTGAAATTTAAAACGTAAATTTTAAGTGTTTCTTTTAAAGCCCCGATGTTGATACTGTTGCGCAAAAATGCTGGCGCCGTAGCGGCCTCACAACTGCGCATCAATGCACAACGCATGCTGGCCACAACAGCAGCGGGCACAACAACGACAAAATCGACGCCGGCAGCGGAGCACTATGATATCATTATTGGTGGCGGCGGCTTAGTTGGAACCACTTTGGCCGCCGCACTATCCAAAAACGCAACGCTGGCGGACAAGCGGGTGCTGCTGCTTGAGGGTGCAGCGCCCTTTAAGGGCTTCGATGCCAAAGGACCATATCACAATCGCGTTTCGGCCATCAATCGCAACTCCATCGAGCTGTTCAAATCCATTGATGCCTGGACTCACATTGAGACCGCACGTTGCAAGCCGGTGAAACAGATGCAGGTGTGGGAATCGAACAGCGATGCGCTCATACAGTTTCAGCACGATAACTTTGCCAGCGATGTGGCGTGCATCATTGAGAATGATCTGATATTGGATGCGGTCTATGCGCAAGTGCGTGAAGCGGCGAAGAATGTGACGGTGTTGAATCAGGCGCGCATTGAATGCGTTGCGCTGCCGGGGGAGACAGGCGCCGCTTGTTCCCAGGTGCAGCTGCAGGATGGACGCAGCTTTACATGCGAGCTGCTCATTGGCGCCGATGGCGCCAACTCAGTGGTGCGCAAACAAATGGGCGTAGACGTGTTCACGCTAAATTACGAGCGCATGGGATTGGTAGCGACGTTGGACTTGAGCAGCGAGGCGGACTGTGGTAATTCGGTGGCGTGGCAGCGTTTTTTGCCTAGTGGACCGGTCGCCTTGTTGCCGCTGAGTGAGAAGCAGAGCTCGTTGGTCTGGAGCACCACAGTGCCCCATGCCAAGCAGCTGCTTGAAATGGAACCAGCGCAATTTGTGGATGCCCTCAATGAGGCCTTTTGCAGGCAATATCCGCGTGTGGAGCTGGCGGATAAGGCGCTGCAAGCGCTGAACGCCTTCTTTGGCCAGAGTGGATCGCAGCATCAGCGTCAGTATCCGCCGCGGGTGTGCGGCGTGCAGGAGCGTTCCCGAGCTACCTTTCCGCTGGGTTTTCTACACGCCTCGTCGTATGTATGCAGTGGTGCCGCTTTGGTTGGCGATGCCGCCCATCGTGTGCATCCGTTGGCCGGGCAAGGCGTCAATTTAGGCTTTGGCGATGTGCGTCACCTCGTGGAGACTTTGTCCGCCGGCGCTTATGCTGGCTTCAAGCTGGGCGACACTCAGCATCTGGTCAAGTACGAGCGCAAGTGTTTGGCCAAGAATGTGCCGATTATAGTGGGAGTTCACGGACTGCACACGCTCTACTCCACGGAGTTCAGTCCAGTGGTGCTGTTGCGCAGTCTCGGACTGCAGTTGACCCAGAATTTGCCGCCCATCAAGAACTTGTTCATGAAGAGCGCCATGGGTTGAGATCAACTGAGAACTGGGTATATTATCTTTAAGTGTTTACAGTTTTAGCGTCGCAAACAAAACTAAAATGCAAGGTGTTTTAACAATTCAAACAAGGACTTTAGCTATAGTTGGTATTCGTAAAAAAAATTCTTTTCAAAAAAATTAAATAAATAATTTCATTAAATATGATGAAAATTTCTGCATATGTCATTTTGGGTAATGAAATTGATTATTCTCTTTTTGGGTCTTAGCCACAAAAGTGTTTTTACATTAATTAGGAACATAACAGAACTCTAATTGGGAATTTGATGTACTTTCTGAAGCAGTAAGAAGAATTTCATCCAAGTTTTTCACAGACAGGAACACTGCGAGACTTGGTTCAAAAAGAAAGTATAAACTAAGTTAATACTTCTTATTTATGGAAAATTTCATGTCAAACGAAACTTCGATTCTATCTGATCGAGTTTTCAATTTATATACTCATTTCAATTGAACTGTGCTTAAATAAAAATATTATTTTTAAAACATTTGCATAAATTGCTTTTTATTGTTATACATAGTACATATGTATGTAAAATTAAGGTATGATTTGTTCGTCGAGTGTTTGATTATGTTTAGTAATTGGTGGCAGCTGATATAGAGTAAGTAGTATTATTCCTAGTTACAAGGCACTTTTGGTACAGACTTTAAACCTAACGTTATTCTACGAATTTGGCATTATGGAAATTCTTGATTTTTTTTTTAAAGCATCTAGCTATTACAGCTCCTGATGGCTTTTACTGACGCCCACTTGGGGTAAAGTGCTGCCAAGGCCGCTCTCGCCTAGCTTTAGATCCTGGTCGAGATCTAGCATATTGCTTTCGGTCTCTTTGGTGAATATCTGCTGACGATCGCTTTTCAGCTGCGCCTCGCCTGCCGACGTCTCGTCGACGACAACCTGCTGCGAGTCCTCCGTATCGGATATGTAGCCCGTCTCGCCCGTATAGTGGATGGGATAGAGCAGCATTGGTGCCGCACTAAATGCAATCAGATTGCGCGGCTCAAAGGCGGCGCTGAGATTCCTTTGCGGATGTCGATTGAACATGACGGGCAGAAACTCATCGACGGGTATGAGTTTCTCTAGTGGTTTAACCGCCAGCAGCTTCTCAGCGCCACGCAGCGTGATAACATAGCCCAGCGTCCAATAGGAGTAGCCAACATGTACTAGATTATCGCTGCCCTCGACCCACGGTTCACGTTCATCCTTCAAGCGCTTGCGTCCAAAGTAGATGAGGTCATAATCGCGGTATTTACTGGCCTGCTGAATCACACGTTGTGCGCTCGTTTTGAAGTACGGCTCGAAGCGTATGTCGTCCTCCAGGATGAGCACATGGCGCAGCTGCCGCTGCACAATCTGTTGCCAGATGCGATAATGACTGAGAAAGCAGCCAATTTCTCCCATTGTCATAGGTCGATGATGATACGGATCCTCATAGCCGGGCAGAAAACTAATTCCCATTTCCTGCACCAACTGCGCATTCAGCTGCTTGCCATCCACAGCGGCAAAGTGCTCCACCAGCAGACCCAGCTCATCGAATAGCTTCTCCATTTTCTCACGCCGCTCCGGGCGACGTTGCAGATTAATCATGAAAATGTTATCTAAATTGAGTTTGGTCTTCGCCGGGAGTCGTAGAAATTCCTGCATATACTGCTGCACTGGCGGCACTGCGCCCAAATCATGCACCATACTAATCCTTATATTTATGAGCTGTTGCAGATCCTGATCGACGGTATCAGTAGTTTCCAGCGGCTGCATGATGTAGCCAAAGGGCAACTGGTTGCAGATTTTCAAAGGAACACCCGAACTATTAGCGGACATGGCAAACACAATGATGTCATCGACGGGCCCATTGTAGATACGCATTTGCTGTTTCGACTTCTTTTGCATTTCCACGAGACGTTGCCGATCAAAGGTTAGATAGCGAGCGCCCGCATAATTCATGTCCACCAGCACCGCAGTGTGCACCATGGGCACCTCAAAGACGCCGACTTTAACGCCATGATAGATATCCTTGTATTCCGCTGTACGCTGATAGTAATAGTCCTCAGTCATGCCGCACCAGAAGTTCGAGTAGAGACTCTCCGATAGCAGCATGGGCGCCACAATCGGCAGCCGGAGTGCAGTTAATACTTTGAGCGATTGTGGCTCTGTTAACAAGACATCGGCGTCCAGAAAGAATATGAAATCAGCCCAAATATCGCGTGCATATTGCAGCGCCTCCTCTTTCAGTGCAATCAGATGCTTAAAACGTGACACTGGCCAATCGTACGCGGAGCTTTCGTTCTGATATCGCTGCGTTGCATTATCAAAGGCATAGTTAATGCTATGATAAAGTTCACCCGAGTGTTGCAGCCATTGTTGCAGCTGCTTAATGCTATCATCGCTGCTGTGATCGCATCGCAACCTAAAATATAACACATGTTATAATAGCATCTTCTAGAACACTAGCCAACAACAACAACAAAACAATGTGGTAAAGACCATTTTTTCGATGTATTTGGGGCCCCCAATAATGCTAATCATTTTTTTTTTTATATGGTGAGACTTGTTTTAAACAAATTTTTTATTTAATTTTTTATGGATTTTTTTTTACATATTTAACCATAACTTGCTTGGGAACTTTTATATGGGAAAACGGAACATACGTCTTTAGATATATAGCTATAAATTGATAGAACTTTGCCAAATATCCATGGATTTTTTGACGACAAATTAAGGTATCTCTGCGATTCAGTTTTTTCCTGGATCTTATGTAAAAATTTTCGAAAAAAGTCACTATTTTTGTAGTATTGCTTAAAATAACTACCAAACTATAATCTTTATGTAAAAAGGTTGAAGATATAGAAATATTTATTGACTTAGTATGGAAACTTTCGAAATTAAAAAAAAAAGTTTAAGCTTAGAAATAGTTTTTTATTATATTCGTTTTGGGAGCCCCAAATGCGTTAAAAATTTATGGACTCAACCATATTGGCTATATTTTGTTGCCTAGTGTAATTCGTATTCACTCACCAGAACGCAATGCGCTGCTTAGGATAATCGAGCTGTTCAACATAGCTCAAGAACATGGGCAACATGTGAGCCTTGTTGCGCACTAGCAGTGTTATAAGCACCGTTGGCTGCTCATATTCCAAATACACATCCTCATCCAGATTTGCATGCACATTCGCATTCGCATCCCAAGCCCAAGCGGCGCTCAGGACGCAAACTAAGAGCAATCCTCGCACTAGACGCATCTCCACGTCATGCCAACACACATTGTTCAGTTCAGTTCAAATAGGTCACACACGCACTATCGGCGGCTGCTGGACAAGTGACTCTAATCTATTTATAAACTCGCGTCCGGCGTTCATTGAACGACAAGTCATATGGTTTTAATCAGTTCCTTTGCCAAACGATAACATGTATCGTTTTGAAAATGCAACAGCTGTTTTCGCTGTTATCGGTTGTGTAGTGCAGGAATTGCAGTGCAGTGATTCTCAAACTGTCATTACTGGTTCTATCGATTGTAATTTGCACTTGCAACGGCAGTTATCATTTATCGTCCGCAACTGTTGTAATTAAATGCTTTGTGCTACCAATGTAGTTGCGCTCAAACCATCAGTACAAAGTCATTAAACCATTTTTACCAATTGTTAAATTGTTCAGGGTATAAATAGAAAATTAATTTTTTTTAAATTGTTAGATTCAATAACATTGCTATTTAAAAGTAAACAACAATTTATTTGATCAAATCTAGTATATACAAGTGAATCCTAAGCCAGTTGCTTAGCATTATGCGGTTTAACATAGCTGGGAAAGTTCAGCTGCAGCCCCTCCTTGGCCTCAAAGAACGTGTAGGAAAGCGTGATGGTGTCGCAATACTCAAGCGCTGGATCTTGCGTTATTTCCGGATCAATGTAGAAGAAGACGGGCATATCGACTTCCTCGTGCGGATTCAGCATTTGCTCCTCGAAGCAAAAGCATTGGATCTTATTGAAATAGGCGCCCGCCTCAAAAGGTATCACATTGTATGTGCTAATGCCCACAACTGGTTTATCCGTCGGATTCTTGGCCGTATAGAAGGCGAGCGCAGTTTCCCCCGGCGCCACTTTAATTTCATACTGCTGCGGCTTGAAGTTCCAGCGCATGGAGGAGCCAATGTCAGCATTGAAGCGTATTTTCAGCACACGATCCTGCACCTTGACCATGTGCTCCACTTTCTCGGCATCGTGACCTTGTGAGGTGGTCCCGCCGTAACTGTACGCCTGGCAAAATATGCTGTAAAGTGGCACGGCTGCATAGCTCAGACCGACTATCAGCACTCCTCCCGCTGTTATGTAGTATAACGTTGACTTGGAACGCAATTTACGAAGTGCATCGGGATCGGATCGATTCCCGCTCAATGTTGATTTGGTGCGCAATTGTTGTTGCAGTTGTTGTTTACCGCATTGCGTGGAGTGCCGCAGCAACTGCTGGCACTGCATGCGCAAGGATCCGAAGGTGCGTAGCATTTAGTGCAATTTATTTAGTTTAAATAACAAATGAAATCGCGTTTTCATTTAGTCAACCGTTTGTATAATCTTTGCCTTGCTAAACAGCTGTTAAACAGTGTGTACACAAGGCGTTTTTTCCGGCTGCCACTGTTCAGTGTTCACATGTGGCGGCACAAATAATGATGCCCGTTTTGTGATTTTATTCACATTGACTTTTATAAATTAGGTATTCACTGCTATTTTTCGCAACACTAACCACTAGGAAGACCTTTTCCGATGCAGAATTTGTCAAATGAGCTGGCAACACTTAGAGCACTAGATCGTAAATATGTATATATGCAATACTTACAGGAATTGTTGTAGCCCAGTTTATAGTTCGTGTGGAGTATCCCCACGAGGCAGGTAATGATGCTGTTTCGAGGCTCTGGGTGATCCTTGAAGTGCACATAGCGAAGCAGTAGTTTTAGATCATCGCATATGGTTAGAAATAATATCCATATACTATTGGCGCTCACACTTGAGTTGGCATTCAGGTCCAGCAGCTTAAAAACCCTCATACAATGAATAATAACATCTGGTTCGAAGATGCCATAGCTTTTAGCGCCCGGAATGGTTAAAGTCAGCAAATAAGTGCTAACTGCATTCAGTGCCAGCTGTATATTGATGTGTCCATTGGTTTCCTCTGGTGCCTTTTGGAGTATTTGTTTGGGAAGCGTTGCCAAACTGGTCACCGCATAAATATACGCCAAATAATCCTTGGGTGCAATCACGTCGATTTTGGCCCAATTGTCGTAGGTTATGTCGTAGCTATTCTGACGATCAACATCATTGCTGCGTATCGATCGTATATAATTAGATAATTCGCGTAGCTTTTGCAACTGATCGTCCTGCCTGCCCAGAACCTGCACGCACATGGGCAGCGCCCAGAAGTTTTGAACTGCACTCTCTATCCTAGCTTCGGTGTCGCCTTCGTCGCAGCTCAGCCAGTCTTCCACGTGGGTCCAGTCAACGTTTTGTGCGAACTGCTCCTTTAGTTCACTAAATATGCGATTGAACTCCGACATTTTGCATATTTCGGTTGATTCTTGACTGCTAAATCCGTGACTCTTATGTTTGTGCGCAATTTTTGTTTACAGTTGCAAAAGTAAAGTCTTTATCGATTTTTGCGGTTATCGGTGTTAATAGCAGCAAGAGAAAGAAAGGGGCACACCTGTTACGCTGAGTATGCAGCTTGGTACTGGCAAACCGAAATTTCATGTTTATATACATTATCACGATGAAACAACTAATCATTACTAACATTAGGCGACGAAAATTGATTGAACTTTTTGAGCAATTGTTTCTCTTTAGGAAATTTTAATTATAATATTTCTGTTTATTTTGTGTGCGTAATGCGTGTATACTATCTGTTATCGATGTCGATAGCAGCAAGAAGAAATATGCGCAGCTGTTAAGCAGAGTATGCAGCTTGGTGCTGGCAAGAACATATTGATGTTGATGTGCTTGTGATGCACCAAGTTGTAATCATTAACAAAAAGAGACAAAATCTATTAAACTCATTTTACATTGTAATTTAACAAAATGTTATTAAATTTAATTTTTTGTAGTTTCTTATTAGCTATGAGCAGCATACCGCGCACTGTTAACAGCTGGATAAATAATCATTGAAAATTCCATCCAATTGTGTTTCATTATTGCCGTAAACAATGGACGCTCTTAAAGAAGCGTCCCTGGACAATGAGGAGGTGCGAGAAATATTAAAAAACACAACGGACCTTCGTCAATACTCGCGCCAAATCGAAAAGGAGTTCAAGGATGTGGAGAACAAGTCGATCGAGGACTATATTGCCGAATCGCAGAACATTGCCAATCTGCACAATCAAATCAACGACTGTGACGATGTACTGGAACGTATGGAGAACATGCTGATGAGCTTTCAGAGCGTCTTAAACAACATCAGCACCGAAATAACACAATTGCAACGAAAATCGGTGTCAATGTCGTTGCAGCTGACAAATCGCCAGTCAGTGAAAGCTCAGCTGTCGCAGTTCATTGAGGACATGGCCGTATCGGAGGAGATGATCAATATTATTATGGACACGGCTGTCACAGAGCGTGATTTTAGCGCGCAACTAAATGTGCTCAATCATAAGTTGTCGCTGGTCAAGGAGCTGAGCTTTAAGGAATCCAAATCGACCAGCGACGTGAGTGATGTGCTGCACAAATTGCGCCTGAAAGCCATGTCCAAGATACGTAGCTACTTGCTGGAACAGATCTACAAGTTTCGCAAGCCCATGACAAATTATCAGATACCACAGAATGCAATGCTGAAGCACAAGTTCTTCTTTGAGTTCATCCTGTCTAATGAGCGGCATGTGGCGCAGGAGATTTGCAGCGAATACATCGATACCATGAGCAAAATCTACTACAGTTACTTTAGGGTGAGTTCCAGACTTGACTATTCAATCGTTTATTAACTTGTGGTGTTCTTACAGAGCTACTCCACACGCCTGACGAGCCTGAAGTTCGAGGAATCCTGCACCAAGGATGATCTAATGGGCATCGAGGACAATGCTTCCAAGGGCCTGTTTGCCAAGACGACCAGCCTGAAGCACAAGAGCACAATCTTTACAATTGGCAAGCGCGGTGATATCCTCAACCAGCAGCTGGAAGCGCCCATTATAGTGCCCCATGCGCAGCTCAAGAATCGCGTTAGTTTTGCGTAGAGTTTTTTTTATCTCTATTTCAATTCCTTATTATTCTTGCAGTATACGGTCGAGGCTCTGTTTCGCTCTGAGCAATATGCCCTGGTTGACAATGCCTGTCGGGAATATTTGTTTGTTACCGAATTCTTTATGGTTCGTGGCGCGCAGGCACAGGATCTGTTCAATCAAATAATGGGCAAAACATTGACGCTGATGATTGTAAGTATAACGAATTCTAAAAAAGAAAAACTTCACAAATCATTTAAATCTAACCAACTTCAAAAATTCAGTTTTCGATCCCATTTTTATTTATGAGTCAGTTTTGATCATGGTTTGACCTCTATAATAGAACTGCATTCAAATCTGAAACACTTTAAATTTTTCAATCAGAAACAAGCCCCATCCACATGCATATATATTTTATAACATTTAAGTAGTAAAAAGTAATATTGTTCTGTTTTTAGAAAACTCTGGAAACATCCGTGCACGATTGCTATGACACCATCGCAATGTTTCTCTGCATCCATCTGATCTTTCGCTATCAGCTCATGTGCCACAAGCGCTGTGTGCCTGCACTGGATAAGTGAGTATACGAAAATAATTAGGACATTTCAAATATAAAGCACATTCAATGCCATTTACAGATATTGGGACTCGCTGCAGTCGGTCATTTGGCCGCGACTCGAGCATGTTTTTCGTCTAAACATCCAAAGCATACACGACTGTGATCCCACAAAGTTCAACAAGGAAATGGGTCCACATTATGTTAGTTAACAACTTCATTATATTTATAAGCTTTAACTAAACATTTTACCCTGTAGATCACGCGACGTTATGCTGAGTTTAGTGCCGCAATTGTGGGCATCTCGGAGCACTTTCCCAACGAGCTCGTTAGCCGCCTGCTGCTGGAGCTGCAGAATGAAGTGGAATGCTTTATACTACGCATGGCGGCCATTTTTCCCACACGCAAGGATCAGCTTATTTATTTGATCAACAACTATGATCTCGTGCTGGGCGTGCTCATGGAGCACACACGTGACAACTCAAAGGAGGCGGAGGCATTCCGTGAGCAGTTGAACGCGCGCAGCGCCGAATATGTCGAAGAGATCCTTGCGCCACATTTCGGCGGCATCATACAGTTTGTCAAAGAGTGTGAGCCATACTTGGAGAAGGAACAGCCGGATGAGTTGCGCAAGCAGGAGCGACGCAGTCTCGGTCTGGTGGCCAGCTTCTCGGCAAATTGGAAGAAATCTCTGGAGGAACTTAATCGCGAGGTGCTTTTATCGTTCCCATCGCTGCTGACTGGCTCACAGCTGCTTCAATTGGCTTTGGCCAGTCTAGTGCAATACTATCATCGCTTCCACAAGCTATTAACGCCAAATGCGCGTGCCCAACTAACCAACATTCATGTGGTTATGGTGGAAATCAAAAAGTACAAGAGTAACTATTGAGTGGACATTTAAAACTGATTTTAATATGTGTAATTATGTTTGCATACTGCAACACATTCCAAAAATAAAATTTAATATACTTTAGATGTGATTATTATTCCTCATCCTCGAACATCATCTCAACCAGATCCTTGTTGGAGCAGCGTTCGCCATCCAGGCGCTGTGGCGACTTCCAGCGCAGCAGCGTCGGCAAGAAGATCAGGTGCGTATTGGGATCCTTGCGGAACGGACAGTTCAAGTCCTTCCAGCTGTGAATACACAAATACATTGTTATCAGCTAATCAGTTATTGGCATCACATTCTTGAAAATTCGCATAAAGATAAAAGCAATAAGCAATCAAAAGCCACTTAGTCGAACAGCTATCGAATTAGCTGGAACTTTTATCACGAAATATACGGGGCGTGACTGCTTTAATGGGTACATGAATATATATATTCAAAGGTGCTGTTGAGTGCTCTCGTTACACGCGCTTTTAATAATTTAAGAACAAATTTACGTAAGCTATAATTACTAGAACAAAAGCGTCGACAGCGAGCGATTAACAGTTGCTTTTTAGTATGCCCTTGCTTAAGGTATTGTAATTTCGCCACGAAATGTGTAAACAGTAACATAGCATATGCTTTTTTTTTGTTTATTCAATGTTGACTAAAAGAGAGAAAGATAAAATGATGTGAAAATAAAAAAAGAAAGAGGCAGTCTTGATGGAAATATCCGTATGCTATTGGTAGAACATTTGTTTGAGTAAGACGGATCGGACAACTTTATATCATATTGCTGTTATAGGATTTATAGCTCAAAACTGTTTATAAATGTTATTATTCGAACTATATTATTTAGATTCTGTAGGAGCATAGTTGAGTTGTTGTCCATAAAACTGTTTAAAACGACGTGGCCAACAAGGGCATTTAAAAGTCGGCAAGCGGCCAATAACAGTTCTACATTGTATATTGTTTTCTAATTTGATGGGAACTTACTACGAGCGTTCGCCGACATCGACATGCACAAAGTGGGAGTTCTCAGCGGCCTTCTTCAATGCATCATGTATCACCGGCTCCGCTGCGGGCGACACAAATACAATCACGCACACAAATGAAAATAAGCACTTAGTTGTGGAGTAGTTGCGGTTAACCACTAGAGACTCTAGTAGTATTATTACCCCTGACACAATAGGGACACCAGCTCTCGCCATTTTCATCCTTGCCGCCGCTGAAGAGAACGTGCACCGGATTGTTGCCATCGCCGGTTTCCAGCTCCTCCATTTTCTTGGCAAACTCCTCGTAGCCTTTCACATTGTGTGTGACGACCATAATTTTGCTTTGTTTTAACTGATTAACACCGCCTGCGAAAGTTCGCTTAAAGAGACGACTAAATACCTTCGGTAGCGACGTGATTGCGCACTTTTTAGTAACTGGTGTAGAAAGATTACGCACTTGTTGTTTTATATCGTTTTAATTTTGTTGTTATCACGAATTAACGCCGACTATGATTTGCTATCGATAGTATACAATTTGTGGGTGCCCTAACTATCGATACGATTTTGGGCAACTACGGCTAGGATCGTGACGTCAGCGTTGACCAGTATTACCGAGTGCAATGAAAAACGTTGCTGCCTTAAATGCAAATTATTAATATTGACATTTATGATTTTTTTGTTTTTGACTGTGCTTCATCTACAAACGCAGCACTGAAGAATAGTTTGCTTGCTTTTTTGCTATCTCCAAACATCGATGGATTACTGTCACTGCATTATATAAATATCGTCTATCAGCACATCGCTAGTGTCATCAAAACAGATGTTTTCACTTATATATTTTGATTTGCGTTCAATCATTTGCAATAATATTTGAATATAAACATGGCCCAATCAATATTACTACGCAGCTTAATGCTGCATAGGAGAACGGTGCTGCTGCCCGCCGCAACGCGTCTGAAATGTCTGGCCGCATTGCACTTGAGCCATCGTGCAGCACAGGCAACGAGTAGCGGTTTGTAATGCCTAAATGCAATGGGATTTAGCTAATGGCTGAACTTATTTTACAGGTGGTGGCGCTCTTCAGGAGTCTCGCGGTGGCAACAATGTATCCACAGATGTGCGTCCCATGGGCGAGAAGATCAAGGAGAACACAAAGACGGCCAGCTATACGGCAATCATCTTGGCCGGATTGGGCGTCACCGGCATCATGTTTTATGCCATCTTCCGTGAGCTCTTCTCCAAAGAGAGCTCGTGCAATATATATTCAAAGGCACTGGCACGCGTCGTCGATGATCCACGTGTGCAGGACGCCATTGGAGCGCCCATCAAGGGCTTTGGCGAGACGTCGCGTCGCGGTCGTCGCCAGCATGTGGCGCACACCAGCTTCGAGCGCAACGGCGTACCCCACATGCGCATGCAGTTCTATGTCCAGGGACTGCGCAACAAGGCCACCGTGCAGCTGGAGTCACGACGGGTGCGTAGTTGCAGTTATTTAGTTGCTAGGCGGGCAGTGGCGTAGTTAGTATTAAGAAAAGGAGGATAATCAGTGCATAATCCTCCCAATTCCTTCTCTTCCTTCTCTGCAAAAGCCACTGCTAGAAAGTATTAACCATTTTTAACCGAATTTAGTTAATTTCGTTTCTCTTGCACATACGAATATAAGTTTCATCTAACAACAATATTTGCTATATTTATTTAATGTTAAGCTCTGATTTATTTTTGCAGGACTCCAAGGGCAAACTGGAGTTTCGTTATCTGTTTGTGCAATTGGATCACTATCCTCGCACCACCATCGTGCTGGAGGATAATCGAGCCTACGATCCAACGCCAGAGCACTCAAGCTCCCCATCCTCATCGTCCTTTGGCAATCTGGCGCTGATGTCGAATAGTCGCGACAAATAGAAACGCTCCCAACACAGACACACTCACTTGAAATTCTTTGTATAATTGTTATTTAATTTACTCATTGACTGAAAATGCTGTTTAAATGTGTGTCTGTGTCTTTCATTCGCCAATGGAGAAGTTGTCCATCTCCAGAATGGCGCCCGATTGGTGTCAGTAGAGCTTCTTCCACGGTATTATCTCCCACGAGCGTATGATATGCCGGCCAAACAGAAAGTCCTTCAGCTTGTTCATCACATAAAACGAGATGCCAAAGAACGAGGCGAAATACAACCAGAACTGGCCCAAACGCTCCCAAATGCTCAGATGATAGCGTGCCGGCACTTGAAGGACATCCAGTTCCAGTTCGATGGTGACTCCTTCGTCCAGCCGTGGTGCACTGCTGCTGTAATAGGTCTCCTGCACGGCCAACTGAAAGTAGGCAGGATTCGCTTTGATCTGACCCAGCAGCGATTCCATTTTGTATTGTGCGATATCCGCCAAACTGTTGTTCGTATCCAGCTGCACCTGACGAAAGTGTGTGCGGTGTTTGCGACCCGGAAACGGACACGTGAACTCCACATATTGCTTCAGTTTCAGCTCCCCCTTCAGCTGGATGCGTCCGCTTCGCAGGCGTCCCGTTTCCGGCAGCTGCAGCTGATGCGCCAGGACAGCGGGCGGCGCCAGGACACACTTGTGCTGCAGTTGCGCCTCAAAGAACAGCAGCAGATCAAAGTGCAGCAGTCGCGCTGGCAGCTGCTGCAGCTGCAGCTGAAAGTGCAGACGATCTGTGACCTCATCGTGATCCAAGTCCTGTGTCCAATATTTGCTCGCCTCACAGCTGCGCGAAAAGTTCTGCACGCGTGCATTCAAATTGCTGAAGCTGCTGCAGGCCAGCAGCGACGACTCCTGCTCCGTGTGCCCGATAAATATGTACTGATAGCTAAACTGCACTCGCGGCTGTTCATATAGCACACGCGACTCGGAGATGCCCGAATAGGGACTCAGCAGTGAAACCAATAAGACCGGCAGCATTACGGATAATGCTATGAAAATCAGCACCAGCAGCGAGGCCAACGAACACAGCGAGTTCTTGTATATGATGGCCGTGTTCGTTGTGTGCAGCGGTATGAATTTCATTTTTATGGAATTTTTATCACTTGCTTTGCGGGCGTCACAATTCGATTTTTGCACTTGTCAAATTGCTGTTGTGATTATTTTATTTAAAATTTGGTTGCTGGGCAACGGCCGACAGGTGGCGATATTTTAACAGAGCGTTGCTAAAGAAGACAGCGAGTTAGTGTTTATAATATTTACTGGCTGGGCTCACCATATGCAGCGGTATAAACAATTTCATTTGTATTTACTCTTATTCACTAGAGCTGTAGTTGATAACATATATATTGCACTTGTCAAATGATTCGAATTTGGTTGCTGGGCAACGGCCGCTAGGTGGCGCCAACTGAAATTTCGGCTTCCGTTGCATTTCATGCAGCGATGCCAAGGAAATCTGCAAATTCTTATAAACAACAGCCTTATAAATCATGTGCAGAGTAATGAGTTTAATATTTCATTAATAGTCTTGAATTTTAATTGCAAGCATTGCACTTGTCGACTGTCTGTTCTGTATTTATCAATTTGGTTGCTGCAAAAAAAAGCGTTCGTTCAATTGAACACAGCACATGGCAGCCAGCTTGTGTCAGCGAACACCGCTTTCGTTAAGTGCGGAGATAAAATAAGAATGCAAACAACAATTTTCATTTTCGCACTTTAAAAGTCATAAATAATTATTATATACAAGTATTAAAGATGCCACATGTGGTAGCAGCCTCTGTCGATTTCTGCCACACTCTTCCTCACGCTGGCAATTTGATCGTTATTGGACTGCTGCGCTTTCAACACTCTTTAAAGTAAGCGCATTAAAATTTAAAGCTGCAACTTCCGATTTTTATGCGTTTCGCATTAAAGCGCTGCACGGAATAAAAAAAAGAAAGAAAATATTAAAAACTCCAAAACCAGTTGGCGCTCTTAATTATGCGCAAATGTTGGTCAAGTTATGCGTATCGAACTTCTTTTTTTTTGATTATTTTTTCGCTCATTTTGTAAAGTTCACTTTTCACTTTTGGATGTTGCTGTTTTTTGTATATGATGTGGGGTTTGGGGGCTGGAACTGGGGGGCGTCCCCTCATATACGGAATCCCATAATTATGTGCAATCAATACTTTTACGGTATCGGCTTATGCTTAAGTTGTATGCGGCCGGAACGGATGTGCTTGACTGAGGATCAATTGGAGGCAGACAGAAGACAGAAGACAGCTCACTGGTCAGCTAAATTATTGGCCAGAATTGCGTCTTGGGCCAGTTGGCTAATAAAGCGATTGGTAGCGTCTGCTTTAAGGTCATGTTTAAGGCGGATGCTTGCTTACGGCTTTTCAGCTGCTATTGATTTCAATTAGGAGTGAAACCTTTCGAAAAAAAGTGGACATTTTGAATAATATATAGCTGATAACTGGCTAAAATGTATAATAGGTAATTGCATGAGATCAAATTGTACTTTTGTTTACAAATTTATTTTGCTTTAATAAAATCTCAGCTTATTACTTCTCTAACTCCAAACAGCTTCACCAAGATAAGTCAACTTATAGACAGAAAAAAATACTAGATGGTATTTTTTTTTAATGGAAACCTTTTTTGGTTTTTAAAACTAATTAGATTTTCAACGTTACAAAATGTTTAATAGCCAAAATATATTATTATTAGTCGAAACTATTGATAGAATTTAGATTTAAACACTATTGCTACTAAATATAGTTTGAATTACAGAAAAATCGACTTGGGGAAGTTTTATTAAATTCAGTTTTACTGTACTCATTAGCTTCAACTAGTTCTTATAACTAGGAAAAAATTCTCATAGTTCTTTCCAAAACTCATTCTGATTTTGTTGCATCTTTAATTTTTATATTACATTTGACTATCTTTGTCTTTTTATACTCTGATACCGAAGGTACCCATAGTATATTGGTTTTGTCGAATGTCCGTCAGGCCGTCCGTCTGTCTGTCTGGATGAACGCGCGTATTTCCGAAACGATATTAGATAGACTCTTGAAATCTTTTGCGTTATGATTATAGCTATCTGCTTCAGATCAAGTTTATTCCAAATTTATGCCACGCCCACTGGGAGGCTGGCAAATCGATAACATGTCGATACACCTCAAATCACAAATCGATTAAACGTGAATAACTCCCACAATTTTGAAGCTAGAGTAATCAAATTTGGTAGGTATATTGCTGGTGACCTCCCGAAAAAATTGGATCCTAGGTTAATCGGCCACGCCCATTATTACGCCCACCAGCCCCCCTCCAAAATTAATTTGAAATGCTTATATCTCCCGCAGTTTTAGAGCTAAAGTCACCATATTTGGAATATATATTACTGGTGACGTCCTCTACAGATTACAGAAACAAAATTTTGACCACGCCCACTCCCGCCCCCGTAATCGCGAAAATCGATATACATGAATGCACAATTCGATAACACGTGTATATTTCCCGCAATTTTGAAGCTAGAGTCCCCAAATTTGGAATTTAGACTAGGGCTGACCAGCCCAAAAGATTGCGTCCTGGATTTTCCGGCCACGCCCACTAGAACGCCCCCCAGCCACCCCGCCCCCACGAAACACGGAAGCCTATATCTCGCACAGTTTAAGAGCTAGGGCCACCAAACTTTGAGGGTAGACTTCTGGCCAAGTCCTCTAAAGATCGGACAAAAAATTTTGGGGCCACGCCCCCGCCCGCCCCCAAAAATCGCGAAAATGTATATCTTCCACAGTTTTAAAGCTAGAGTCACCAAAATTGGAGGATAGACTTATTGTCAGCCCCCCTAAAGATCGGCAAAAAATTTTGGGGCCCCGCCCCCTCCCGCCCCCAAAAATCGCGAAAATTTATATCTTTCACAGTTTCAGAGCTAGAGTCATTAAACTTGGAAGATAGACTTCTTGTCACTCCCTCTAAAGATCGGCCAAATTTTTTGGGGCCACGCCCCCTCCCGCCCCCAAAAATCGCGAAAGCTTATATCTTCCACAGTTTTAGAGCTAGAGTCACCAAAATTGGTAGATAGACTTCTGGTCACCCCCTCTTAAGATCGACCATGCCCCTCCCGTTCCCAAAAACTTGGAATGCCGATTTCGGGTCACCCAAACACCAGCAAAAATTTTCTGTTCACTTGCTTTCAGCTGTTCTTAAAATGGTATCAGAGTATTACGCAGTCGGCTCCGCCCGACTGCAACGTTCTCACTTGTTAGGTAATACGTTTTTCTTTCAACTAGTAATTTTTTCTATACAAATTCATCTGAAACTGTCACAAAGCTCATTCTGATTATTATGATGTTGTTATATTGTCTTCATATCCAATATGTTCTCTTGTCATTCAATTGTCAACTATTTGTATAACTTTTACATTGCTTTGTTTATTCAGGGAATTATTTTCATCTTTTCTTTGGATTGTCGCCCGCGTGACGTGTCAGTTAAATATATATGTATAAATATATATGCTTTTGATGGACACGGCCATGTCAAAAACTAAGAAAAAGCAGTTAAGAAATATGATGAATATATAAATAAATAAACCACACATTTGACAGTTACAGTTACAGTTGTGTTACAGTTGTAAGTTTGACAGTTAGACAGTGTTGCCAAGTGTGCATGAAATGTATTATTTTGATTGATTCAATTCAGATTCCTGCTCGAGAAAAAGACAACCAACCAACCAACCAACACGTTTAGAGCTTAGCTAAAAAAAAGATAGAAAGAAACAGAGATGCGAAAAAGAAAATCAATAATTTTCGTACAATTGCTTTCCGCACGAGTTTTTATCTGTGGCGCTCTCGGCAGCATTGCCACGCCATTTAAAAAACAAAGAAAAAAGGCGAGTCCGAGCTACACAGTGAGAAAATGCGCACTAAAATCCATTTGTGTGTATTTTTATAGGTATGTGCAAGCTTCAACTGGGATTGTGCGATTTTTATTTAAACATTTTAATGCCAAAAACTAATATTTAAGATCTGAAATGAGAATGTACTCAAATAAAAAATAATAATTTAAGTTGATTAAAACCTTCTCAATTTGCCTAATTTATTGAGCAAAAAGTGGCAAAAGTTTTTTTTTCATATTTATTGCTGATAACAAACTCGACATAAGATTGTTGATTATGGAACTAAAATACATTAATTTTGAAAAATATATGATTGACCTAAGATTTTTGCTATATTTGTTTTGGGTACAAACTGATATACAGACTAGATAGCAGGATGTTTGTTATTCTAATTGTTGTAAATTATTAAAAAATGTGTAATGTGTACGTTAAATTAAGAAACAATATGATATATTGTAATTTACTTTGAATTTCTTTTGATGGCTTTTAGCTTAAAGTAAGAAGAGAACAAATTGTAGCTAAGACTGTTTATGCTATAATAGACGTAATAAATATTTCCTTGAATTAGGAATGCAAATTTTTTCTGTGTGTGCACACTGGTACACAGACAAGATGGCGAGCAAGCAAACACACACACACACACACACGCACACACAGGCGCGCGCGTAAATAGAAACGCCGACATTTGAAATGCGAGGCACGAAGTCAGGACAACGCCAGCTCTGTGGCCATATATCCTTTTTCAACGCAAAATTTGCAGCTTTCACTCGCAGAGCGTACGTGACGCTGCTGCCGCAAAGGAGCTGTTGAAGTGGCAAATTTGCACGGCAAAACAGGAGTCGCAAAAGGGGAGTAGAAATGCAGAGGCAGTTGTTGTTGTACAGGTGCGCCAGTGTTCCCTGTGTGTGTGAGACAAAAAGTAGCAGTTTATTAGGCGCACCAAATTAACATAGGACTACTAATGTCCTTAGACACACCACTCGACCCTTTTAAAAATTGCATTAGCCTGCTTTTATTTTTTGCTAAAAACTACAACGCCTGCGCGAATTTATTTGATTTTTTTCATTCTTTGTTTGCCCCTTGCTGACTGGATGCTGGAATGGAAAATGAGGGGAAATTTTCGTTTTTTTCTTCTGTTGTTGCTTGCTTGCTGCTTTTACTTAGCATCCCCAAGGAAATCAAAGAAAAACGTATGTTTAGCGTTTAATATTTATATAGAGTTCATGTCTGGTATATAGAGTATATGTATATGTATATGCTATGTATGCCTAATTCCCCTTACAACACTCAAGGCGCTAAAGTGTTACAACGCTCACAATCATACAAATGAGTGGGGTACATTTCTGGGTGGTAAACAGTGTGTATACAAGAGAAGCAGTAGCATATTCCACTACTACATACTACTCTACTATAGTATGTACATATGTATGTATATAGATTTGACAATCAGGCCGCAAGCATATGTTACCCGATAATTTGCCGAAAGTTTTAATGAAAGACATGGGACTCATTTCTCGTGCTGTCTCCAACAGTGCCATCTCACTCGCACTCTCTCGCTCTCTCTCTCTCTCAGATTTTGTCGCCATTTTGTGTGTGTGTGTGTGTGTTCGTGTTGAAGCAAATTTTGATGAGCTCGAGAAAAGTTACGACTCTTGTCTGTGTGTGTTTGTGTGTGTGTTTTGCTTTTGTGTGTTGAGGGTTGCGTTTATGTAATTTTCATTTTTCATTTTATAAATGACAATTGCCAGGGTTGAGACGAGTTGAGTTGAGAGAATGCTTTCTTGTGCCGCCGGCAACTGTAATCACGCCATATCTGTTGAAAGTTTATTATAATGTCCTTGCCAACGTTGAAATTTCGCTTTTGCCATATTATAAAACGCAAAAAAGGCATTTACCAAACAATATGCTGGACATTTATGTGCTGCTGTTTGGCAAAGCTTTAGGCAGTGCTTTTTGGAACTAAAGTTTTTGGGTTTTAGTTTGTACGTTAAGTTTGGATGTTTTAGTTGACCCTAACTTTGCCTATACAGTTTGGATTTCCATGAGATATAACATTTTGTTAAAGCTTTTGCTCTACATTTTAAGTAATATTTTTTATACCCTGAACCCATTAACAAGTAAGAGTGCTCTAGTCGGGACTGCCCGACTAGGAGATACCCTGAACCCAGTTCTGACATCCATTCATACTTGCCTAATAGTGTGCATACATACAAACACACCACACATTACTGCAAGCTGTGAAAACGGTTTAAGCAGTTATCTTGCTTTTTCACTGAGCCCCACACAATAGAAAGTAAAATCTTAAATAACTTCTGTGTTTAGTGTCCGATCTTTTTAAAATTTGTAAGACATAACATTGGCTATAAAATGTATGACCAAACCAAATTGCAAGGTCATACCTTCAAAAATGAGTCTTTTGAATTTTTGGGGGGATTGGGGGGTGGTATCCAAAAAGTGAAAAATGTGTTACATGTGTATGCTATTCGAGATTATACATGCCAAATTAGGGACCTCTAGCTCTTATAACTTGTAAGTTATAGCCAAAAAACGCTGGTCTGAAATCGAAATTTATCGATAACTTTTGAACGGGACGAGTTATCGATAAATTTTAATAAACTTGATCTGTCCCGGGATTACGAGAACTTATATTCCAAATATGAAGTCTCTAGCTCTTGTAGTCTTTGATATCCGCGTGTTCATACAGACAGACGGACGGACGGACGGACGGACGGGTATAAAAATGGGTAAAAAGGGTATTATGGTTTTGTGCAAAAGTATGTAACAGGCATAAGGAAGCATCTCCGACCATATAAAGTATATATATTATTGATCAGTATCAACAGTCGAGTCGATTTAGCCATGTCCGTCTGTCTGTCTGTCCGTCCGTCCGTCCGTCTGACCGTCTGTCCGTCTGTCCGTCTGTCCGTCTGTCCGTCTGTCTGTCTGTATGAACACACAGATATCAGAGACTACAAGAGCTAGAGACTTCATATTTGGAACATAAGTTCTCCTAATCCCGGGACAGATCAAGTTTATTAAATTTTATCGATAACTCGTACCGTTTAAAAGTTATCGATAAATTTTGATTTCAGACTTGCGTTTTTGGGACATAACTTCAAAGTTATAAAAGCTAGAGGCCCCAAATTTGGCATGTATAATCTCGAATAGCATACACATGTAACAAAAATTTCACTTTTTGGATACCACCCCCAAACCCCCCAAAAGTTCAAAAAACGCATTTTTGAAGGTACGACCTTGAAATTTGGTTTGGTCACACATATTATTGACAATTGTTTGCCCCAAAAGTTTTAATAAGATCGGACAATAAACATAGAAGTTATTTAAGATTTAACTTTCCATTGTGTGGGGCTCAGCGAAAAAGCAAGCTAACTGCTTAAACCGCTTGCACCGCTTGCAATGCTTGTACTGCAGCATGTGTGTGTTTAGATTAATATGAATGATTGTAAGGACTGGGTTCAGGGTATCTCGTAGTCGGGCACTTCCGACTAGAGCACTCTTACTTGTTTGATTTATTATACCCTGAACCCATTAAAAATGGGTAAAAAGGGTATTATGGGTTTGTGCAAATGTATGTAACAGGCATAAGGAAGCATCTCCGACCATATAAAGTATATATATTATTGATCAGTATCAATAGCCGAGTCGATCTGGCCATGTCCGTCTGTCTGTCCGTCTGTCCGTCTGTCCGTCTGTCCGTCTGTCCGTCTGTCCGTCTGTCTGTCTGTATGAACACACAGATATCAGAGACTACAAGAGCTAGAGACTTCATATTTGGAACATAAGTTCTCCTAATCCCGGGACAGATCAAGTTTATTAAAATTTATCGATAGCTCGTCCCGTTCAAAAGTTATCGATAAATTTCGATTTTAGACCAGCGTTTTTTGGATATAACTTACAAGTTATAAGAGCTAGAGGCCCCTAATTTGACATGTATAATCTCGAATAGCATACACATGAACAAATTTTTCACTTTTTGGATACCACCCCCAAACCCCCCAAAAGTTAAAAAAACGCATTTTTGAAGGTACGACCTTGCAATTTGGTTTGGTCACACATATTATTGACAATTGTTTGCCCCAAAAATTTCAATAAGATCGGACGATAAACACAGAAGTTATTTAAGATTTAACTTTCCATTATGTGGGGCTCAGCGAAAAGCAAGCTAACTGCTTAGACCGCTTGCACTGCTTGTACTGCTTGTACTGCAGCATGTGTGTGTTTAGATTAATATGAATGATTGTAAGGACTGGGTTCAGGGTATCTCGTAGTCGGGCACTCCCGACTAGAGCACTCTTACTTGTTTTGATAAAAGTTTGTTGAAATTTTGAATCTTGAAATTATAGGTTTTTTAATTTTTACCAGTAAAAGAAATACATTTTTAAGCGTTTTATTGTTTTAGCCAAATTTAATGACAAAACGACTCAGAATTTCCACATTTCAAGTTCCCAACTGCCTGAAAACTTCCTTACAAGACTTTAAACTGACATAACTTTATCAAAACTGATGCGATTTTGACAATAAACGTCATTTTGCAAGCAAACTGAAACTATAAATCAAAATATTATAATATACATTGTTGATCACTAATATTTAAATATCTTCAAACCCTACTTTATTATATTTCAAAAATATCAGTTTTTAGAACTAACTTAACTGTCGCATCCATAAATAATTGACGCATTGCAATTACTTTCAACATTTTCAATGCATATCAAATGGGCAAAAATAAAAATACTAACCAATGAGAGAAGCTCCATGAAAAATCTGCGCAGTTGGCAGACAACTCCAAAAAAAAGAGAAGAAAAAATGACAAAAAACTAGTGCAAATAAAAGTCGGGAGAGAAAAAACGCAAAAACGCGTCCCGCTGGGCAGCACTGTACAGACGACAACTGTCCCGTTTTTTCGTTTTTCAGTTTTTCCAGCACTGGACAGCACTGTCATGCAAAATACAAATATGTACAAGTGTAGTTTCATTTTTTTTTTGCCCCGCTTTACTCTCTTTGTTGTTGTTTGCCCGTTGGTAATAAGCGCAAAACTTTGACAGTTTGTTATCCGCATTTGTTAGACATTTGTTTGGCTATATGTACCGCTATTTTTGCTGTTGTTGTTGTTGTTGTTGTCTTTTCTCGCGCCTCCCTCAGCGCACACCTGTTCCAGTTGCTTGAAGTGACAGCATATCCGCATCCGCATATCCGCAACGCTTTCTAAACGGCTCACACGGGAGCTGAGGCTTGCAGCCAAAATGATAAGTGGAGACAACTGAAATGGAAATGGCCAAAAAGGAATTAGAACAGCAGCCGTGTTTTTTTTCTTCTTTTTATACCCTGAACCCATTAAAAATGGGTAAAAAGGGTATTATGGGTTTGTGCAAATGTATGTAACAGGCATAAGGAAGCATCTCCGACCATATAAAGTATATATATTATTGATCAGTATCAATAGCCGAGTCGATCTGGCCATGTCCGTCTGTCTGTCCGTCTGTCCGTCTGTCCGTCTGTCCGTCTGTCCGTCTGTCCGTCTGTCCGTCTGTCTGTCTGTATGAACACACAGATATCAGAGACTACAAGAGCTAGAGACTTCATATTTGGAACATAAGTTCTCCTAATCCCGGGACAGATCAAGTTTATTAAAATTTATCGATAGCTCGTCCCGTTCAAAAGTTATCGATAAATTTCGATTTTAGACCAGCGTTTTTTGGATATAACTTACAAGTTATAATAGCTAGAGGCCCCTAATTTGACATGTATAATCTCGAATAGCATACACATGAACAAATTTTTCACTTTTTGGATACCACCCCCCAAACCCCCCAAAAGTTAAAAAAACGCATTTTTGAAGGTACGACCTTGCAATTTGGTTTGGTCACACATATTATTGACAATTGTTTGCCCCAAAAATTTCAATAAGATCGGACGATAAACACAGAAGTTATTTAAGATTTAACTTTCCATTATGTGGGGCTCAGCGAAAAGCAAGCTAACTGCTTAGACCGCTTGCACTGCTTGTACTGCTTGTACTGCAGCATGTGTGTGTTTAGATTAATATGAATGATTGTAAGGACTGGGTTCAGGGTATCTCGTAGTCGGGCACTCCCGACTAGAGCACTCTTACTTGTTTTTTTTTGTTTTGGTTACCTTTTAAACATGTGCTTGTAATTTGCGGTTTTTTTTTCAGGCCCGCCTTTTGTGTAATACTTTTCTCACCTTTTGTGAATTGTAACAGACTTCAATTTCAGTTTTTTTGGGCGTTTACAGTTACCAAATGTTACCAAATTGAAGCACTTTTTGTTGCTGTTGTGTTAAGCTGCAATTAATGTTTTTAAGCATATACGATACTCATTTAGGAATATCGCATGACTGCGGTTTCTATAAGGATGCAATTGCGTGGAATGTTTTATCCATGAAAAAAAAACAATACGGAAGAAAAATTAAATATTGGGCGTTGCGGCCTCAATTAGTGGCATTTATGTCAAAAGTAAGGGCATATATTGGGAAATGAGTGGAGAGGGGAACTGTAGGATCATTAATCGAATAGCTCAACTAATAATAATATTATTGAGATCATAAATGTATAGCCAGCGAGTTTGAACAAAGAAGTTAAATACTAAACAAAGATGAGCAGTTTTTTTTTAATCGCTTGAAGCTTTTGTTCGGTTTTATTAATCGTTATTATGCCCTGTAAGTATTGAATAGATAGAAGATGGCATCATGCAGTTAATGAAATTAAAATATATACATATGTATAGATTTTTTGAAAAAATATAAATACTAAAGTCTTCTAGCTAAAAAAAAATATTGGTTTTCTTAAGTTGTTATTGAAAATGTTCTTGAAAATACTTTAAGCCTTGTTTTGTTTCAAAAGTACAACACTTAAATTCAACTAATTTTAGTAAAAATAATTCAACACTATATACCAATTATAAATATATATTGTCGATATTTTAATCGACTATATATAAAAATATATATATTTTTGTAATATTTTATCTTTGTGTTTTTACTTGAGCTACTTTGGCAGCTCATAAAAATATGTATATATTATAATTGCGTGGTATCTGCCCATCGATAAGCCCTCTCCACTCGCCCACTTGACTTGTTTTAATTATAATTTGTTTAAAAACCCGCTTGTAGACAAACAATGCCGCAGCCAAATCGTTAAATCTAATCAATGAATTTATAATAACTGTCATAAAAACGCCAAGTGTGGAAAACATTAAGAGCGTTAAGAAAAAAAAATACTAAAAATAATAAAAAAAAATGTGGAAAATAAATAAAAGATAAGAAGATCGCGCGATACTTAAAACAGTTGGTGAGCTCTGCTGCATTAAACTAAGAAATTTCTTGAATATACTAAGTGAAGTGCCGCACAGATTAGAGCTGGAAAATGTGTGAAGAAAAGTATCAAATAACTCAAATACTTGAGCAGTTGCATCGTAAAACTTCTCCAAAATAACAAAATCAACGTCTTAAACTGAATCACAAATAGTTTTGTTGTTGTTTGTATCGCTTCATATTTTTGTTTTTAAGTGGCATTCTTTGTATCGGAGTATCGCCATACAAATGAGCTGTTAAAATAAAAAAGCCGGCATGTGTCCTTAGGCCAACGATGAAATTAAAACGGCATTGTTGTGGGGCCCAAAAAAAACGAATTTCGTTTGCCCCCCACTTCCCCCCATTCCAATTGAGCCCCACTTGTGAGAGTACTCCCGCTGTGCGAGAGAAGCGCCGCTTCAAACTGTAAACTGCAGGATGCGTCTTGGAACACATTCGGAACACTCTGAAATTTGTAAGCACCACACATCAAATTTCACGGCATTTAAACCTAAGCGAGCAAGAGAGTAAAGCAGTCTTTTGTCTGTGACGAATAGTGTATACTCTTCTATGAGCAACTGATAAGCGTTGCTTTGGGCTCAGTAAAAAATCAGAGCTTAGAACAGGTCCTAGAAAGTATTAAAACACATACAACAGAGTAATTCCTATACATTATAAAACTAAATTGAACTTGAAATAAATTCTATTCAAATTTATATATTTATGTTGGAATTGCTTAAACATATAGCAAAATATAATTCTAATAAAATAATACTAAATTGAACTTGAAATAAATCCTATTAAATTTCATATATTCATATTTCAATTGCTTAAACATATAGCAAAAAATTATACTAGTAATAATAATACTAACAAAATAATACTAAATTGAACTTGAAATAAATCCTATTAAATTTCATATATTTATATTTGAATTGCTTAAACATATAGCAAAAAGTAATACTAATAAAATAATACTAAATTGAACTTCAAATAAATCATATTTAATTTCATATATTCATATTTCAATTGCTTAAACATATAGCAAAAAATAGTATTAGTAATAATAATACTAACAAAATAATACTAAATTGAACTTGAAATAAATCCTATTAAATTTCATATATTTATATTTCAATTGCTTAAACATATAGCAAAAAATAATACTAATAATGATAATACTAACAAAATAATACTAAATTGAACTTGAAATAAATCCTATTAAATTTCATATATTTATATTTGAATTGCTTCAACATATAGCAAAAAATAATACAAAATGTATTTACTTAACTTTTGGCAGCTAGAGGTTACTCTAAGCTGATTCCAACGACTTAATTAACATTATCAAAAGTTAGCTTTATCAAGTACTCTTATAAAACTGCAAAATAAAGCAATTTACTATCTAATACTTCACAAGAACATAGAGACTGCTTTGTATGGACAAACAATTGTTTCAAAATCCAAGTAACCCGCACTCAGTTAGAGTATTCGAAAGTAAGAATCATGTTCAAAGCGCGCCTCATTAGTATTTATAGGCGCCGAAATATTTATGATTTTAAGCGCTGTCCAAAAACTGTCTCGAATTTAATTTGAAATGCCAGCTCCAGCTTCAAATCGAACTCCAACTCCAACTCTAACTCTAACTTCAATTCCAATTGCAACTCCAATTAGTGGCTGGAGAGGAGGAGCAGCATATGCGTCATGTACACCAATTGCAATTGTTGCTATTGCCTCCATGTAATTTCACGCTAATTGCTAAAGGCAGGCACAGATTGAGAACGGGGCTTTGGGAAGGTGAGTTTTGGGTACGCTATGAATGATGGCCGCTACGTGGCGTGGCTGATCAATATGCGTAATCGGTGTAATCAGCCATGCCCTGATTAAATGTGTGTGTGTGCACACACACACACACACACACACAGACAGGTATGCACAGGTATGCGTTGAATGAAGGGTCATATAGAAGGCTGCCTCTGTTTATAACGGTGTTATGTCGTTAATGTGCAATTGGCATGTTGGCAACACGACGCCATTATAAACACACACAAACACACACACTCGCACACACACGGAAGCAGCTGCCTCAATTGGAGACTGTTAAATTGTTAATGAGGCAATTTCTTAAGCCAATCGACAGGATTTGTAAGGTAGCAGCAACTACTTGTGGCAGGGTTTCGCTTATACTATAGCAAACAATATGGGCAACTTTTTGACATGTGTATTAAGATGTGGCAGATATCTAATATATATTTAAGAAACTATGGAAATGTGTGAAATATGCATTATAAATTAAGATAAAAAAAATAATATTTATATTATTAAGTATTATATGCATAAAAACGTATAAGTATTAGTAAACAATATCACTTTTATTTCAAGTTAAGAAATAACTAAAATATTTTTATTTTGGTAGTATTTAGAGGCGAACTAAAATATATTTAATTATTGCAATTGCATGCTTAGCAAACCTTAATGCATTCATTAATACCGCCAGATTTAACTTCCACTCTAAGCTTAGTTTTATATTTTGATTTCAAATTTCAGTTTTTTAAATACAATAATAATTTATTGTAATATATTTTTAAAGACTTAACTTAACTTTGCCAAAACTAAACCAATTTTAAAGGTCGAGACCAATTTTTTAATGGCTTTTCCACTTAATTGACTTTACATCTAAGTTTTAACTACTCTAAATATATACTTTTCGCCATTTATATTTGATAAATTCTAAGGTCATAATTATTGGATATCTATTACAAAACATAAGCTCAGATATACCGAAAATTTCAAAAGTAACTCATTTCTTTCACCCTTAACACATTTTAGGCTAATAAAATTGCTATCAATTACAAATTGAATAAAATGTGAGTGAAGTTCAAGCGAGTTCAACGGGCAACATGGAGTAAGTAAGTAAGTAAGTAGTCGGGAGCCCCGTTTAGTTCAGTAAGTAAATGACAACAGCTGGTTTCGGTCTCTTTAGCCTTCTCACACTCTCATCCTTAACCGCTCCACTCATTAGCAATTGATGAAGCGCAATGGGTGGCAAAGAAGCGAAAGCAAGAGAGAGAGAGAAAAAACTTTATGAAATTTTGTGGTTGCTACCGTTTTTTGGTACCGAAAAATGTCTGCGGTCTATAAAAAGCCCAACCGCATGGCCAACCCCTAATTGTTGTGGTTGTAAGAGTATATATTTATATATATATATACATGCACATGCACATAACAGTAAACTTGTGAAAGAGCAATAAAGATGATTAAAATGTAATTATGCTTAATTTGCCTGACAAGAACATAAAATATAAAAACGGACAAACTTTCAGCCTGTTTACATTTTAATTGATGAGCAGGGTTGAACTTTTTCAACTTTTCAGTTCTTTTGGGATTGGCCAAGGGTTGGGGTTGGGGCTCTTAGTTGGGGGCTGGGGGGTGTGTATTATTTGTGTCGCTATACCTGACTGCGAATTAATTTGTTTTCTGAAAATTTGGCAAAAGTTCTTGTGTGAGAACCTTTTTTGACCCATAACGATGAGAAAATATGCAGCAACAAAAAAAAAAAATGATAAAAATAAATATAGATATCCTGTTATTTGGGGTGTGCGGTTGATTAGCTTTAGATGATTTTTCTATGCCAAAAATTGGGCACTTGTTACGGCAATCATTGAAATTTCGACTCCTGGGATTCGGAACGAAGGGCAAAAGCCATTCCGCATGTGTGGAGTGTGTGTACTTAAATACTAGGGGTTGCATTGCGAGGGGTGGAAATTCACGTATATTAATCACATATAGACATAAAATTAATGTCTTGTGTGTAAGTGTGGTAAATTGATATATCCAACGAGATATCAATTGCGTTGTGTGCGTTTTTTCCGGTGTAGTGTGGGTGGGAAAAATGTTTGTGATCGAAGTGGATGGAGGGTAAATTTCTGTGGCAGGTTGTTGATTTCAGAAATTGTCACGATTCATGGGATATTTAAGCATTTTTTTCTTCCAAGAATCCGTGAAAAATACTTTGAATATATACTTTAGGTTTTTGAAAAACTGTTTTATTTGAAATGAATATCAGAATTCAACTTAAAGGTTATAAATTAAATTAAAGAAAACCTGTTTGTCAGTAAAAAACCAATAAAAAAGTTTCAAAAAGGGTTATTTTGAATTTAATAAAAAATCCAATTCCCTAAATTTTATGGTATTTTCAAAAATCCAATAGATTTAGATTTATTTATGTTTTTAGCTCTAATCACACAAGCGTTTTAAATTAATTAGTGCAAATTATTAGACCTAAATTAAACAAATGTTTTTCCTTAGCCCAGTTGTTAGAACTTTGCTTAACTGCTCGCAAAGAAATCCCAAATTAATTTAGTATTTTATGCAACTAATTGACTTAGATTGCATTTGCTAACTGTAGCCCCAAAAAATAAATGTGTACATGCCATAAAATAAAACGACAGATCGTAAATTGTGAAATTGCAAACGAAATGCAAATGGCGAAAGTGCAGAGAGAAGCGACCGTCGTCTTGCTGCTTATCTGCAGAGAAGCTCAAATGCAATTGCAAAAATTGAAATCAATTAAAATGACAACAGAAGTGGGGCTCCCCATAAATAGCGTGGTGCCTTTTTATAGCCATAGCCAGAGTCCGCCATACAACATCCTTTTGCTCACTCTGGCAAATCTAATGAAGATTTACTTTAGGCCATAACACATGGCCAGAACTCTCTTGCCTCTTGGCCATTTATTTGGAATTTTACATTTTACAATCGCATGCAGCCGGAATGTGGACTGGATGCGTTCCACGAACAACAGGCAATTATAAGCGCTGTATCCCCGCATCCCGCATCCCAAACCCCAAACCCTAAAAAAGGACGTCCATTTCTAACGGTGGCAATAGCTTTGGCGACAGTGCCGCAGGGGGCGTGGCAGCAGTTGGGGGGCGGCCGCCATTGCAACACATAAAGTTCGATTTGGTTGTTGCTGCTCTCGTTGTTGTTGTTGTTGCTGTTGTTGTTGCAGCAGTTGTTGGATTTATGTGCGCTATATGCGGTTATAAATTCCGAATACATGAATGGCTTGCACAGAGATCTACTATGCGCCAAATTGCAGCAGCATCAGCAGCAGCATCAGCAGCAGTAGCAGCAGTTTTCCTTTTGGCTTTTCCTCGTGCCATTTCGTTTGCACTCTCCTCTAATATTTTTCAATTAGAGCAACAACAACACAACAACAGCAGCTGGACAGACAACGCATGTGAATGTGATTCTTCTAAATTGCTTCACTGCGCAATTATTTCAATTTCGAATGAGGCAACCAGCTAACCAGCAGCAGCTAACTATCGCTTTAACAGTGAGCACTCGCTAATTCGAATGCCAACGATTCCCAGTTTAATAACCAAAAATAATAAAAATACGTTATAATATAAGTATATTTTCATATAATAAAATAATAAATATGGAAAGAGCAATGCTAATCAAATGTAAGCTTGCAAAATATACTCTGTTATTCTGTTATGCGTTGGCTTGGTCTTTGTGTAAATTTAGTTCTCGTCTAGTTTTCTTTTCACTCGAGCGACCACTGTAAGCCCCTACCGAAAAGTTGGCCCAAAAGCCACCCAATTGGCTCGTATTGTCGTTATTTGAGTTTCTTGGCTCATAAATCAGTTTGTTGCCTTTTTAATCCGTTTTAATTGCTGTTCGTTGGTCAGACTATGAATGTCGCAGTCGCAAGGACTAACGGTAAGGCTCTGTTGCCGTTACTGTTGTTACAGTTACAGCTGTTGTTATTGCTGTTGCTGTTGTTGTTGTTGTTGTTGTTGTTGTTGTCGTAGCGATTAAGAGCATGGCGTCCATTATACGCATTCAACACACACATGCAAGTGCCTTCAGTAAGCCTTAACGGCCATTATAAACGTTGTATGCCGTCTGAAATGGATATAAATGTTTTCTTGCAAACAAGCAAAAAATAGAAGAAACACTTGAGCTGCGCTTAGAGTTTAAAGGCTTTCCAGTAACGAGAGCATATTTAAATTTGACAAGCTTTTAAAACCTCTTCAATCGCATTGCAATTAATCGCATTTCAAATATCAATTACAAATTCAATCTATCGCATTAGCGCGCTCAGCTCTAGCAATGAAAGCGCTGGATAATAGTTATCGATAGGCATCATCGATCGAGCCATTGCCAAAAAAGTCGAGGAACGCACCCACGCACACGCATACATACATACGTTCATACGCTCACTTCAATGGAAATTTGCTGCTGATATTTTTGGAGAATAAGTAAGTTATTTGTTGTTGATTGTTTTGAATCATAAATATACATAAAGTGAATTAGATAAATAGTACATACACATGTATGTACATACAATCAGAATATTGTAGGCTGCGCTATCCATACATCCATACATACATATGTACATACATACATATGCAAAAATATCATTATTCGCAATTGCCACCTCCTCTTTCTGCGCAGGCACGCAGCCGCTCTCGCGCTCTCTCAATGCACACAGCCACACACACATGCATATGCTAACGCCCACATAAATGCGCCGTCTCAGTTGCGGTTGTTGTTGCTGCTTTTTTTTTCCATCTTGCTGTTCTTTTGTTGGAGGCCGAGCGACGACATGTTGAAACTCGCGCGCCAATTTAACACTTGTCATTTGGTTCTCGTTTTGTGCGTACGCTGTTGCTCATCTCTGCTTTTTGTGTATAAGTGTGTGTGTGTGCTACGACTCAGACGTATCATTTTCATTATAAATATAGCCGCACAGATCACCCCTCCTCTCTCACGCTCTCTATCTCGCTTGCTGCGCATAAGCCACGAATTTATGACATTTTGATTTGCGTGAAATTTGCTTTTGGCACGCATGCGTTGCCTGTATATGTGTGTGTGTGTGTGTATCTCTTTGTGTCACGTGCTGCTTCAGTTGCTACGGCTGCTGCTGCTGCTGCTGCTGTCGTCGTTATCCTTTTCGTTCTGTGTCACATTAAATGCGCTTAAAGCGCTAAACAAACGCGTTCAAGACAGACGCTGAAGCTAAGCTACAAGCTGGGTGCGCTGCGAGATCGCTTGTACAGTGGTCACTACTTAATCATTTCGGGAAATTAAAATAGTTTATAGAAAATTCGAAATTTTAGAAATGAGTATTTTTTGGGATCTATAATCATTTGAAATGCACGAGTTGCTTTAAAAATATATAAATTTTAGTTTTTGAAAACGCTAAACCTGGAAATGCGTTGTATTATTTACTTTTTACACGTAAATATTAACAAAACTTATTGGTAAATTGTTTTATTGTTTTAAAAAATGTACAAAAACACCTCATATCTAATCTTAATTCTTAATACCCTTTAAAATTTTCCAAAACTAAATAAGCAAATTTTAAATTTAGTGTGCAAAGCATCATAAAATGAAAAGATTTGGTTTTGAGTAAATGCATCGAATAGTTCTAATTGGTTACTCACCACTGTACTTGACAGAGTAACTGGCCCACCTATGCGTGTGCTGTGCACATTTAGCGTCATCGTTGGCGGTACCCTGGTGGTGCTGGGTGCTGGGTGCTGGATACCGGGTGCTGGGTGCTGGGTGCTTGGTGGTGCTTTGGTGGCTCCGTTTGCCAATTAAAGCGAAATATGCGCGCATGCGCTCAACACAGTCCCGATGCCAACTCCAAGTCATGACCAGGACCCAAGGTAGACAAAGCGTCGCACAAACAGTCACAAGGAGCGGAGTGAGCGGGCAGCTTGGAGTGAGGTGCAACACAATTTTTGACATTTTTATGAGCATGCAGCGTATATATCAAGTTGGGCGACGGCGACTTTAGTTTTGTTTGCTTTTGTTTGTTCTCCTTCTTTTTTTTTTTAGCTGTACATACATATATATATTTTTATTTATTTTATTTTTTATTTTTTTGTGGCCGCAACGAAATGGAATTCCGCACATAAAGTGCGACGGCGCCCACGTAGGCCAACAAAAAAAAAAAAAGAACCCGCTGATGCCCAGAGGCGCCTCTTTCGCGCCTGCGCATCGCAATGCTAAGAGACAGACAAACGGACAGACAGACAGACAGACAGACAGACGATGGCGTCGTCTGCCTGCCTGCCAAGGGGACATATATCGTGCGAATATTATTTATATACATACTATGGTTCCATAACGCGCAGCCAGCACACATATGAAACGCAAATATTTATCACGCGCTTTTTTCGTATACCCTGTACAACCAGGGAATGGTTTAGTTAGTTGGGAATTATAAGAAAGAGAGGGAAGAAAGGGTTAGTACTGGTATTTGGGGGATGGTAATGGTATTTAGAAGCGGCTACCTTAACTTTTTATTTAATCGTTATCGTTATCGATTTTCATCGATACATAAAAAATTTATTTTATTTCAAGAAAATTAAAATTCTTTAGGGTATTTCTTAAATCTAAATAAAAAGTATGAAATATTTTTAGTTGAATACATAGTATGTAGTAGAGCTTTTAATGTTAAGCCTTTAGGTATTATTATTGATTATATTAAAACATATTACTGAAGTGATCGTTATCTGCTAATGAAATGTCAGTAAATCTCATTCCAACAAGCAACAAAAAAATTAATATTTTAAAAAACTAATACAATAAAATGTTGGAAAAATCTTCAAAATAAGGTTAGTTGAGTTTATGGTTTTAATAAATATTTCATAGATGAAACTTGTTCTTATTGTATGCTTCGGTGCAGAGACATATAATTTAATTAATCTAAAAGCCTTGCCAGTAGTTATATAATTACAAAATTAATCACAGTATTAAAAATAAATTATTTAAATTAATATATTTAAAGTAAAATCATAGTTTTTTTACATATTTATTATATTTAGTAAGCTATGCCACTTTAAAAAAGATTGAGTTTTTTTTTTTTTTAAATTTGCTTTTGCATCCATTCCGTCGGTATTTTTATGTGAATTATTATAAAGCCTACAATTATTGGCACATGCTAATAAATTTCATAAATATATGCCTTAAGTATTTATTTATGAATACTGCAAAGATTTATTTAGAGTTTTAAATAATTTCAGTAAGTTTTATGTGGGGTATAATCTAGTCGCGTCTTCAATCCAATGCTTATCTACGAGTGCGCCACTGTAACTGACTTATTGACCAAGTGGCCAAAACATGACCTGGTAGATGTGGCACCCAGCAACACACACACACACACACACACACACTGAGAGAAATGTGTATAAGCAGGCAGCACAAATTGAACTGTAGGTGGTGACCGCTGCTGGGCTCTTGTCATCTCCCGTTGTTATTTGGCTCATAAATTTGTACAGCAATGATTTTAACGTTGTTTTCGTTGCTGTTGTTGTTTGTTTGTTTTTATACGCTTTTTTTCTCGCTCGTTTTTCTTTTGCTGTGCGGTTTGATTTGTTTGAACACCCAGCACAAAATATTTCCCGCACTGAATTATTGTTGCTGGTCCAGCGATTTATGGTTGCGAATTGGGTTTTTGGTCCTGATGGTGGTCAACGAATGCTCCTCATTGGTAGTAGCTACCAACGACGACAAAAAGGACACCAAATCGATTGGTTTGTTGGCAATTTATTTGCTGTGTTGGTTATGGTCATGTCAAAATATGTGTGATATGTAAAATAATGAGTTTGTTGTGGTCGCATTTATGCATTTATTTATTATTACATTTTATTATTATATTGTTTTTTGGAGCATAGACTTTGATATTGTGTGATTGGATGGGTTATACAGTATATGGATTACATTTCCCTATGCTTTATTTTTGTCAAACGTAAAAAATAGCTTTAAATGTTGTAGAATATAAAAAGGAATATAAAAATGTGGAAATTTGAGTTGAAAAGAATTGGAGTAAGAGGAAAATTTAAGAGAGAAAAAGAGAGAGAGAGAGGGAAAGCGTAGACAGAGGGTGAGAGAGAGACAGAGAGAGTAGTTGGAGGGAGTAGAATGAGAGAGAGAGAGAGAGAGAGAGCGAGAGAGTAGTAAGAGAGAGAGTAGTAAGAGAGAGAGAGAAGTAAGAGAGAGTAGTAAGAGAGAGTAGTAAGAAAAAGAGAGAGTAGTAAGACAGAGAGAGAGAGTAGCAATAGAGACGTAGTAGTAGTGGTAAAAGAATAGTAAGCGAGAGAGAGAGAGAGTAGTAAGATAGAGAGTGAGTAGTAGTAGATTTAGAGTGAAAGAGATGGAGAGAAAGAAATCAGTGAGACGACAGATCAAGAGTAAGAGAAGAAGTTAGCTAACCAGTGCATATAGGCGAGAGGAAGATTATTAAAATCATCAAAAACTGCAGACCTTACTTGAATTCTTGAGAATCGCGTAGAAGGGCAACATTTAATATTCGTTATTATACCCTGAACCCATTAAAAATGGGTAAAAAGGGTATAATGAAGTTGTGCAAAAGTATGTAACAGGCATAAGGAAGCATCTCCGACCATATAAAGTATATATATTATTGATCAGTATCAACAGCCGAGTCGATCTAGCCATGTCCGTCTGTCTGTCCGTCTGTCCGTCTGTCCGTCTGTCTGTCTGTATGAACACACAGATATCAGAGACTACAAGAGCTAGAGACTTCATATTTGGAACATAAGTTCTCCTAATCCCGGGACAGATCAAGTTTATTAAAATTTATCGATAGCTCGTCCCGTTCAAAAGTTATCGATAAATTTCGATTTCAGACCAGCGTTTTTTGGATATAACTTACAAGCTATAAGAGCTAGAGGCCCCTAATTTGACATGTATAATCTCGAATAGCATACACATGAACAAATTTTTCACTTTTTGGATACCACCCCCCAAACCCCCCAAAAGTTAAAAAAACGCATTTTTGAAGGTACGACCTTGCAATTTGGTTTGGTCACACATATTATTGACAATTGTTTGCCCCAAAAATTTCAATAAGATCGGACGATAAACACAGAAGTTATTTAAGATTTAACTTTCCATTATGTGGGGCTCAGCGAAAAGAAAGCTAACTGCTTAGACCGCTTGCACTGCTTGTACTGCTTGTACTGCAGCATTTGTGTGTTTAGATTAATATGAATGATTGTAAGGACTGGGTTCAGGGTATCTCGTAGTCGGGCACTCCCGACTAGAGCACTCTTACTTGTTTTTAAACTGCTGCGCAACGGAGGCGTTATCAAAAAGCACTTACTACTCTTATTCTTACTACTATCTCTCTCTGTCTCTGTGTCTCCCTCTCTCTCTCTCTCCTTATTTATCTCTCTCTCTCTCTCTGTCTGTCTAAGCCATTACAAACATCTAACTCCCTTTTTATACTCTGATACCGAAGGTACTCATAGTATATTGGTTTTGTCGAATGTCCGTCAGGCCGTCCGTCTGTCCGTCTGTCCGTCTGTCCGTCTGTCCGTCCGTCCGTCTGTCTGTCTGGATGAACGCGCGTATTTCCGAAACGATATTAGATAGACTCTTGAAATCTTTTGCGTTATGATTATAGCTATCTGCTTCAGATCAAGTTTATTCCAAATTTATGCCACGCCCACTGGGAGGCTGGCAAATCGATAACATGTCGATACACCTCAAATCACAAATCGATTAAACGTGAATAACTCCCACAATTTTGAAGCTAGAGTAATCAAATTTGGTAGGTATATTGCTGGTGACCTCCCGAAAAAATTGGATCCTAGGTTAATCGGCCACGCCCATTATTACGCCCACCAGCCCCCCTCCAAAATTAATTTGAAATGCTTATATCTCCCGCAGTTTTAGAGCTAAAGTCACCATATTTGGAATATATATTACTGGTGACGTCCTCTACAGATTACAGAAACAAAATTTCGACCACGCCCACTCCCGCCCCCGTAATCGCGAAAATCGATATACATGAATGCACAATTCGATAACACGTGTATATTTCCCGCAATTTTGAAGCTAGAGTCCCCAAATTTGGAATTTAGACTAGGGCTGACCAGCCCAAAAGATTGCGTCCTGGATTTTCCGGCCACGCCCACTGGAACGCCCCCCAGCCACCCCGCCCCCACGAAACACGGAAGCCTATATCTCGCACAGTTTAAGAGCTAGGGCCACCAAAATTGGAAGATAGACTTATTGTCAGCCCCCCTAAAGATCGGCAAAAAATTTTGGGGCCCCGCCCCCTCCCGCCCCCAAAAATCGCGAAAATGTATATCTTCCACAGTTTTAGAGCTAGAGTCACCAAAATTGGAGGATAGACTTATTGTCAGCCCCCCTAAAGATCAGCAAAAAATTTTGGGGCCCCGCCCCCTCCCGCCCCCAAAAATCGCGAAAATTTATATCTTCCACAGTTTCAGAGCTAGAGTCATTAAACTTGGAAGATAGAATTCTGGTCAGCCCCTCTAAATATCGGTAAAAAAATTTGGGGCCACGCCCCCTCCCGCCCCCAAAAATCGCGAAAATGTATATCTTCCACAGTTTTAGAGCTAGAGTCAAGAAATTTGTAAAATAGACTTCTTGTCACTCCCTCTAAAGATCGGCCAAATTTTTTGGGGCCACGCCCCTTCCCGCCCCCAAAAATCGCGAAAGCTTATATCTTCCACAGTTTTAGAGCTAGAGTCACCAAAATTGGTAGATAGACTTCTGGTCACCCCCTCTTAAGATCGACCAAAAATTTTCTGTTCACTTGCTTTCAGCTGTTCTTAAAATGGTATCAGAGTATTACGCAGTCGGCTCCGCCCGACTGCAACGTTCTCACTTGTTTCTAACTAATTTTTCAAATTATATTCCTTGGGTTCTGATCAAGTTATACACTTTTAGAAATATGTACTTAATATATACATTTATAGGGCCAACTTCTTGGCTAATACCAGGAACCACTTAACAGCAACACGCCAAAATGTGATCTTTATAAATTTGGCTAAAATTCCAAACATTCAATTATATATAATTTTTTCTTGGGCGACGACTTTTGTCAGGTTCCTACGGATTATTAGCCAAACACACGCAAGAGAGAAAGAAAACGATATCGAAAATTTTATAAATTAGCTGAAAGGTGCCTACATGTCTGCCATAAAAACAAAAGCCATCAGCATTGACCCACTGGCCGTCGTCTTCTTCTTCGTCTTCGTCTTCGTTGTTGGAGACGGGACTCCAGACATATTGAAAATTAAAGCGAGCGCACGTTTAGCCTGCGGCCAGAGTCGAGAGCGGAGCCTTCAGAGTCATAACTCCAACGAAAAACACTTTGCAGATCATTGATCATCATCAGATGTAGACCCAAAGCGAGACAGACTGAGACAGAGAGAGGGGGAGAGAGAGACAGAGAGTGCGACAGCGAGAGAGAGAGGGAGCTGAAGAAATTGTGATTATGATTCATAAGCGTTGAAGAGATTCTTTTTGTGTTTTCGTTTTCCAGGGTTCGTAAATTACCGGAATTACTCGAATGTTGTTCGGCTTTTTTCCCGCTTCTACTTCTTCTTCTTCTTGTCTCATTCGTTTTTTGGGTCGTGTTTTTTTGTTTTTGGTTTTTTGGCTTTAAGCAAGCGGGCCAACACCTTAGAATTGCCTGGCGTGCCTTTTGAATACCCTGCACCCATTTAAATTGGGTTAAAAGGGTATTATGCTGTTGTGCGAATGCAATGTAACAGCCAAAAGCAGACAATAATGTGGACAGCTATATATTATTAGTCAGCATTAAAAGCCAAAACAGCTTATGTAAAATATATGTTTTTTGAAATTTTTTTTGTTAGTTAGGAAATAAATGTTTTGGTAAATTTGATAAAAATATCTAAACCTTAAATTTACAAAAAAATTTAGAGATCAATTCGGTATCAAAATGGCATTGAGATTTAAAAAAGGTCAGCTTTTGTCAATGTTAAAGAAGTTTGAATTAGAAAAGAATTTCTAAACAGTCAAAAAAAAACTGTTTAATTTTGTCACTGTGTAGGAACTTGGGCACTGGCTACGAACAGCGCATCGTCCAGTCGGGCAAGCACACTTCCTTAACTTTTTTTCGTTTATATATATATGTTTTTTAGATAAATGAATTTGCGCTACTTGAGGCAGCAACGTCGACAGCTACCAGCTCAGATATCCCATGCACAGATGCAGATACAGATACTGGATACCGAATGCTGCTTGGGGCCATCATCGAGTGTGGAGGATCGTCAACGGCAGCTCGTCAGTTGCTTTGATTGAAGCAGTCGGTTTCTTGAAGCAGTCTTTTCCTTCGGCTCGGCTCGGCTCGGCCCCGTCGCAATTATACCGAAAACCCATCCATAATTATAGAGCGGCAACATATTTCGAAGTTAACACTTTCGTACCGATGGCTTTGGGAACTTGCTGCAGGCAAATTTTATTGATGCATCACAATTTAATGTGCAGTTGGCACAGGTTTTTTTGTTTTTGTTTTTTTGGATCGCATCGCCCTGATCATCATTTCATAAAGGGGTTTTCAGTTTGGGGCTTTTTAGTCATTTGGGGTATTGTAATTTTTTAATAAAATTTTTGTATTATTTCTCTGGCTTTTTGTTGTAGTTGCCGATCGTTGATTTTCATGCTGTTGATTGGTATCTCGTGTGTTTGTCAAGGCACGCAACATTATCGTTTTCTCAGAGTTTTTCTTATGAAATTGAGGTTATGTTGCTCCAAATTGAGGTTATATTCTCGTTGCCGGACTGACTGACTCGATTTTTTTATATCCTTATATCCAGCGGGCAAAAAACATTGTATGAATGTTTCATAATGCTTGAAGATTGTATGAAGGTGTTTTTTTGTTTATAGTTCACAGGAAATTTATTATAAATTTAATAATCTCTTATCATCTGTCTGTCGTAAATTTTTATTGGAGAGCCTTAACTTGAATTTGAAATATATCTGATTTCTCAGGTAATGTTATCTGAAAATACATATCCGAACGATAGTTTAAAACCATAAAGCTTTATCTACTTAAGATAGTCAACAAAAATATTGAAAAAACCAAAAACGAAAACATTTAATCGATTGTATCAATTCAGAAATTTTTCAACAATTGAAACTATCGAAATAGATATTAATTAAAGCTAAATTTAATAACTCGTTCTCGAAGCATTTGAACAGACTGTTATTTGTCATAGCGTAGACCTATATAAATAGTATTCTTACCCATCATTAATACATTACCTACTTAGCATACAATTTGAAAGCTCAAAAAGTTGCCAATCTAGATCATAATTGGCGTCAACAGCTTTTGAAAAGGTGTCTCGATCTGGAACCCGTTACCATCCCTGGTTCCTTGTGATGTGAAGATTGCCTTATCTATATAGCTTTGCTTTTAACACAATATCACATTACGATCGACATTCGTAACACATTGAAAAGAGCGATCGACCTTTAATCAAATCAGCTAGTTAGCGTTCATTTCAATACATTTTATGATTATTAACATTATGGGCTTATATATTCAGGTTGATTATCGCTTTGTTCGAAACCAAAACAGCCAACACACGCTTCCCCCAGTTCCATACATATATTAATCTCGGCTTAACACAATGACAAAAAAAAAGTATATATATACAAATATTTGTATATATCAAGAGTCATTAGAATTGTCAACGCATAAATTAATTGCTCATAAAATGTCTAAGTTATGCCTCCGTTGTATACAAGTTTATCTGTGATTATATTTTTTGCCTTTTCGCTTATTTTATACATTTTATTTAATTGTGTGAATGAAATTCGTTGTGGAATCAAATGTGACAGATGCGTGAATTTATGGATTTTATTTTGCAATGCATTTCATTACGACGCCTTTTAATTGAACTATTAATATAAATCATTTAATTATGAGATGATTCAGTTAGGCGTAGTTGGAATATTTTAATACTTATTGTTCATTCATACTCATTATAGGTGTGAGTAGTTGCTATATACTGTTTATACTCATAAATATGCGAATAGTTTGCCAATATGAAATCAAATAAATTAACATTCATAATAAAGTCATAAAAAAAAACTATTGAATAGAAAACCGCTTTAGATATCTAACCAAATTGAATTGGGTGAATATAATAGCATAAAGACGGCCAACTCATCAATATTTCAATTTGTCAAGAATTATAACAGATTATAATAAGAGATAGCAAAAGAAACAGATCATCGCAAGAAGATATGAATTAATTTAATACTAAAGTGTGATCAAGTTTAAGAGATCTATGACAATACCCAAATATAATTGATTTTATATTATAATATTGAGATACAATGTGTTGAATTTATTTATATTTTTAGAAATTTGTCGTAATAGTTATTTTTCAATTTCAAATCATTAATAAAAATCACTCAATAATTTTTTTTCCTGGACCATGAAAATGATTATTTATATTATATTTATTAAATTTAATATTTAATTATTTCCAAATAAATTGTGTATTCTGTTCGATATCTTAAATACCACAATCGATTGCAACTTTCGTTTGAATTGTTTGTTAAATGAACTGTGCAGACCTGTAGTTTTATTTTTAATATTATTGACCCTAATGCCACTCTTGGAATATCGTATTTGAACAAACTATAATCGAAATAACACAGTCAATCGAGTAGAACTAATCGATTATTTGGCGCAACTTGCCCATCAACACATTATTTAGACCTGTGTGATAGCTTTGGAAGGCTACCCAGTGCCCATCAACGATTTATGGATCGTATAAAGTAGAAATTTCCTATAGAGATGCATAACGAATCAGATTAATTACCACAAGACAAGACACAACAACAAGTTGCAATTAATAAATAACCTTGCAACTACTAAAATGCTTCAATTTATGGAATTTTGATTAAGAAGTCTCGTTCGAGAGGCGCCAAAGTGTTGTTGTTGACTCGAAGCAAGATGTTTCAATCGAATGCATTCTGTAGTTTAACAAAATTACATTTCAATTATTTGTGCTATTTTATTGTGGAAGTCTGGACGAGACAGCGATCATCACACCTACTTTCTGGCAATGATAATTGGCCATAATTCAACAGCTTTATGCTGTACACTTGCAGCTCGACTTTCCAAGTCATCAACATGTGTTAGTCAAGCATGCAACACGTGCAACATGCCAACATTCAGAGTCTGTCGGAGTCGGAGCCTCTGTGTCGAGTCGAGTTGGAGTCTCAGTCTGAGTCTGAGTCGAGTCTGAGTTATCACAACGCATGCCACTTCTCGAGGCACACAAATTAGTTTCATGCTTAATGATTGCGTAAATGGTTGCTGGAATTCGTATTGCTATTAACCATTAAGTTGGTAGCCTGACTTCAAGCCAGTCTCTACTGACTAGTCAGAAAACAGAAAAGCGGCCAAAGATCTCTAGTCCTCCAGGCATTAAAAAAAAAATAGCCTTACTGTAGCGCCTAGCTGGCAATAACTTGGCAAATTAGCTAGTTGTTATTAGATTGTTAAGTGCTTGAATGCTTTACTCAAGCCATAACTATGCAAAGTGAAAAGAGCAGAGTAGAATTCTACTCAGCCACTTTTATTTTTAATTTTTTAAAATACAGTAACTTTTTAACTAAGACCTGATGGCATATAAAAGTCTATTCCCTTAAATTTAATTGATTTAATAAATAAATATGTATGTGTTTAACAAACTTCAAATAAAACATATTTTTGTATATATATATACAAAATTCCCATTATTAATTGATTTATTTTATTTTATCTCCCTTTATTGAAAAATATGTATTGAAAAATATGTATTCACATCATTTTATAAGGAACATACTTAGTATATTTCTAAAAAGAACTAAATGTCTTCCCATTACTATATCGATAATATATCGATACTATATCGATACCAAAATATTGTTGCTATTGCTGTATTATTATATATTATAATGTATAGTGATTGATAACATTCCTGGTTAGGCATTTTATATTGCGTCCCTAATTAATTTTCAGAGTTTTGCATACAAATATATTGAAAACTAATTGTTTAGACTTAAGGTAAGCCTTGTCAAAGGCAAAGCCAGGTAATACAAGCTGGTTTTATTTTTATAATATTCCCAATTCTTTTTAATATGAAAAATTCATTTTATTTATTTTCTTTTCATTCGAACTGTGGCGGGTCTCATTTGTTTGGATTAATCGAAACACATTTATCGATAACAAAGTGAGTAAGTACCTATTTAAGTACTGGCATAAAAATACGAATATTGCGCATGACTCTGAGATAAACTTGAAATGTGCTAGTAGAGTATAGTTGCAAATATATATTTTATATTTTACCAAAATCTAAACGGATATTCACAGCTTTCAGCAATTTCAACAACTTTGTATTAAAGATGGAACTCATTTCGCTTTCGCTTTCGTTTTTGTTTTATTTAAATTTAAATTTTTTAATGGCTTTCAAAACGATGTTTAAAATCAATTTTCTGCGAACGCCACTTGGCACAGTTCTAAATCAAGTGAAGCGCCTTCCCAGTTTGACATGTGTGCAACTTTGTCGCTTTGACATTGGGGCCAGAAAACGAAACCAGAGATCGTATGCGAATAATAGTATGTATTTATATGGAAGAAACCAAAAAGGGTGCAAAAAGCGAAAAGCCGAAACAGAAATTATTTCATAGCCTGTCATAAATGTCGGCGGCAAAAAGAGCTTTTCGCTGCGAGTCGGCAACAATTTGCAGCATCTTCATCTTCTACAACATCTACAGCTGCAACAGTTGCTGCTGCTGCTGTTGCTGCTGTTGCTGCTGCTGCTGCTGTGCTGCTGCTGCTGCTTCGTTATTATGATCTTTTAATAGCCCGCAATTTTCTCACCTCGCAAAGTGTGAATATTATGGTGTAATTGCATCAACGCATCAACTCCTACCAATTTCCAAAGCTAAGGGCCTAAAAAACAGGCCGCCACCAATTGCCAAATCGCTGCCTCTTCCCCATCCTTCGCTCCAACCCCTCCTCATCCAACCCCTTTTCTTTGGTTCGACCAGCAACGTGGCTCATCATAACTTCTGTTGGGAGCCGCCGTTCTGGCCACTTTTGTGCCCCATTGGCCCGTGGGGCGTTGATTGTGGCGCAACTCCTTCATTTCAGTTTTTGGTTATTTGGTATCCTCTTCTTCTTGCCGACAGGTTCATGTTACCTGCTCTTGCTGTCCTTGTTTTTTTTATTGTTTTCTTTTTTTTTTTTATACATATTTTCTGCATTGCTGTGGCTTTTTTTTTTGAAAATTATTGCAATAGTGCGTAATTATTTTCTGTGCTCTTAATTTTCGCAAAAGGTTTCGACAAAGTGAAGGGGTTTATTTA
The DNA here is from genome assembly GCA_035042425.1 of Drosophila flavopinicola. Classification (NCBI taxonomy): domain Eukaryota; kingdom Metazoa; phylum Arthropoda; class Insecta; order Diptera; family Drosophilidae; genus Drosophila; species Drosophila flavopinicola. Next base: position 3,695,490 of record JAWNLL010000476.1, on the reverse strand, counting down.
TTGAAATTACTCGTTGCGTGCATTCATTTTAAACAGACTCTGGCACTGGTAAGGCAAAATACTGTATCAAATAAAAGTTATTGTCTTAATTGTCGGAATGTGTTCAGATTGGAATTTGAATTGGTCAAAAGACATTTATAAGGAATTTAGCTTGTTTTTAATAGTACATCTAAAATTTGTGAGTGGTTCTGGCTTAACTGTAGATCGAATATAAAACTCAACCCATGATCAAAACTGCCTCGGAAACGTAAATCGGATCTATTTTGACAAAGTTTTGGGAGTTTGAAGTCCCGAAAAGGGAATTTCAAGAGACTTGACTTGTAATTATTTGTAATAGAAATTTATAAATGTTTACAGATAATAACTTTTCTATATAATCGGAAATAATAACCAATTAATCTGTATGCCAACAATAATAGACTTTACAAAAATTTATCGAAAACAACAATCGATTATTGTTTTACCGATATTGCAATTTCAACTCAACTTTTATCAAGTATTCGTTACTTCTTGTCCAACTTGACAAGGTCATCGGCTTCTAAGCTCTTAACGTCTATATCAAAGCAATTATATTTTGTGCTGCTGCTGCTGCTGCACAAGTTGCTCTAATTTGCTTACAAGCTGCACTATTCGAACATAGCTGTTGTTGTTGTTGTTGCTGCTGCTGCTGCTGCTGTTGTTGTTGTTGTTTGGGAAGCATCATTTGCATGGGGGCATTCAACACGCATTAGGTTCACACCCAGACAACATTTTACTTTACACATCGCACACAAATTGTCGCTGGATGTTCTTGTTGTTGTTGCTGTTGTTGTTCTCGCAGCCCACTAGCATTTTGCGAAAAAGGAGTCCGAACTCAACAAAAAAAAGATGAAGCAAAACCAGAACGAAACTCCTAGCAGGAACAGCAGCAGCAGCCACTGCTCTGTCTCTCCACTTGGCTGTTGATACCAATTTGATGGCATAATTTCAACATGCCCCGCAGCCATATAAATTTGTATGTTGCTGTTGTCGTTTGCCCATCGTGTTGTTGCCTCACTGCCTGGTTGCAGCCTTCCGTCCTGCCGCATGTCGAAGAAGTGGCAAATTTAATGCCAAAACAACGACGGCGGCAGCAGTGGCGGCATCCTGGCCGGGATTTCAATTTTATGCCCAAAAGGTACGTCAACATGTCTGCAACGTCAGTTCGCCTGTCTCCTGCCGCCTCTACCCGTCTCACTCACTCTACACTCAACAAAATATACATGCCTTTGACAATGCAGAAAGTCGGCCAGCTTTCTGGCAGCTTGTACAATTTTTTCTAAAATTTGAATTCCAAAATTTAATGGCATGGGTTGTTTTATGTTTTTACAAATTTAGTCTATTTTTTAAAAGTTTTTTTTTGTTTGTTTGAGTTTTAGTTTAGTTTTGGATAAAAATTTCGAATTTTTTTCTATCTTAAGAAAAGTAATTTTTCTGAATTTTAGAGAACCGGTTTTTACAATTTTTATCATGTGTTAATAGTTTTTAAATTTTTGAAAAATACAGAATAGGAAGAAAGACATTCGCAGAAAGAATATTTGATTAAAGAACGTAAGAGTTTTTCAGAAATTTATTTTTATTACTACAAAATAGTTTTTGGATCGTTTTCTCACTGCAACGTAACACTTTTCTTCGAGTGTATCGCTGCCGCATAATTGTCGGACTGCAGCTTCTGGATTGCAGTTTTCCGCTCACACCTTTTGTTACGCTTTTGTTGGTTAATTATGATTGCCTAGGCCACGCTTGATGACCCCCTCAAGCTGTTCAAAAATTGCAATATGCTAATTTTAACTGAACGAGAGAAAAAGAGAAAAAAACCTAAATAACTTTCCATAAATTTAATTTATATTTTATTATATTTTTGCCTAGCACTTCTAAGCGGCGCCGCCATGAATGCTAGCTTAGTCTGTGTGTGCCCCCTTCTATGCCCCCATGGGGCATGCACCCAACACACAGTAGCTGACACAATTGTCATTTTGCCGCTGCCCTGGTGAAAATATGCGCCAAAAGATTTATATGCCTGTTCTCTCTCACCATACTCTGGCCACAGACTGCCCTGACTGCCCCCCATCTGGCCTCTGTCTGGTCTGGGCTCTGGGGTACTCTTGCAAATCTTTTGGCTACTGGTTTTCTTTTCACATGTACCCTATACCTATGGAGAATGTGTGTAAAAAGGGTGTGATAGAGTTGTATCAGGCAGAATGCATATATAACGGGTGCTTTTCAATATCTAAAATAAATAAAACGCTGTGTAGTTAATTAACTGAATTAGGGTAGAAAATCCATAAATGGTTTTTCTATTTGTAAATTTTTTTAAAAATCTGAATCATCATTCAAATTTAAGATAGATCTTGTAAAGAATTTTACTACCAATTAGCTAAATTAAGAAAGCAAATCCAGAACAATGTTTTTATTTGTATTCTTAATATTAATTATTATTCTTATTATTCTTAATAGTAATTATTCAAATTTACAATAGCTCTTGTTTGATTGATTTTATTACAAAAAATTAATACAAATCGCTTTCAAACTCAATATTTTGAGGTTAGGAACGCTATCTTAGCGTTCTAAAAATAATCGATAAATATCTAGTTACAACTCTACTATCAGGGTTTTTTTTATTATATTCTTTAATTTTATGAAAACAATCAATTCAGGCTTAGACGGCCTAATATATTTATTTAATAAAATCCAAATAAATATAATGACAAACAGTAAAATTAAATAATAGCTAAAATGATTTGAAAAACAAATATTGAAGTGGGTTATTATTTCTGGTGGGTTATTATTCTGGTATTTGGTTATGAAAAATGTTTTACTTTGTCCACTTCTACCAAAAATCGATACATTTTCATTTCCCTGAATTTTTCTTAAGATAATACTTTATATATATGTATGTCTGACGGTTTGATGACAATTGTGTGCCATTTTATTTCATATACAGGGTGTGCTCTAGTCGAGTACTATCACTTACTGGCATCTTTTTGCACCGCAAGGTTTTAATTTTAATACCAGTTGCAACAGTTGCCACAACTGGCGACTCTCGACTCTCAGCTCTGGGACCAGCGAATGCTTTCCTTAGTTATGTTGTCTATTATTGCCTGTCAATATAAATGTCAAAATCAGGCGCTTAATAGCCTTTTAAAAAGCGCTCTATAAGTCTTTGTTTTTGCTGCCGGCCAAATTTAATTAAAAAACCGTTTTTGTACGTTTTCTTTTTTTTTTTTTGGATTTTGGGGCCAAAACGTGAATGACAGTTAAATTCAATTATGCGCTGTTTGTGGCAATTTGCCTTGGGGCAAGCTAGTTGCAGTCTCAACTACGCTCAGTCTTTAAAAAACCAAATATATTGTACACATATCCATAAGCTCTGTTTAAATGTTATATATGTATATATAAGCATAAATATACACTCAGCCACACATCCACACATCAACGCGCATTTGGATCGTAAAAAAAGCGCTCCAAAGTTGCTGGTAATTTGTAAAAGAGCGCGTCGAAAAGTTTTGTGGCACAACAAAAAAATAAATGAAAAAGGAAGCCCGGGAAAAACGAAAAGCTGGAAAAGATGTTGTGTTATGTGGTGCCGCCATTTTGTTTGGCTCAACGGAATATCTACACAATATGTGTATACAGCAAGTAGGGTGGCTCTTGGGGAGTTAATGCAATTTTTCTTAAAACGAAAGATGATGTTTTAGTAACAGCATGGATGGTTATACGAATAACAAATATATATGTATATAAGTTTTAGGTATATTTTAATAAATGTTTAAGGATAGTAAGAAAGTTTCGCTTAAAAATTGTGTTATGTATTTGCTTATTTAATGTCAACTAAACTCCCTTGAAACAAGAAATATTTTACATTTTAAAACTATAAAACTCTGTTGTGTTTTCTAATTAATATTTGTAGAATTTCGAATATTGTTATTGTAAATAAATAAAAAAAATTCTATATATACTGAAGCAATATATATAGTTTTTCAATTACACAATTTAGAAGCTAACTTAGTTGATAATACCTGAAGATTCAGATAGATAGTTTAGTTAAAGATAAAAACAAAATGCATAATTTGCCTAATAAAATGTTTAAAACATATCAAACATCTTGAGGCACCCTAATCCATGAGCCATATATGTAAATACATAAATATATACCATATATATATATAGACTATGTTGATATCGCTTTATGCTTTTGCGGGTGTGGAAAGGGTTGTTGATAAACTTTTTACACATTATATGGCAACAGTCCGCTTTACCCTCTAAAAAAACCCACCCATTTTGATATCCTCTATGAAATCGCCTCAGCCGCGTAGTGGGTGCAAAAAAGTTAAAAGCAGACTTAATGGCGCCACTTGTGCTTAAAATTTATTTTATGATGCGCATGCTAAGCCACAGTTGAATTTTAAAATGTACCCAGAGAGAGAGAGAGAGACAGAGAGAGAGATAGAGAGATTTGCTACGCATCGTCCTTTTGGCTGGCTTATCCTTAAGGGAACGCGTCGTTTGCGCCCCCAAGAGGATAAAAAACTCTTTCGAAAAAGTTTCGCGCTACACTTTTTTGTTGCCCTGTGTATTTTTGTTTTTTAAGCATGCGTCGCTCGTTGGTCCTTGGCAGAGAGAGCGAGGGAGACAGAAGGAATCCTTTTCGATGTGTGTGTGTGTGTTTGGGTAGTGCGGAAAATGGCATGTTAGCATGTGCCTTGGCTGTCAAGAACGCTGCGGGGCTTAACGAAAGGATTTATGTATCAACGCTTTAAAATTTGGCGCAGATAACGCGCGTTTAATTGGCTCACAGAAAAAAAAACTCGGCGACTTGACTTTGGTCCTTTAGTGGGTACAAGTTGGAGTTTTGGGTGACACACTCAATTTGGAATTTGGATGTTTTTGGGTGTCGTTTCTATTTTGGTGTAAGTGCCTCAAATCGTTTTAAAAGTGTGTACGCTGCTTATCTGCATTTCTATACCCTGTTGGGCAGCAACAAAGTTAAAGAAGGGGTTATCAAATGTTGAGAAAGTGTGTATAACAGGAAGAAGCAGATGAAGATGAAGTATAGCAGCAGTTGAGTCATTGGAGTCTTTATATTTCTCAGTTTGTCCTACTCTCAAGAGCTTGATAATATCGTTTGAAAAGCTTGCTAGACTTCTGCTGAAATTCTTGTATAAATTTCCATAACATTGCCAAAAACCAACTTTATTTTAGGCAAAATATCATATCTTTTTCGTTTCGTTTTCGAAATATATTCTGCATTTTGTACAATAAAGTAAAGTAGCCTTTGTTTTTATTAAATGTGATTAAACGCTTAAAGCTAAGAAGAAATATTTCAAAAGTATTTTTTTTTAAATAAACGAATCAATAAAAAATGTGTTTAGGATTTTTACTCAAACATAATTTTGTTTGAGGTCGCAAATATTTTTATACATTTCAAAACTTTAATTTAATATCTAAGCAATTTCTAGCATTAAATAAACTAATAATTTTAAACTTACATTTATGGAATTTTGTAGTATATCAACATAAACAAAAACTATATAAATATAGATTATATTTTGAGATTACTTAGCTGTTGCAAAAAGTATTAAGTTTAACGACTTGTTAGCTTTATAACTACAAAACTTCAAACATTTATCGCACAGATTTGCGCCCAGGCAGAAATATGCCTGAGAGAAGTAGACAACAGGAAAAAAAGGAGAATAATATTGAGATTTTTACAGCTCATAAATTAAACGGACACCTGTAAAAATCAGTTTAATGTCATACCAAATATCAAACAATATCAATGCGATAAGGAGGCGGGGGCGGCTATATATAGATATATATGCTTGTGTGTAGCTATAAAGCAAAGCCGATTTACCATTTATGGAAACAGTTACAATTCGATGGCGAGCCTCGGAAAATGTGTGTGTGTGTTTTTTTATGTGCAACAACAACAACAACAGCAACGATGAACGTTTTGTTGAACACATATCATTAAAATATCAAAGTTTATCACCTTGCCACACACACGACAGACAGCAAGAAGATCATAAGATCTTAAGATCATAAGATCACAGTGGGTACACGTTTGTGACAGACCCAGCGTCGACTTAATCCGTTCATTAGGTTTACGGTTCATAAGCTCGTGTTGTTTACTGAGGCGTTAGAAGCCCCGAACAACAATAGAGCGGATGGGTCTCTGCGAAGTCTTTTAGTCTTTTGTGGCATGCATAATATTTTGACGTTTTTAGTGGCAGCCAAAGAATTTCAGTTTTTTTGATCAAAGTCACACAACTTCAATCAAAAGTTTTTTCTTCTTTTTTTTAGTTTAATTAAATTCTAATTTATTGTAATTTATTGCCGCTTAAAGTGTATTTTCATGTTTGTAAAATTTTGTTAACGTTGCCACACGTTATCTTCGATTTTTATTTGAGTCTTTTCGATTTTTAAACAAATTAACACTTGATATTGTTTTGGCAGACACAAAAATATAATAAATAAATAATATATTGGTCAATTGGTGCGTAAGCGGCTTACAAATCTTATGCTGAGAGCTTGCTGAGAGTTTTGGACTTTTGGTAAGCGGCTTAAATAGGTTTCAGTTTACGGCACTGACAATAGTTATCACAATATTATGACTTGATTATGTGGAAAGACTAATTTTTATTTGTCTAAGAACGCTTTTGTGTGTATGCCCAAATGCTCGATGCTCTGTATTATGTGTTAAATTGAGCATCAAGGTCATCATCAGCACACCTTTCACTTCTTTTGGGGGCTGTTGGGAGTTTGATATTATATATTATCTATTCTTCTTCTTGAACAATGCGAATTTATGTGATTTGTTGCGTAGATTTCCTTAGCGAGCGGAACAAAGCAATTGATACTTACAAAACGTTAGGAAGCTTAAAGCTTAACAATAAGAAGTGTATAAAAATATGGTTTAATAACTTATTATAACGTTTAAGGTGATCAAATGTGGACTTAAAGCTAACAAGCCACATTAAAATGGGGCTAACTTTGATAAATGCAATATCATAAATCAAGTGGAGATTTAGATACATTCTAAAATTATCAAAGCATTATTTAAATGACTTCAGTGTTGACAAAGTTTACAGTCTTCTTAAACGTTAATTGTATCAAAATTATTATTATAATTTTTTATTCATTTATTTAATGAATTTTGAACGAATTATTTAAAAAAAAATTTAAAAATATATTATACAAATTTAAAATTATAGGTAAAAGATCTAAAAATGTAAAAGTTTCATTAGGTAGTCAATTTTCATAAAATTAGTAGCTAAACTTTTGAGAAAACAATACAAATTCAAAAGCTAAATTTCCAATGACAACAAAATGAGAATGTGTAGAAAAAGTTTGATTTAAATTGTTATTGCGGCGCTTTCAAAAATTTCCATATACCAATTAATTGGGCATATTTATTTCTGATATTTAAATTATGTTGATTTGGACATTTCGTTTACCTGCTTGGCTGTTTGATAGACCTAACTATAAACTCGAACTGATGGCTATTGCTCTTCATCAACTTACCAAAAATAAAAAAAAATTTATACCATCTTCTTCTTCTGTCACGGCAACGCCCCACTTTTGTTGTTGTTGTTGTTGTCTTCAAATATATATTTATTTTCAAAAGCGTGTAACACGAAACGTTTTTTCAGTCTCGGGCACATTTCTCAGCTGCCAACTTGGCTGTAGTTTGTGTATACAGTTTGTATATATATTTTTTTTATGGCAATATAAACGCGACGATTAAAACGTTAAAATTCAACATTTAAAATCATGTTCGGTTTAATTTCAAATCGAATTAATGCGCACAGGCAGGCAACTCGAAACAAAACTGGCCAAGCGGCTATCTATAGCCATAAATGTATCTGTATCTGTAGCTGTAGCTGTAGCTGTAGCTGTATCTGTATCTTTAGCTGGCTATCTGGCAGCTATCCGCAGTCATGTCAGACAATCAACTTAACCAAGTTAGTCAACCGGAGTTGGTCATTTCATTCAACGGCTAATAAAATGCTTGAGTTATCCACATGTAAGACACTAACTAATATGAGCAGAGCACAAAACGAGTGGGGATTATGAGGGGGGCAGGCGGGGGGCGTGGCACATCATTAAAATCAGCGTTTACATACAGCAAACATCAATGCAGACAACAAATTCTTTTAACTGCAGATACAAATCAGCAACTGAAACAAAAGTGAAACAAGACAAGAAACATTTTTAGCTTGCCACTGCAAGCCGAAAGTTAAATACAGTCTTTAAAAATACTTGCAAAACTTGTATCAATCGTGTTTAAATCAATAGTTGACACACAAAAATTGGAAAGAAAAGATTGTTCAACTAGATGTAAATGATCAAACTTTATATCGAATAAAATTAACTTATTTCTATAAACAAAACTATGTCTAAAGTTCGGTTGACAAAGAAAGGCGCTAAGTTAATGGCATCACAAATAACACTTTCAATGCGTTACACATTCAATGTGCGTTTTATAATGCCCCGCCATAAAGTGTATACAAATATTAGTACGACTTACGATTTACATTTGAAACAACGCAAACACGAACATGGCTCAAAAAGCGGGCTAAGACTAAAGCGGGGTGCAAACTGTGTTGGAAAGCGCAACGAGATTGCCGACTTCCTGAGCGACTGGCAACTGTTGCTGCTGTTGCTGCTGTTGCCAGTTTGCTTTTGTCTTGGCCAGCTCATTTACAATTCCAATTATGCACAACATTTTCTAATTACAAGACCATCAACACCGTTGCCAGAGAGTCGCCCTCTCGGACTCTAATTTTATGCTCCTGCTGCCACACTCGCAAAAATAAATCAAAAGCACATAAATATTGAAAATAGCCTTCAATGGAAATAATAGTAATGCTTTAACTTTAAGAAACAATTTTCACATGGACAAAATTCATTTTTGAAAAGTAGAAATCGATATTATTTCAATATTACAAAAATAATAAAATTTTAAATAAATTTATTTATGGAAAGTAAAACTGAAATATTTATTCATAATTTGTATATATTTCCTATTTCATCATTTTATACCCTGAACCCATTAAAAATGGGTAAAAGAGGTATTATGGTTTTGTGCAAAAGTATGTAACAGGCATAAGGAAGCATCTCCGACCATATAAAGTATATATATTCTTGATCAGTATCAACAGTCGAGTCGATTTAGCCATGTCCGTCTGTCTGTCTGTCCGTCCGTCCGTCCGTCCGTCCGTCCGTCCGTCCGTCCGTCCGTCTGTCTGTATGAACACGCGGATATCAGAGACTACAAGAGCTAGAGACTTCATATTTGGAATATAAGTTCTCGTAATGCCGGGACAGATCAAGTTTATTAAAATTTATCGATAACTCGTCCCGTTCAAAAGTTATCGATAAATTTCGATTTCAGACCAGCGTTTTTGGGCTATAACTTACAAGTTATAAGAGCTAGAGGCCCCTAATTTGGCATGTATAATCTCGAATAGCATACACATATAACAAATTTTTCACTTTTTGGATACCACCCCCCAATCCCCCCAAAAATTCAAAAAACTCATTTTGAAGGTATGACCTTGCAATTTGGTTTGGTCACACATTTTATAGCCAATGTTATGTCTTACAAATTTCAAAAAGATCGGACAATAAACACAGAAGTTATTTAAGATTTAACTTTCCATTGTGTGGGGCTCAGTGAAAAAGCAAGATAACTGCTTAAACCGTTTTCACAGCTTGCAGTAATGTGTGGTGTGTTTGTTTGTATACACACTATTAGGCAAGTATGAATGGATGTCAGAACTGGGTTCAGGGTATCTCCTAGTCGGGCAGTCCCGACTAGAGCACTCTTACTTGTTTTAATTATCTAATGTCAGTTAAGAACTGTAAGACACATCAACTTTAATTACCAGTAACATGAATTAAATTAAAATTATTTTCAAAAATATCTAACTCTACAAAAAACTAAAAAAAAATTTAACTTAAGTATTTTGAAAAATGAAAGTTAAAGCAATCTTAAAAAATTGGGAAAAATTAGAAAGTTATCTTTTTTTAAATTAAAAAAATAAATTTCATTGACTTAAGGCGATAATATTTGTAAGTATTTTCCACGTTTATGTATAAGACATGTTTAAATTCGGAAAAAACATTTTTTCCAAGTGCATGCTGATGGATTGGTATATAGATAAGTACATACATATACATACATATATCAACGGACACGTCGTCGCGCTGATTTCATTTGACTACCAGACGTACGTTCCGACTTGGTCATCATGTTGGCGTGGGCCGCCTTTTGCCGCTGGCCATCATCATCATCATCATCATCATAATACTCTGTTGTTGTTTTTTTGCTTTTTTGCACGCCATAATTAACGTGTGTTTTTAATGTGCAGCTAATTGTGCTGGCATCGCATTCGCATTGGGATTCGCATGTGGCCAGTGCTCACTGTACTACAATCAAGCCAAGCATTTTAATTGCAGCCACAATTTTTCATACATTTTTGCATTGTGTTTAAATGTAATTTATTTTAAATTTCAATTTCATTGTTATTATTACACATACGACTTGCTGTCTCTCTCTCTCTCTCTCTCTCTCTCTCTTTGGCTTTTTTCAACAGCTGCTAAATTAGTTCAACACTTCAGTTGACGGCATGTTCCATTGGCATGACATTCAACTGACAGTTGGTAATCTCTGGCATGTTGGCAATTTCTGACAGACCAACTGACAGACAGAGAAGCGAACAGAGACAGAGAGAGATAGAGAGAGAGAGAGAGAGAGACAGGCTGACAGCTACTGGCAGAAGAGAGACTGTGTGCATCGCACTGAACGAAATTGTCGGAAAAATATAAAAAATTTAACCAATAATTTAATTGTTCTCCAGAACCTAATTCAAAATTTGAAATATACAGTAACTTATAATAAATTAAATATATAAATATGTATATACATATATGATTATTTTATTCTGTTTTTTTTTAAATATTTTTAAACTTATATTTAATTTTTATTTATTTTCTAAATTTTATTTATATTTTTTACATTAATTTTTTTTGATTGTTTTTATTAAATTAAAATTTTTAAATTATTTGTGCTAGCTTAAAAAGCTTTATAACCGCTTTGCGTACATCTTAAGAAATTTTATAAGCGAATTTATTTAAAAAATTAATTTAAATTATAGTGTCGCAGCTAAAATACTTGAGACAAGCCGTTCTTATGGCTTTCTACTCTTTGATCTAAATTCCAGCTGATTCTATCTCATTTAAAAAACTGTCATTCACATTATTTTACTTGGTCTTTAGAGCTTTGCCATTGCTATTTCGCTCAGTGTGCATACATAGTCTTATGCTCAGTGTTGAGTTTTTTGTATTGCATGCAGTTGTTGCAGTTGCAAATAAAATTGTTGCATTTAAGAAGCAGTTACAGCGGCTAGAAGAAGAAGACCGACGGGTTTAAAGGGGTAGCAACACTTGCAACCTTGCATCGCCGAGGGCAGCTTGTAAATTTCGAACGTTGATGTTTTTATTATGATTAAACGTAATGGGGTGTGGCTAGACGGGATTAGCCATGCACAATTATCGCTGAGGAATAAGTTGTTGAAGTCGCCGTCTTTTATTTTCTTTCGCTTTTGCTTGCGTGGGTGTTTAAGTCTTGTGGAATGTCGCCTTCAACGTCGCAGTTTTGTTTTTGCAGCCTGGCAACCGAGTATTTTCTTTCCAGACGCAACGACGACGACGATCGAAGTTGAGGCACAGTGAAAACCACCTGCTGGGCAACGAACACAAGGCACTGTAATCAGTTTAAATGGCAGCCAGGCATTGAGCAACTGGGGGAGACGTCCACAGAGTGGTGCTGTGGTGCTGCTTGAGCCTAACACCACTGACACTTTGGACCGTGTGGTGCCACAATGAACACGCCATAAAGCAAAAGTCAAACAAAAAATTAATAAAAAAAAAACGAACGCAGCCAGACGCAGGGGACACAGAATCGACGGATCCGACACTACCGGGAGACGGTTGCTTTTTTGTTATTGTTGTTTTGGGTTGGTTTTTTGCATGTCGAACGATCGATCAAAATATAAACGAGGGTATGGGATAAGCAAATGAACAGGCGCGTTGCCCAAAACACACATTTAACTACCTTCGTACCTGGACACCAGAGTCAAAGTTTGTGTGCACTCAGACAAAAACATGAGCTAGAATTATAAATAATAATTATTATTTTTTTCTGCATTTTTGAAAGATAGTTTTTGAAAATGGCACAAAAAATTGTTTCAATTATGTTTCTTTAAAAGTAATAGTTAGTTGAAAATATATTTTAAAAATATATTTTTGGTTTTCAGGCCAATTTTAAAACTAAGTTCCAGTTCTCTTTTTCTGGAGGTCAGTCAAAGAAAATTTTTTTTTTAAATTTCAAATCAGTATTAATATTTATACTTTTCAGAAATATGTTTCTGGAAAAGTAAGAAGTACATTTAAATAGGATATATTTGGTACTTTTAATAAATTAATTTTTTTTAAATGGAAACTATTTCGATTTTCGAAATTTCAGCTTATTTTTTTACAGTATCTTCTCGCCTTATCGCTGTCCCTTTCACTCTCACAGTCTGTGCTTTTGGCCTTTGGCTTTTTTTGGCATTAAAAGCGCATATAAAACTGTCAAATTGTTTTGTGTTAGGCAAAAATTATGGTCCATCATTAGCGTTCAGCTTGTATGCAGTTTGTTAAGTGAAATTGAAAACAGGATGCCAAAAGACCTTCGACTTCGACTTTCGGCTGTCTGGGTTGCGGGTTTGTTGGTTTGCTGGGCTTTGCACATATTTTCGGGTCTAACGCATGTGTTGACAGCTTATTAATGTCTGGCTATAAATTGCGATTCGGCAGAAAAACAGGCAACTGGTACAACTGGTCTGCAAATCTCCATTAAAGTCTGGCAACACTGTTGCAAGCTGGACACTGTTGCCATATATATTTCATTAAAAGGATCACAGCAGTGGGTGGCTCAAAGTATTATTTAATGTATATTTAATTGAAATTAAATTGAAAAAGGTTTGGGAATGGTTTCTCTTACATATATAAGCAAATGAATAAATATTTTTGTGTGTGTAGTGTTGCCATTTTTCAATTTGTGATCAAATTGAGATGGTTTTGCATCTTAAGTAATATATTTATTCTTTTTGAATTAAAAGTGCTTTCTACTTAACGTTTTGCTAAATTCTTGTTATCATCTTATATTTAAATAATAAATATTTATAATTGCGGTTTTAACATTTGTTTTTGGCTCTTTTTTTATATTTAGCTTTATTTTATTAAAAATATTGAGCATTTCTCAGAGAAGACGTCTAAATTTATTTAATAAAAATGTATGCTGAAATATGAGTTGCTTTAATAGAAAGCGTATATTCATTTACTACAAATAATGTTAAATGCCTATTAGTTTTAAAGCTTTTTTAGCTTGAGAATACAGAAAATTATTAAAATTTAACTTGTTTATAAATCAGTATTTTACACTCAACCGTTTTAAGTTATCTGCGTAACTCTTTGAAATAAACATAAGAAAGATCTATTGCGTTAATGAAGCATAATGTCTTTCCTGTTACTCTACTCTCTACTGGCATTAAACACTTCTACATAAATCGACATTTTGCTCATTTGCACAGCAAGAATCTCAAACATGCGAGCTCTTAGAAACAGATTTCGCTGGGTGGTCCAGAAGATTAGAAATATTTGCAAATGCCATCAATTGTGCGGGCTCTTGGAAAACTCAACATAAAAGCTGCACATGGTGGAGGGGAGGGGAGGAGCAGGGATGGGGGAATGGGGGATTGGGAGCACTGTGGAGCTGTGTGTGCTGTCAAAAGTGACAGCTATAATTGCGACGTCATAATGCTGCGTCATGTCTATGACAGTTTAATTGTGGCTAGGAAAGCGCGCAATTACATGTTTGAGAAGCTGAAAATGTGGAAAGAAATATAATTGAAAAGAAAATTTGCATTGGCAGGCAAGTTGTTAGACGGCGACTGCTGCTGCTTTGCACCCAATTAAAATGTTTCACACGTTTGCATAATTAATACTCAAATAGCGCGCACTTGTCGGCGAAATGCTCAGACATGATCAGATATGGCGGATGGATATGACGGGGGTACTTGAACAGGGAAGGCAAGTAGCGCCCATAGATGTCTGCCCATGGGCAGTCTGCAAAATTATGCGACACAGTTTTCCTTGTGCAAAGACGAAAATTAAATGCACTCTCAGACACAATAAATATATAACTGTCTACTTAATAAATCTTAAGGAAAATCTGGAATGCGCAAGGCAAAAGAAATTGCTTAGCTAACTTTATAAGTGTATTTTGCATACAATATTTAAAATAGTCAAAGTTCACTTTATAAATATTTGCATATTCATGGCAATATTTTGAACGATTGCTATTATAAATAACATCTATATTAATAACTTAATTAAATATAAATTTAATTTGCTCAAGTGCTAAAATATAAAAGGCATTAAATATTTGAATATGTGTAACTTGTGATCTAGATTAAAATATCTGAATAAACAATCAAGTAGTTGGCAAGTTATTAACATTTTTGGTCGATCATTCAGTTGCTAGCTATTTGATAAAAAATTTATTTATTTAATTTCGATTACAAAACTGTCAAAACCAGAAAATTAAATAAAAGATTACTCGAATTAACATAAAATAATTGATAAACAGAAAATTTAATTTATAAATATTTAATATTTACAATATAATTATTAGCTGTAAAAGATTACACGAGTTAACAAAACATAATTGATGAACAGTAATACTATTTTTTTAATTTTTTTATTTTTAATATTTCATTTGTTATTTAAGAGCACATGTGAAGTGGGATTATTAGAAATCAAAAGTATAATTTCTGTTAATTAAAATGTTGATTGGTACATTGATATATGGATTTTAACAGCTAGTTCAGTCGTTTGTTCTACCTATTCAATTATTGTCTAAACAAATTTGGGGATTTGTTTTACTAAAACTAAACCTAAAACTGAAAACTAAATTCAATTTCAAATAATCACAAATATATTCAAATACTTAAACTCAAGTGAATATATTTTAGCATTCTGAATCCTTTTTTTGTACTACTCCACTGCAAGAAAAAAGGGTACAACAAAGCCAATTCTTGTGGCGGCATTTCGCAGAAGACGCTTCTGTTGTCGAAATTGTTAATTATGATTTTTGCCTTGAGAGTCGCTCGCTCAAATGACAGCGTTTTGACAGAATTGGGGCTGGCTGCGTTGAGCAGCGATATTTAAGCGCATGACATATAAAAAATGTTGCAAATATGCAGCAAGGCACAATGAAAAATAAAATGAAATGAAAGGTTGCCACCGCTGCAGAGTTGCCACCGAGCTGACAGAGCAAAATGTTACTTGCAGCGGCAGCAGACAAAACTGTCATCTGTCAATTTGACAGTTTAACTAGGTAATTAGTGTGTGCACAACATATACATACATAAATGCAGGGTGAATCTGTGTGTGTGTGTGTGTGCTGCGCCTGTCAGTGAGCACTAAAACTAAAGAACACTTGAGTCTGCCACAGATTCTCAATTTCATTTGCCACTGCCACTGAAATGTCTCTCTTCCGCTTGTAATTCATCATTTCACACTGAGGCGAGCGCAATGGCAGCACTACATTGATACCCTGTAAGGTGCCAGGGGCTGGCATGAGCTGATGTGTATGTAATGGGCAGAAGGACTTAACTCTGAACTCATAAAGTATATAGATATATATAATCTAATATATATATATTAACAGCATCAACATACAAGTCTATTTAGTTATTTTGTCTGTGTACTAGCCTCAATGATCTCAGCGTTTATAAAAGCTAGTTAGCTGAAATTTGGTATATAGATATGTGTCTACCAAACGTAGAACATGTTTAGTTTTGATATCGATAGCTCCGCTAGATCAAAAAATATCGATAAGAATGTATTTCTGACTACTGTTTCATGAGCACATATTGAGGCTCCCAATTGAATATGTAGGTTTTTCGAAATAATAAACACTTCTAGAATAGTTCTTTCTTTTTCAAGTATGTTCATCCTATCGATGGGAAAGAATGCCATTTTTGTGATTTTTCACAATTAATCCCAGAAGTAGCTACGAATATTGGTTCGCTGGAGGGTATCGCGTAGTCAGTCACTCTCCGATAGATCACTCTAGTGTTTACTTGGATCTGGTGGCTCCTCTGCTTGTTCCCCCTTCCGCTTCCCCTTCCTTTTTCTATCCCTACTCCTCTGCTAGCTGACTGCTTAAAGTGATCCGCGGAGCGCGCGCTTCGCGTACTTCCTGCTATCCCAGTTGTGCTTCTTCTTCTGCTGCTGCTGGCTTGGCTCCTGCAATTACAGCACTTTTAAGTGCTTCATTGCCAACTTCAGTGCAGCGCATCGTCATTATCATTATCATGATCATCATCATCATACCCAACATCATCATCATCGTCATCATCATCATCATTATCGTCGTTGCGTTTGTCATTCGACTGGAACCAAACAGACGAGTTCGCAAATAAATCATCTTGTGCTAGCCCCCCCCTTTTTGGGCTACCCAAGTGTTTGTGTGCTTCTTTCTCCCCCTTGATTGTTGTGCTAGTTTGCTTTTGTGTTATTTTCCACACACTTTGTTTTCGTTGCGGTATTTTTTCTTATGTTGCGGAAAATTATGTTGTACTTCTTGAGTACTTATATATGGGCAATTGAGTGGTTCTGCTTCTGAAATAGTTGTCTCCTTTTCAATGTGCTGATCCTTAATTAATTGACAGATATACATATATTTATATAATTATATAGACTTTGCGAGTTTGAAGACTGGCAAGGACATTGGCAGACACTTGGAAAGATTTTTAATATAAAAACCGAGCCTTTTTAGTGCTTCAGATTTAAATGCAGATCTATTATAGAGGTCAAATCATGTTCAAAATTGCCTCGGGATCGAAAGTCGGTTGAGTTTTGACAAAGTTATGTCTCACTCCAGCTTTTACTCTCGCAATAACAGTTGTCTTTCCAGTTTTGCTTTGCGGCTCATCCGCAAACGTTTTGCTAAACAAACCAACTGTTTAAGACGATCAACCTTGAGAAGTTTTAGTTCAGGGGGCTTGAGGTTAACTACACCTTGCCGTTAACGCCCCATTAAAATGCTTCAATTGCGCTCTATAATCTTCAGCAGGTATTTTAGTGTTGTGAAAGGCAATGCAGAAACCCATTCATTAATGAATATGCAACGCATTTTAGCAGTTAGTTAATTGGCCAGCTGGCAAATCAAGCTAAGGATTAAAGAGTCGCATCTTGACTTCAGTAGCCATTTAATGAACTGCTTTTAGTTGCTGTTGTTGCTGTTGTTGTTGCTGTTGTTGTTGCTGTTGTTGTTGCTGTTGTTGCATGCAGACACATCATTATGAAAATCACCTGTAATCAAGTTCAAACGTTAAAAGAAACTCGAAAACTAGAAAACTAGAGCAGCGCCACAAATACATATACACACAGCGATATATATATACTTGTAAGAGGCAGAGGCGATCAAAACAACATCAAAACCGATTTAAAATCGATTAACCTGTTTCTCTGTGGCACTTCATAAGCCAAGTTGCTGACGCCGAAAACTGTGTGCGGCAACAACAACAACAACAACAACAGCAACAACAGGCAACAGGTTGATTTACGGCAAATTCTCACAACAGCAGCCAACAAACAACAACAACAACAGCAACAGCAACTGAAATGCGGCTGCAACCAAAAGAAAAACAACAACGAAAAAGATACATGTGAAGAACACAGAAATGTTGCCGACGCCGACAGAACGTTCAACAACGAACACCTCACAACACACACACTCACACACAAAAAGGCAAAAGGCTAACAACAACAACAAATCCAACTCTGAGGTGAGAAAATGTTTGATTAGAATTTTCGGTGTTTTGGCCTAAACCAAAGAGCTTTGCTTTGCTGTCGGATCAGTTTTTTTCATATATTTTTTTCTTAATACATTATTATTTCTTTGATTGACTGCTTTTGTTTGCTGCCGCCAACGGCAACATTTGATCTAATGTGGGCAGTTGTCTTGGCTACAAGCGACAATAACTTTTTTAAAATGTTATTAAAAATAAGTTAGAATGTTGCAGTGGAAGGCGAGTTAAGCGACAGTAGAATAACTGCTTTGAAATTGGTAAAAACAACAAGAACAATATTGATTGCGAACGGAAGTCAAATGTATGTATATATTAAAATTGATAGCAGTGGAAAAGTTTATTTTCGCGCACATTGTATTATACTTTTTCGAAGAAAATGGAAGGAAGCGTTGGAGATTCCCAAAAGTTACCGCCAGTGTGCTCAGGAAGACAAAACAAATTGATCTGGCCATGTCTGTCCGTCTGTATTTACGGAAACTAGTCCCTCAGTCACAGCGCTATCGCGATGAGACTTTGCACAGGGACTTCTTATTCAAAGGTAACCGGTCTGATAAATTTAGAGGAAAAACCATGAACAAATTGGCCTGGAACTTGAAAATCGGTTCAGTTTTGGCAAAGTTATGTGATTTTGAAGACTTCAAAGTGAAAAAATAATTTTACAAGCTAACATTTTTGTTATTTTTGGCCTGATTTTCGACTCAAAAATGAACCCCCCCCCCAAGAATCGGGTTTCTTATTGATTTTTCTACTAATTATGACACCCGGAATCGATTAAAAATAAAATTTCGCAATACTATTTTTTTAAAATAAAATTTTTTCCGAAAAAAAAAGTTTTTTTTTTGAAAAAAAAGTGAAAATATGTAATTTTGCAAAAATTTATAAAAATTGAAATAAATAATATATGTAGAGGAGAAATCATTACCAAAACGGCCTGGAACTTCAAAATCCGTTCTGTTTTAGCAAAGTTATGTGAGTTTAAAATTTTCAAAGGGTACCAAAAATCACTTTTCGAACTAACATTTTTGTTACTTTTGACAAAATGTTCCTAATCAGGAATTCAAGCATGTATTCAGATTTCTCAATAGCTTATTCACTTAGAAACCTTTTTAGACGTACCAAGCTCTTTTAATTAATTGCATTGTTACATTTTGTAGAGTTTCGCTTGCAAACTTAGAAGTAACGCCAACAATTCGTGAATAATTTGTTTTGGTCCACATAAATACCCTAACTTTGTACACCCGCCCCTTCTATAAGCTCAATTTCACGGCCAATACTTTAAAATGGAATTTTAATTTATTAAGCGTAACAATTTTATAAATTGCATTGAACCCTGGGCTGGGAGTTAAGCAAAAGGGGTTGTTAATCCGGCGTAACTGTTGTTGTTGTTGTTGCTGTTTTAGTGGTTGGTTGTCATTGTTGTTGTTGTTGTTGTTGTGGTGCAGTTTCTGCGAGTGCCAAGTTGTGATATTTCGCACATTTTACCCCTTTTTCAAATGGCTGCCGAGAGGGTTAACCAAAAAAGGCGGCCTCTACTTTTATGTACACCCTCCTCCCCTTCTCACTTAGCGCAACTCTATTTGTTAGGGTTGACTTAATCAGTGCGCGCCTCTTGACTCTATATTTGTTGTTGTTGCTGTTGTTGTTGTTGTTGTTTTGGCCAAGTTGACAGTTGATTTTTCGGGTCTGTGTTGTTTTGTTATCTATGGTCTCATTAACGGGGTAAATCGCTATGCATGCCTCAATGATTTTGGACTTCTACTTCTTCAACTTGAAAATCACTCAAGTCTGAAATCAGTTTCAGTGGGACAACGCGAATAAATAAAACTGAAAGTGGAAGTGGAAGCTTTAATACAAATTTGTATATCTTTTTTTTTTTGGCCTACATTTAACTAACGTGCTTGGCCATATTTGTTTTGATCTTGAACGTGACTTTTTTTGCATTTAGCATTAGATTTGCATCCGCTGTGCAAGTTTCTATCCAAAAGTCTTTGAACATGTGTTAAAACATTTAGCGATATTGTTTTTATCATAGAAAACATGCGCCGCGAATGTGACTTTTGTAACAACATCATTTTTATTGTTGTTAAGTTAGTTAAATATTTGAGTTCCGCTTGCAAATAGTTTGAGCACTTATTTTTTTGTGTCTTATGTGATTGCTGGCAAATTTTTAGAATGTAAGAATTTGATAAAATATAAAGTGTTTACTAAAAATATATAACTTTCTTTTGTGATTTCAGTTTTCAATCAGTTTTTTTCTTAAATGGTTAAATTCTTATGTAAAACTGACATTTTAGTCCTAAACATTTACCTAATAATCATATTAATAGTGATATAGTAAAGTCAATTGACTAAATTTAGAAATATTGACAAATTCTAGTTTTTTTCAGATATATATTTTTGAAACATTTAAAAAAAGAGTATATTATATTAAATTTTTCTTATTTTTTTGGACTATTGATTTAAATGCTGTTGTTACAAAGTTGTATAATAATACTAAATATACTTAAATAAATTAGCTCGCAAGGTTATAAAAATAGTTTAATTGAGGTATTTATTAAGTGTTCTAAGTAAAAAACCTGCTTTAAAGAAAATAGGATAGATTTACTTAATTAACACGAAAGATTAACGGAAGCAATTTTGTCAAATAAAACTCTTTTTGAAATCTGTAAACTGATATAATAATATTTATTTTATATATGTTATAAACCAAATCCATAGTTATGTTCAAAAGAGCAAACCTTGCGAATGGCAATCATTAAAGCTTCGTGTTGAAAGCTGCAACAGAGTTGATTGTTGCAGCGACTTGTCGATTTGTCTTTGTGTGTGTAGTGTGTGTAGTGACACTGAGCCAAGTTAATGACAATGTTGAAAGACAAGCAGCTGAAGAAGAAGAAGAGGAAGAAGCAGTAGAAGCGGCAGAAAGAAGGAATTGTTTGTGCATTGTTTGTTGGCAAGTTGGCAACTGAAGCGTTATCAACATGCATGCAATTTACTCATCATCACAGATCGAAAGGTGATAGCCGACATGTTACTTTTTAATTGACGCGAAGATGAGTCAAAATGAATGATTACCTGCAACTAATATGGAGTCGCCGCTTGTGCGGCAATTAACCAACGCAAAAAGGAGCAAGAGCCAGGAGCCAAGAGCCAAGAGCCAACCAACGAGCCACGCAACAAGGCGCAAATTTTGCAAAAGTTGGCCAAAACAGCGCAAAGTTGGCCAAAACTGCAATTCAGGCCTTATATATATGCATATGTATACAGTTTGCTCATGGCCGGACGTTGAAAGACAATAATGCTTAATAATGAGCTGTAAAGTTTATTAATTGCCAGCAGAAAGGGGCAAGGGGGAAGGGGGGAGGGGGGAGGTATCAGAGTGGGGGGCTCAACTACTCGACTCCTATCTCCTATTCAAGGTGCGGCTAATGAGCCATTTGCGTGTTGTCAATTTTTGTCTGTATATTATTTGCAGAAGAGACAGCAGATAGAGAGAGTGAGTGGGACAATTCACACACATTAAAACTAAATTATTGAAGAAAAATACACAGTATTTCGTTTCGTTTTATATTTTTTGCAACTGCAACTAAAATGACAGCTGTGTGCCATGTGTCAAAGTTCGCCAGGTGCCGCTTTATTTGAGATGGCCGAGTGAGCAGAGTAGAAATAAAGTAAATATAAAGTCGATTTTAGTTGGAAAAGCAAGCCAATATTTAGTAGCTTCATTATTTGCTTCTAATTTGAAAAATGTTATCATTTCGTTATCGATATCAATAGTTATCGATATTGCATGCGATGTTTACTTACATGACAGATACATTTGTCTGCTCTACAAAATGTAAATAAATATGTGTTGATATGGTTCATAATCACTAATTTATTATAGTTTCCTGCCTATCGAGTTAGCAATTTTTGTAAAAGATATTATAAAAGACAAAAATAGTTTGGGTATACATATATATAAAGTATATATATGTATACCCAAACTACTTTTCAATTATGAAGTCCTTTTATATCTCAAAATACGATAAAAACGATTTATTGCTAAATTTGTATCAAATAATTTGTATCGATGAATGCTATCGAAAAATATTTTTAATAAAAATACTGTGCAAATCTGATGAATACTGAATATGACATTTTTAGCTGTTTCTTCTTAGATCAAATATGATCACTACTGCTAATTAAAGCAACAAAATATAAATGAAAATATTTACGTAATAATATGACAATCATCTTTGCTCTCATCTTCAAGCATTTTACAAATATTTTTTTTAATTTTAATACTCACGAGTTTCGTGTCACGACTTCCAAATTCGACACGCGCCCATGGATATAAATTCGCCCCAGGGTGCTCAATTTAAATGTATAATTTTTGGTTGCAAGCAAACTGTTGTTGCCATATGTTATAAGCAAACTGAAAGACCATCCATCTAATGTGTTCAGTAGTTTCTAGTTAACACTTTGTAATTGCACAATGCAAAATCAGTGAACTGCAAAGAGTCTGTGACAAGTGAAAGATTCAACTCGGGCTACCCAGTTTGGAAGTGTGCCATAAATCAATCGAATTCTTTTCGTGTCACCCTTCGCTGTATAAATTTAAAGTGAGTGACAAAAAGAAAAACAAAAGTGGCAAAAAGGACAGCTAGCTGGAACTTGTTTTGCATTAAATGATGTGTAAAATGAAGCCGTTAAACATGTCCGCCGGGATATGGGCTCGACAATTTCTAGCTGACTGCTCCAGAGTATGCAAATTAGCTAACTGAATGAACGCGATTCATATACTATGTGCCTTGTTTATTGCCCAAACAATATAGCAAAAGGAATAAGTTCAGTTGTAGTACATTGTGCTTAGTAATTGACGGCAGAAGTAGAGGTCATTGATATTATTAATATTATAAGAAGTATACTATTTGAGCTAAATAAAACTGAGAAATTGGTATACAAGACATATAAATACAAGCATATATTTATATAGATTTAAAAGTACTGTTAATTTGTAGGTATTAGCATAAAATATGGTGAAAATATCTGTAGTTCCTCAAATATGTAGTTAGAATAATAATGATAATTCAAAACAATATCTAAAGTAATAATGGGAACTGCAAATTAATTTCATTTAATATATGAAGAATGAAAACATTTTGCTAAGAAAGATTACAATATTGTTAGGGAATTATGAACATAGCATAGAAGTAAATTGACAATAGGTCATAAATGTATTTAGCAAAAAATATTTCTTTTTTAAATATTGCTTAATAAATTAGCTTTAAATGACTCTGTTTGATTTTGTAATATTTATAGATAGTCGGAAATGAAAAACTAAAAGTAAAATATTTTCCCTCAAATACACATAAATTTGTTGAATGATTACATGCTTTTATAACAAACTATGACTTAATTTAAATAAATAAATGGTTTATTATAAAAAAAAAATTTAAGCCTTCCATAGTTATGACTTTTTGAATTTATTTATATTTTTGACTAGTAATTCTCGCCATATAAATAAATATGAAATATGTCTTCGTCTTTTACGGCACTGATCAAATATGTGCAAAATATGTGCCCATCTATTTGCTGTCATATTAAAACTTAACAAAATTTAAAAGCACACACACTTTTACACATACACACACACACACCACACACAAAATGCTTTTGACACATTTGATAATTGTCATTTATGGAGCATCTCCAACAAGCTGAGGTTTACTTCTGGTCCGTCCAGTGAGTAGCCGCAGTCGAGTTGATTTGCTAATTGCTGAATATGTCTCCAGATAATCAATGTTTAAAATTGTGACACAAGCCAGAGAGTCCCAGAGCCAGCAAATTGACAACGACAATTACCAAGAGGTGAGAGACGAGACAGGTCAAGGAAAGGACACTTGACTCTAGGCTGCTAGTTCAGCTGTTGGGCTCATTTGCTGACCAGACCACAGCTAACAAGCATGTTCATTGTCCTGCATGCCATGTCCTGTCCGTATGTGAATGTGTTACTTTTGGGCTGTCTTGAGCAGTTATTGTTATATGGCTTTGACATGTCGCATTGGGCCAAGTGCCGAGACGAACCCTTCTTGGACATTTACTGTCACTCAGCTTGTGGTTGGTTGGCAGGATCTCGTATCCCTACTATCCCCATTACGTATCATTTTCCTGCCTAAGCTTTTGCGGTTTTTGCATATACATATACATATGTATATATATATTTTACTTTACTGCACTGCGGTCACATATTTTATAATTAAAAGCACATTAATTAGTCGCCTTTTTTACGGCCTTTGTAGTTTTTCGCAATTTGATGTGTGTGCCTCTTCTTCTCTCTCTCTCTGTATGTGTGTGTGTGTGTGTGTGTGTGTGTTTGTGTCGATGATGGCAACGCGTTGATGTGACAACGACAACAACCACATCATGCCCAATGCTTTGATCTTTTTTATATACCCCACAAGCCAACAACAACAACAACAATAAATGCACATTTTTCTTCAGCTGCGCAAACTACTGTGAAAAACTGCATTTGGAAAATGTTGCAGCTAGCAAGACTTGCAATTTACCTACTATTGGAGATCCTAAAAACAAACTTTGTTAAAGAAAATACATAAAATAAATTTAAAAAAATTGTATTTCATATTTGAAATTCAATTTTTTTAAACTAAAATATATTTTATTATATTATTTGTGTTTCTAGGGATGCAAATAGTTTTATAATACCTAATATCTGTCAAATCTATATTATATATAGTAATGCACTCAAATATTTCTAGTAATTCAATAATGTTAATAATATATCTGCCATATTTATGTACATATATATCATGAGTAGTGCATTAAATAAGTCTATCTTATGCTACCATTTAGTACAGTTTACTCACATAACCCACTGACTAATGCACAACGATTAAAGTCAGCGGCAAATATATTGTTCATATATAGTATATATGTACTTTAAGACATTGCCGCCGCCACAAATTGTACTCATGTACACCCACAAATACACATCCAATGACAGACCGCACACATGTAAAGCAAATGGCAAAAAAGAAGTAAGAAAAATAAGAATAAATATGTATGTATAAAAACTCTTTGCAAAATGTCGCCGACGACATTTTATTTCGCCAGATTTTCTTCGACTAATTTTTCATTTTCTTTTCGTACTTTTGGGGTAAAGTTGGCAGGCAGCACAGGGCCACAATTAATCACAGTGTAGTGTGTGTGTATGTGTGTGAGAATCGGAGGCATCCGTATAGGGAGTTGTGAGCCTACCCTCTGTTTGTGTCTCGGGCAATGTGACAAAAATTTCGCCTGATTTTGTCTTAATTAACGCCAAACGCTTCAATAGCGATAAAATATGCGACCAGTCGTTTGCCCGAATTGCTTGGCTTGACTTTTCCCTGCATTTCCCTGCCGTTCCTCTCATTTCCTTTGCCTTTCCTTGCCTTTGCTCAATTCCAATTAATGTGCCTCACGCGCGCTCATCAGTCAACGCTTGTGGTGCAGCAGCAGCTCTTTTTGGTGGTGCTTCTGCCGCTTTTGGTGGTGCAAGATTTGCTCGGTTTGGTTTCCAAATTCACGCATCATTCGCACATTGGTGGCAGACAGTGCGATCAGAGCAGCCGGGTTGCATATTTAATTGGACCACACAGCGATGCAAAAGACGCAGATGCTTATGCAGCACGATATACTCGAAATTAAATGGCTATAAGAGGGTATATGGCGGATTGTCTAGAAAAACAAGATTTTCAAATTATTTTTAAATGTACAGAAAATTTCTATTTAATTTTTAACAATAAATTGTTCAGGTATAGCACAAGTTTTGCTTGCTTGGAACAGATTTTTTTTTGGGGCTTTCGTTTTTTTATTGATTTTTGTTTTCGAAATTTTCTTATATTATTCGACATACAGAATATTTTATGGTCAATAATCTGTTCTTGTCTATTCATTTAAATTTTCTGTTTTTTTTCAACAGTTTATATTAAATGCAAATTCCTTAATTTTAAATGTTTTTTTCAACTTGAATCTGCATGTATTTCTCAAGAATCTAGAAGCTGATCGGGTTTAGTAAATATTGTTTTTTCGATTTTTGTATAATTTATAGATCATATTTTTGGTATATACATTGAAATCTCCCAATCCTTGATAATTTTCAACATATGTTTCCTTTTTTTATTTTTTCTTTACATATATTTTGTCCAATTTTCTTCTAGTGTCTTGAAATGTTAACTTCAGCTTGCTAATGCTCTTTTCGATTATATTTTTGACATATTACCTCTTTTCCACATCTTAAGTCAAAATATCTTTAAGGCTTTTGTAATACTTTTACTTTCTTTTGCATTTGATCATTAGATGACTTTGCTTTTGATCTATGCATCAATGCCTAAGTCTCTTCTGCAACTTCAAACTCAATACAGGGTATCACATAGTCGTCACATCTGCCACTCACACATGAATATCGAATCTTTTTCGGTTGGTCACCGCGTCGCCGCTTTGAACATTTGTCTTATTTTGCGCTGACAACTTTGGAAGCTGCTTAAGTCGCTTCGGCGGCTTCCAGCTACCCGAAAAGCTACCGCCCGGGTGTAGGTGTCTCTTCTCTCTCCCTCTCCCTCTCTCTCTCACTCTTTCTCTCTCTGTCTCGCTCTTTGGCATCTTATATGCCATTGAACCTTAAGCAAGTGTCTGTTGATTTACGATTCTATGGGGCGAGTCGCATTGCTTAACAATTATGACTCAATGCAAAAGTTGTCTTGTTGCTTGTTGTTTGTTGTTTGTTGTATGTGTTGATTAGCATAAAATCAACTATAATTTAAATTTATTAACTAGCAAAGCAAGTGTGTATTTGAATGCTTAACTGATTGCGCCGTTGTGTATACGCCTTGTGGCCTGTCAAAAATCATAAGACAACACACTTGTCAACGCTGTCAGCTGTGCACTCGACTCGTGATCACTCACAAAACAGCTAATCTCTATGCATAACCTGTGGATGCACACATACTATTGAGCAGAGTATTAATGAAGCCGTCAGCAGTCTGTAGTCTTTATGTAGTCAATGACAAAGTGAAAGGCATAACGAATTTGTGTGTGCTTGAGCATCTTAACTTTCCAACATAGAATAGAAAAATAACAAAATATAAATCAAATATGCAAGAGAGTGATCGACTGGGACATACTCTGTTAATAGAGCCAGCGTATATTTGTAGTAACTTACACAAATATTCAATCTTCCAAATATCAATATCCTTCGAAATATGAGGACAAATTACTATCGATATTTATCGATATCTTTTAATCTTAGTGAGTTATCAACAAAATAAATAAAATCTTTCTACTTCTGACATACACAAGTCTACATTCCAAATTTAAACTCTCTAGCTTATATAGTCTCTTAGATCATATAGACAGACAGACAGATAAAGATGTATATATTGACTCTTGTGTTGAGGCTGATCAACAATACATATTCCATCGACATAGTCACCTTCTACCTGTTACATACATTTACACAACTTTATGCTACATTTTCTAGCCATTTTCAATAGTTACAGGGTATATATATTTACAAAAAACATAAATTTTGGAAAAATCGTTCACTGACTCATCGACAAACTGTGACGTCTGGTCTGTGAAAGCCCCAGCTTTGAAATGCGCATAGACAGTCATAAAATCGTATCATTCATCGATCATTCAAATGCGCGTCATAATTCGCTAGAAAGAAATATGGATTTGGAATTGGGACCGGGATTGGGAATACGAACTATGGAGCCAAGTTGTTCGACTGTTCAACTGTCGCTTAGGTTTTTCCATTGTGAATGCCACGGACAATGGGCGCATTAGGTGAACTCGGTCTCGGGACTCGAATCGTGACTGCACATTGTTTATAAGGTGTGAAAATATTTAAGACTTTACATGAAAACGTTTGCCTACAAAACTGTTGATCGTTGAAAATTATGATTGATGATTGAACGATTGAATGCGCACAAATGATTCATGTACCACAAAAATAAAACGATAGATAGAAAGAAAAATACCAACAACTTGTTGTCCTTTATATATTTTTATGGTTTCGTTTTTTTTAACATGTTTCGGGTTGGTTTTTTTATAGTTATCATAAAGTAATTGCCACGCGAGATTTACGATTTGCCGGCGATCGATCAGCGTTTGTCAGGCGGCTTTTTACTTGTGAGTATCAATGCGGGTACTCGTGAATAGTGAATAGTGAATAGCTTATGTGGGTGGCTGTTCACACTGGTGGAGCCATTGTGTCTGCTGTTTGCTCTGCGTGTGGGTTAGCAAATCTAGTGGATGAATCGGACTTATATATGTGTTTGTATATCATCTGAATTTATTGGCATATCATAAATGTTTATAAATATCAAATGTGTAGGCTTTTTTCTGTCTTTTATGTGTTTTTCAATTTTGTTTATAGTTTTTTTATTGAGCTTTTTTGTTGGTTAAGTCTTAAATCTTTAAAATATTGTCGGAGTTGCTTAAAGTCAATAACTACAGCATGTTTTTCTTTTACTTCTTTATATACGTATATGAGTATTTCATATTTGAGTTAAACCTATTCCAAATTTAATACGTTAAACTTTTGGAATATTTATTTATGTTAAATGTTGACCTTTTTGGCAAATTTGATGAAAATTTACCATTTTGGGCTATTTTTTCGTATTGTGCTTCTTAGAATTTATTTAATGGTATTGTTTCGAACTATTAGACATTATAAGAGTTTGTATATTAAATTCTGTAATTTTTTTTAAAATTAATTGATTATTAAATTGAATTATTAAATAATTGATTATAAACACATTTTAAGAGTTTGTTTAAATATCATTTTTCTTAACTGCCTTAAGTAAGAGAATAAGAAGACTGTCTCCATTTTGTACGCTAATTTCTCATTAAGAGCTTCAAAAGTTTGCTGATTAAAATTTCAATCAACTGAAAGCGACATCATTAAAAGATAGTGTTGTAAAAGTGCCAGCACTTCAACACTAATTCGCTTTCTATGTTTCAACACACACACACACACACAATCACACACTATACTATAATTTTTTGGAATAATTTGCCTTTCACTTGCGGCCTACGCAAAAATGTCCGTCCGTCGATTGCCGAAAACCTTAAAAGTCTTGTCAATCAACTGTTGACAAGGTTTGTGCCTGCCTGCTAATTAAGAGTTATGATCGATCTAAACAAGCATAAATTGCCAACAACAACAACAACAACAACAATAGTAGCAGCTGCTTATCATATAACACACAACAACAATAACAACAACAAGTTCTTGCCTCTTTAGCAACATTGCTTGCCAAGGCTTGGCAACTTTGTTTTTATACTCTTTTCGAAGAAAATAGTATATTAAGTTTGTCCTGAAGTTTGTAACGCATAAAAGGAAGCGTCGGAGACCCCCAAAAGTTACTGCCAGTATGCTTAGAATGACGATACAAATTGATCTAGCCATGTCCGTCTGTCTGTCTGTCTGTCTGTCTGTCTGTCTGTCTGTCTGTCTGTCTGTCTGTCTGTATGTATGCAAACTAGTCCCTCAGTTTTTGAGCTATCGCGATAAAACTTTGCACAGACACTTATTATTCCAGGGGACAGCACATTGGTCGGAGCCGGCCAAATCGGACCACTATATCTTATAGCTGCCATACAACCCGAAGTCGGTTTTGGCCATATATCCCATGTTTTTGAATCTATCGCGATGAAACTTTGCACTGATACTTATTATTCAAAGAGACATCACATTGGTTGGAGCCGGCCGTATCGGATCACTATATCTTATAGCTGCTATACAACTGGCAATGAATTAAATATTCCGGGAACAAAAAAAAAACAAGTGGGGAAGGATTATCTTCGGCGTGCCGAAGATTTTATACTCTTTTCGAACCTATACGCAATTTTCACTCTGCTAACTGCACCACTAAAATTTCATAAGCTGTACAAAATCGTTTTGTCGCATAACATTTTTTTTTGTTTTTTTGTTTTAAGAATATTTAATTCATTGCCAGTTATAAAGCAGCTATAAGATATAGTTATCCGATCCGGCCGGCTCCAACCAATGTGATGTCTCTTTGAATAATAAGTATCTGTACAAAGTTGTATCGCGATAGCTGTAAAAACATGGGATATATGGCCAAACCGACTTCGAGTTGTATGGCAGCTATAAGATATAGTGATCCGATCCGGCCGGCTCCAACCAATGTGATGTCTCTTTGAATAATAAGTATCAATGCAAATTTTCATCGCGATAGATTAAAAAACATGGGATATATGGCCAAAACCGACTTCAAGTTGTATGGCAGCTATAAGATATAGTGGTCCGATCCGGCCAGCTCCGACCAATGTGCTGTCCCCTAGAATAATAAGTGTCTGTGCAAAGTTTTATCGCGATAGCTCAAAAACTGAGGGACTAGTTTGCATACATACAGACAGACAGACAGACAGACAGACAGACAGACAGACAGACAGACAGACAGACGGACATGGCTAGATCAATTTGTATTGTCATTCTAAGCATACTGGCAGTAACTTTTGGGGGTCTCCGACGCTTCCTTCTATGCGTTACAAACTTCAGGACAAACTTAATATACTATTTTCTTCGAAAAGAGTATAAAAAAATGTTACGCGACAAAACGATTTTGTACAGCTTATGAAATTTCAGTGGTGCAGTTAGCAGAGTGAAAATTGCCTATAGGTTCGAAAAGAGTATAAAATCTTCGGCACGCCGAAGATAATCCTTCCCCACTTGTTTCTATTTTTTTTTATTTTTTTTTTTGCGCTGTCTTGGCCACAATGTTGCCCAACATGTCAAGAGCAACTAAACTGCGTGGCATTGTTCGCTTTTAGCACCCTACAGCCATTTCGAATATATACCCCAATGAACACGTTACAACAAGGAGCTCTCTCTGCTGTATACATATATAGTAATTCTTAACTCTTTTGCTGGCCCGAGCGTAAATTGAGTTTATTGCGCTGGCAAATTATAGGTCGGCGCATTTAACTTTGTGCCAGGATATGAAAGGGGGCCAACTGACTGACTGACTGACTGACTGACTGACCATACCGATATATATACACATATATATATATATATATACATATGCGTTGGCTGTCAGCTAATGAGTGTTACAGGCGCGACTGACAAACGCGCTTCTTTAATACCCCGTTACTAAAGTTAGCTAAAGGGGTGCTTGACTGTATGTTCTAAGATCGTTCATTTGCAGCTTGAGTTGCTGTAAGGAATATATATTAGTTTTAAGCTATAAGGTTTACTTTATCTTATAGTCTAAATTTATAGAAAATTTTACAAAATGTATACAAATTTGACAAGAGATCTTTTTGGTTCAATCAAACTTTTAGATCCTCTATGGAATTTCTGAAAATTCATTTAAGAAGGTTTAGTTTTATGCCATTTTAAGCATAAAAAGTTATAGTAAATGCATAGAAAAATCATATATAGTAAAAGCAATTTACTAACTTCGAAAAGTATACGTTTTGTGAACCAATTTGTATAGCTTGGTATATTTTCTGATATTCATTATAGTCTGTTTGATCTCAGGTACTAACAGAGCTAGAGATCTCAAATTTGTGCTGGGTATCCTTTAGTCGAGCATGTCCAACTTTTTAGCCTCCTTTTTGAAGGCCTGCACAAAACATGTCTATATGTCATAATATAACAAAGTTTTCAGCGTTATGATAATTATATTTTTATACCCTGAACCCATTAAAAATGGGTAAAAAGGGTATTATGGTTTTGTGCAAAAGTATGTAACAGGCATAAGGAAGCATCTCCGACCATATAAAGTATATATATTCTTGATCAGTATCAACAGCCGAGTTGATTTAGCCATGTCCGTCTGTCTGTCCGTCTGTCCGTCTGTCCGTCTGTCCGTCTGTCCGTCTGTCCGTCTGACCGTCTGTCCGTCTGTCCGTCTGTCCGTCTGTCCGTCTGTCTGTCTGTATGAACACACAGATATCAGAGACTACAAGAGCTAGAGACTTCATATTTGGAACATAAGTTCTCCTAATCCCGGGACAGATCAAGTTTATTTCATTTTATCGATAACTAATACCGTTTAAAAGTTATCGATAAATTTCGATTTCAGACTTGCGTTTTTGGGATATAACTTCAAAGTTATAAAAGATAGAGGCTCCAAACTTGGCATGTATAATCTCGAATAGCATACACATGTAACAAATATTTCACTTTTTGGATACCACCCCCAAACCCCCCAAAAGTTCAAAAATGCATTTTTGAAGGTACGACCTTGCAATTTGGTTTGGTAACACATATTATGGACAATTGCTTGCTCCAAAGATTTCAATATGATCGGACAATAAACATAGAAGTTATTTAAGATTTAACTTTCCATTGTGTGGGGCTCAGCGAAAGAGCAAGCTAACTGCTTAAACCGCTTGCACTGCTTATACTGCTTATACTGCAGCATGTGTGTGCTTAGATTAGTATGAATGATTTTAAGGACTGGGTTCAGGGTATCTCGTAGTCGGGCACTCCCGACTACAGCACTCTTACTTGTTGTGTTTGTGTTTCTTCTGGTTTTTTTTTTTTGCATTTCATTTCGATTCATACAGCAATGCTGTTAATTTTTTCTCACCTCGTTGCATTATTTAACGCAAATTAAAATAATTTGCGGTTCCGTTTCAGCAGCTACAATTCTGCAAAGCACTTGAAACTGGTTCGCAGCAGGTTCTCCTTAGTCCACTTTAGGTGCATTTCAAGTGCGACAGTTGCAGCAAACAAATTCAAGTGCAACACGCATATGCGGCTAAAGAAATGCTTACAAAAGAAAGAAAAAGAGAGAAGCCGCAGCAGCAGTAGAAGAAAAATTATATTGCAATTTACATTTGCTGCAATTATGAAAATGAATTTGAAAACTAGCGGCAGCCACGTTGCGAACGTCTCACATTATAAATTGAAAGCAAATGCAGTAATATTTTTCTTAATAGCAGCACATGGGGTATATTTACTTTGTAAGGATGTCTGTTTTCGGTTTTATGAGCTACGATTTGGCCTAAATGATTTATAGATTTATCTAAAATATATTCGAATTGAAATAGATCATTCAAAGATTTTCTATACTTGACTAGTTTATTGCCTGACAAAGTGTTTGGAATATGAATCATAAAATAAGTATATATTTCTTGTTGAGTATTGTGAAATAATCTTAAATAATCTTAAGCTGTCTTACATGATGGTAAAGTAAGTAAACCATGCTAAGAAACACTTTTCTATCCTTAGACTTTTCATTTTCCAATTCTTCTTTGTGCTATATCCTTAAACGTTTTACTGCGTGGCCTTAAAGTCTTTTGATATTTTCCAATACTATCTTATTGCTGTCAAAGTCGTCTTGAAAGCGCATTTGAAACTTCGGTCTTTGCAAATTCTCGTTGATTATTTGCTTTGCATTTTGTTTGGTCTCCTTTTCTGCCGCTTTTTGCTGCTTCCGCACTTATTATGACAGGTGACAACACTTGAGGCGCGCCAAGAAGGAAATGAATGTGTCGTTGTTGTTGTAGTTGTAGTAGTTGTTGTAGTTGTTGTTGTGGTTGTTGTTGGCTGGCTTAACACTAGGGGTGTATTATCCACTAAGTTGTTTTTAAAAGCAAGACAAGGCATAATAATTTTAGTTTTTTTCTCTTTTTGGTGGTGCTGCTGCTGCTGCCTCAAAAACTTGTTAACTGCTTTTGGCATGCAAATGAGACATTAGTCAAACGCACTGGGGCATCAACTAACTATAGACTAACCCTTTTTCATTTTCTTTTTTTGCCCAGGCAAGGACAGCAACGGGGGGTGCCCCATAAACAAATAAACACATTGTAACCCCTTGTGTGTGTATTGTTTTTTCTTTCTTTTTGGAGGCTATGCATTTTTAGGCACCTGCCAACGCACATGTTTAGACAAAGGCATTAACAAATTTTACTGCTATACGGTTAATAGTTTGGCGCCCCCCAAAGCAACAAGAACAACAACAACAACAACAACAACAACAGAAAGGGTTTTTCCTTTATAGCCTATGCGCATGTTGGGCAATTACATGGAAAACTTTGGAAAATTGTTTCGCCTTTGATGTTCGGAGCCCCGTTGATTATTATTTGTTTGCCTCCGTGCATGTCCATACGTCATTCCATCATTCCATCATTCCATCAGTCAGTCAGTCAGTCAGTCAGTGAGTTCTAATAGACTGCATTGTTGATAAGAAACTACCATATAGCACATATCAACACTTGCATACTGTACATATACGGTAAAATGAGGAAAAGTGTTTTGCCTCGCTGACAGAAAATCAATTGAGCTGCAGCAGTGAAAAACTTACCAACATATTTTCCTGTTGACAGCAATTTAATATTATCGCCGTGTTATTTTCTGCACGTACCCCCAAAGGGAATGCAACAGACCCAAAACATGCAACTACACATAAGTTTTTGGGTGTTAAAGTGCAGGCACGGAGATTATTTAACCTATTGTAGGTTTGCATTTCCCTTACAATGTAAGCATGCGATCATCTTTAATGCTGGCACTTAAATTGCATTAAAATAATTATATTTAGGTTTTGAGATTATTTTTATTATTATTAAATTGTACACAATTTGCTTTAAAATATGTCATTAAGGACTTTTTGACATAGTTTCGTTAAAGCTTTCAGAATATTGTTGGCTGCTTTAGCAGCTCAACAACTGTTAAATTTCTACATTTCCTATGTATTTTGTATTTAATTAAATATTAATCAATTGTTTTGAATTATAAATTGATGTTTGTTTGAGTTCTTATACTTCTTATACTTCTTTTAAATATTATACTGTTAGATAAAAAATGCATCAATCCTCTTCAGTTTGGGGTACATTTTCGTGTTCTAGTTAGTTTGATATTTAATTATTTGCTATAAATATTTATTTTTTCATGAAATAAATTCACATTATTTAATGACAATTTTAGCAAAATAAAGTGTGGTAACACTGTGGTAATTCGCAAGACTGCTCGACAAATTGTCTACTTAATAATTTAGCTGTCATAGCAAGCAGCTGTTTGTTAGCCAACACTGTTTGCCAACAAGGTGGCAACACTGAAATATTGTACTTGCGAATGGCAAAGAGCTAAATAATATAAGTACTGTATCTTTAAAATCAGATCTGCTAAAGGGAGAAATAAGAAAACTAATACTGAACTTGTAAAATTTGACTGGAGTATAGAAAATGAGTTTTATATTAAAATTAAGTTTAGAATATATAAAATACACGAATTTATGCCCAGAATATTTTAAGTATTTTATTATGATTATATGAGAACATATTTTCAAAGATTTTAGCTTACAAAATTGGGTTTCTTTACATTATTAAATCTAGAAAAATGTTAATGTTTTATTCATCTAACTATTTATTTAATGTAGCACAAAATTTCCATTTAATTACTCTGAAAACCATAAATCCAAAACTCCGCATCAACTGTCGTTTCATATCAGAAGTTTATGAATTGCTGCTGCACCCCTTGATATATGGTTTCCAAATTAGCAACTGGCAACCGAAAAAATTAAGATTACAAAAGCAATGGGGTTGGATTTTAGTTTAGCCACACGCTTTTTTTATGGCTACCAAACCTAGCAGTTGACATTTCTCATAATCAAAATTCTTGCCTGCTAACACGACAATAAAAGCCACACCAACTAAAACCAGTAAAAAGTCAGCTCCCCTTTTGCCATATCAAAGACTATTTTTATAACGTACTAATAACTGCAAAACTTTCACTGCTCGTTTTTTATTTTTGCCGCTTATTTGTTAATGTTGTTGCTGCTGTTGTTGTTGTTGTTGTTATTATTAATTAAATTACACGGCAGGCATTTTACAACATTTACAGCAAATTACAGCAGACCACATGCATATAGAAGCTAGGCTTGGAAGAGCAGTAAAACTATTATATCACCAGTCCAAAAATAATAGCAAAGTAGAATAGCATATAAGTGTTATTTGTGGAGTGACGAATATTGAATACACTTCTAAGCTTATTTTAATTCACTTTTTTTTAGATCTTCCACAAACTGAAATTTTACAGAAATCTAAAAAAAATCTGGAATTTGTATTTTTAAGAAATAATATTTTGTTTTCAAGTTGTTTTTTAATATTCAACAAACGTGAATTATACAGAAATTTCAATATAAATCTAGAATTCTTACTTACGAGAGTTAGCTATGTTTTGGCAATTCAAAATATGTATAACTTCTTAAAACACTTTGGAATTGATAATATTAATATAAACTATGATATTTTTCAAATTTTTTTATATATATTTATATTTTATTGTTTTTAGCAAAAAAATAAAATTCCTAGAAATTAGAATTGTTTGAAAAAGATTGCAGAATGCGTTATATATATCATCATGGATTTAGGATACCATTTTGAAAGAGTATAGGTCCGCCCAGAAGGACAGAGCCCGGAGGTGAGTTACAGTTTCGGTTTCGGTTTCGTTTCGTCTGTGCTCGCCAGGTAAGCCCAGGTATGAGAGTGTTAACACTCATAACAACTGCTAAAGCCCATTTTCGCATGTTGGCAGCTTATAAAAATGCAGTCATATAGCACCACAAGCCCCGCTCTGCCCCCCTTAACTGCCTACAACCTTAGAGATTTTGTGTGCGCGATAAACACGCGCCCCAGCACAAAAGTGTAAATTAAGTCCATGCTCGGGCGCATAGACGCAGTCGTGTGTGGGCTGTGTAAACGTGCGAAATGAGAGACGGAGAAGAAAAAGTGGAAAATTATGAGTTATGCCCATGCAAGGACAACACACACACACACTCACACTCACACACTCACACACACGTGCAAAGGCGGCGGCCAAGCTTCATTTGCTAAGCCCTCCAAAAAGCCTATATATATAGCTATAGTCATAGTTATACACTTTGAAAATAATTTTAATCTAGCATATTTTGTTTTTTCAGTATATGATGAAAAATTGCTATCGATATTTATCGATATATTGTGATTTATGTGAGTTATCTGAGTTTTTATTCACAGCATCAAACGTAAGATAATATCTGTTTAAATTTACAATGTAAAGTTCTTACAAAAGAATAGAAAAAAATTAAATATTTTTTATTTTTGTACTTTTTTTTATTTAAATGTAAATAAATTAAAATCACTTTTTTTTTTTAAATTATCAACATATCTCTAAACTTCTTTGCGTTTTTCTTTTTGAAGAATAATGGAGACATATTTGAGCAAGCGTTTTTTTTTTATTTATTAAATATAAAATTTAAATATTTCAAAAAACAATTCTTGATTTCAGTGCATTTTTAATGTGTTTTTTAAAATTCTAAGTAATATATTTTGTTGAGTGTAATCGCAGTCATAATCGTAGTCATAGTCATGGCCACCGAACAGGGACATACTCGAATGTGTTGCACTTTTTTGCAGCTCCTAGGCATTTGTACAGTTAGCGTGCCGCTCATTAGCATGAAAATGTTCATTGTTGTTGTTGTTGTTGTAGTTGTTGTTGTCCCTTGGAATTTATGACTGCCACAATGCCAAAATGTGGGTTAGTTTCTCACTCAGTTCGGCTCGCTCCGAAATGGGAGCAATTTTATGCTCATCAACGTGGCGCATTTCTCAATGCCAAGACGAGGACGCGTTTTGCGACGCCTCGCCTCGCATCGCCTCATAAATTAATTAATTTGTGTGGTGTGGCTTTCAGCGCGCTATCAGTGCGGCAGGATCGGCCAGAGTCGAGGCAGGAGTCGACAGGATCTGTGTGTAGTTAGCTCAAGGGCAGCTGCTGCCGACTCAACGCAACGCAACTCAACTAAACTCAACTCCAATAAAAATATATAAAAATTGCTGTTAAGTCTCATTATCACAGAGAGGGGCCGAGCGCAGGATAATCAGACAGAGCATAAACTTGACTGCAGGATAAATGAAAACGAGCAGCCAGCCAAACATATGAAAGGCTATTGTTTTTTAATACCCTGTTAGCTTTAAGTGTTTATTATTTATTTATTTAATGATGACGAAAAAAATAAAAAAAATTACATTTATATTAAAACTTAAATTATTAAATGCAAAGTTAAATTCAAAAATATAAATTACAAATGTAAATTATCTGGAGTATTTAAAATATAGCAATAATGTGTGTTAAAAAAGATTTAGTAGAATTGGTATTTGTTTTTGGTTTATTGAATGTCAACTAAAATCAGTCAACAGCAGAGAATAATTCAAATTTAACACGACATAAAATTAGATTACAAATTATAAAATGTTATGAAAAATATAAAAATAATTAAAATATATCTGAGAGGTAATTAACTTAAATAGTATGTTTATTTTCATATTCAATCGATGTATTCTGCAACAATACAATAAATACAAAGATTTGTATATGATTATAGAACTATACATTTTCTATTAAATTATATTTCTAAATTAAGATGATAATATGTACTTATATTTTATATTATATATTTTTTTACAATTTTCATCCATTTACAATTTTAGTTTTGTTTTTATGTTTATCTTTAATCACTTGAACACCACTTAATTCATGCAAAGATTTGTATGCGAGCAGAGGGTATCCCTAAGTCGATTACTATCGCTTAGAACCTTTTCAAGCATACTTGTCTTATTCTTATATATTTTGTTCGTATGTTTGGCTTATGCAAACAAGGCAAAGTTGTACAACATCGTGTTAAAAAACTTGTTCGCAATTAAACGATGTCCTGCCGCGTCTGCTTCGCTGACTGACTGTCTGCCCCGAACGGAGTCCTCTCTCTCCTTCCCTCTCTTACTCCTTTGTGCTGTTGCCCTTTTGCTCTCTTTTGTGTGTGTGTGTGTGTGTGTGAGTGGAATGCCACAAGGTGGAGACGTGAAGCGTTGCGCATGCGCAGCACCTTCCACCTGGCGTTCGGGGCAGGCAACAAGAACAACAACAACTTGGCTTGTTCAACAAGACAAAGGTTGCACGTAAATGACCCAAGTTATCATAAATATGTCAAAAGCTGAAAATTAAATGCACAGCATGCTGCATGCTGCATGCCACATGAGGCATAAGGCATGAGGCAACTCCTCTTCACACTCACAGCTATCTCAGCCGCGAAAAGCTTTTGTTGGCTTTCGGTTCCTTCTGCTTTTTTATTGACATTTTTGCACTTGTTTAAAATTTTGATTTAATGCATTTTTCGCTGCATGTTTAACAGCGACCACACGTGGCGCCCCCTATCGGCTGTGTACGTGCAAATTTAGTGGATCGTTTTGAGATCTTGAGATCTCTTCAGTTCTTCTTCTCTTGTTGTTGTTGTTGGTTTTTTTTTTATTGTTGTCAATCTGTGCTTGTTCGTGTTGCTGTTGTTGTTTCCTTGTTTTTTAGCAGCTGATGAGCTGTATGGGATGGTTAACGGTAAGCCTGTTTGTGAGTGAATGGAACTAGGTGTTTTTTGAGTTTTTAGCGTTATTGGAGGCATCTAGAAATGTGCCTAAAAAAACCTTTGTTCTGCATGTAAAGTTTCTAAGTCTCTGGTAATTTGCTTCCAATACTTCAATCTGCCATAACTTTCCTAAAACTGATCCGATTTTCAATCCCAAGGCAGTTTTGATCATGGTTTGACCGCTAAATTAAACCTCCACTTAAATCCAAAAAACTATTGAAATTTCTATTTCCAATAAAAATCCATCCAAAAGGGTATAGATAGTCTATAGAAATGCCTAAAGCTGCCATAACTTTGTTAAAGCTGATCAGATTTTCGATTCCAAGGC
Organism: Drosophila flavopinicola; assembly: GCA_035042425.1. NCBI lineage: Eukaryota > Metazoa > Arthropoda > Insecta > Diptera > Drosophilidae > Drosophila > Drosophila flavopinicola. The sequence continues at coordinate 3,655,798 of JAWNLL010000476.1, read as the reverse complement.
TTCCAACACTTCAAAGAAACGAACCATAAAATCATACAAATTTCCATTATATTTCTTGAGTTGGCAACACAAAACATTACAGCACAAACTATACTTACGGAATTAATTGAATTTGTTGTTGCAAAGCGTTACACAAATTGTTAAATGCAATAGACATAAGTGTTGTACAACGCATGCCACACAAATACAAAAAAGAAACCCAAAAACCAAAAAAAACCTCTTTGTAAATACACGAAATAATTGAAAACAACCAATTTTGCATATGTGAATGCTTACTTATTTTTTAAATTTTTTTTTTTTTGGAAGGCAACCCGCGGTGAAGCATTTTATGAATGAATGCAAGAAATGTTTGTTTGATTGTTTGTTTGGATTGTGGCGACCAGTTGGCTACCTGAGATTCGATTGGATTGGATTGGACTGAACTGGCCTCACACGTCATTCATAATCCGGGGCTAACAAATGTTGATAAATTCCAAATTATTAGTAGCCCCCCGTTAAAGTTCGAGAGGAATGTGGGGCTTGTTGATTTTAATAAATTGCGCCATTTATCATTGCAAAGCAGGGGTAGCCAGCTAACAAAGCCTTACAATATTATGTTGAAATCATTGAGCAGCCATTTAAGGCAAAGCTTTTCATATGCAAATGTGCTTTTGTTTTAGAATTTGGACCACCCCGAATAGGGCAAATACTCTCTCACACACAGTTTGTGTGTTTTGTGTGGATTCTAAGTCGTCGAGATTTTAGTCGAGCTGTGACTGTGCTTATCGATTACAACTAATCGTGATTAAGTGCATTCCATTTGCTGCACAAGGCAACATGTTGCAGACTCATGCTGCCAGACACTCTTGCCACGAATTGAACTCTGGACTCTCTCTCGCTCTCTCTCGCTCTCTCTCACTCTCTGTCTGTCTCTCTCGCGCTCTCTACTCTGTGTGTGGAAGACAAATTAATCGACGCGATCAATTCAAACTGCCCGTTTCCCTGCCCTGCTGCTGATTTTGATCTTCGACACTTTTGTGGAACTGTGAATCTCTATATAGAGAGAGAGATATATCTGTTGTGTATTCTGCAGCTTTTTATGCGTACCCTGTGTGCCTAAAATATGGGGTGTAATTGGGTTGCACGCAGGTTTGTAACTGGCAGTGGCAGTTGGCTTCTTGTATATAAAGTTAATATACATTTTTGGAACTAGTTGATTTAATTTTAATATTGTGAGTTGATCTTGATTTTTTAATAATTATATAATATTAATAAATATTTTTTGAAAGCTTAACATTTAATTAACATTTTAGCTTTATCACCAAATATGCAAAATATTTTTTTAAATTAATAAATTAATTGTTGATAATAAGTGCAATTTAGATATGCAAAAATCTAGTTTGACTATCGTTAAATCTTTTAGTATACCGCTTATTTGCAAAACCAATTTTTAACTTTACTTAATGCATAATTTAGTTGTCGATAAATTCCCTTGATGCTTTGCATATTATTTATTTGACTAACAACCATTAGTTACTGTTAACTATCAGATAAATAATACATTATTTTTTCGGTACACAATGTCCACTTGTTTTTGTAAATGAAAGTTAAACCAAAACAAAATAGTTAATTATAAACCAATGTGTATGAGCTAGAAGAAGAGTTGGCAATAAATCGCAGTATGTGTTACTTGTTTTTTTGTGCATTTCTTTAACAGGGTAACTACTAGTCTCTCACACTCGTCTGGACCACGCTTAGGCTTACTCAGTTTTTGTGCTGTCTCATTGCGGCGATTGCTCAGCATTATTTTGTATGATCGCGCGGTGTTAAATAGCTTGTTTGTTATACACCCCACTCACACACACGCACACACGCACAACAATGCTGTGCCCCGCCTGACTGTCTAACAGAGGCTTGGAGTAGGATCTGTATGTACCTAGTACATATATAGCCCTCGTACCCCCAGATTAGCCGCCTCAATAACTCACGATTGTTGTTGAGACTGTCAGTCACTCAGTGGGTTTTTATTAGCACTCGACTCACTGACGACGATCGAGGACTTGAAGTGTGCCCCTGCTGCTGCTGCTGCTGCTGCTGCTGATGTTGCAACAATGATGTGCAACAAACAACACACAAAAACAAAATGTACAACTTTATCTTTTATGGCCAGAACAACTTTGTAAAATCACGCTGGCCACAGGCACGCGTCAAACTGAAAAGCGTCTCAGGTTTACTTTTTCTCCATCTCTTTCATTTATTATACATACACACACATATTTGGATTTTATAACACAATTGTTGTAGACGCTGACAAATTGGGTCAGGCCAGCAGTTACTCAAATTCCAAATTCGTAATTCAAATGCAACAACTAAAACAATAAAGACGACTACGTTGCCAAAAAAGTTGGCTTCCGTTCTGCTGCCGTTGATTCCAGGAATTCGATCAACAATTTTCACACACATTTGCCTTATCAACAGAAAAGCTTCTTTTGTGAATTAAATATATGTATATACATATATGTATATATCTTATATATGCAATTGTCTTTTGGGCTTTTGTGTTATGGAAGCGTGCAGCGTGCCCAACAAAAACAATGCTACTAAAATGCAACGAATGCAACTTCAGTTCAGTGCCAAACAGGAAGCGCCAAAGTGTCTTTTAAAACAAGTAGCAAGCGGTGCAGGATGGAAGCTGATGGAAGCACAAATGCCCTGTATTTAGGTTTATTGAAATTAAGAGAATGAATTTTGCGTAATTTATTATAGAAAAGTTCAAATAATATATGAAATAAACACATACGACAAATTCTTTCAATATAAGCAGAAAAGCTAGGAAAGATAAATGAAACATGTGGAATATTTTGTTTAAATAAAGAAATGCTATTAATATCACTCACTTTATTTTAAAGGAAATAAATTAAAACCCAACATTAACTTTAGCAAATAATTATTATTTTTAGGTTAATTTACTTTTGTTTTTTAATAATTCTTGCATTATTGTCTTAAATATACTGTAAATCTAAAAATATATATACAAAATTTGATAATTAATACTAAAAGTCTTAAAGTTGACAGTCATTTATTAGCAAAGAACTTTATACAATAAAGTTGTTCTTTCAATCTTTTATAAATAAGTAGTTGCTAACAATTATATATTATTATATTATTATTATTTTATTATATTATTATATATTCTCTTTGTCCAGCGTTTTGAATGCAGCGGATCAGAAGACTCAATATAATTATTTTGTTTGTTTTAAAACATTTGATGCACTTTCGAGTGTTGCTCGCATAACAACCCTTAGCAGCCTTTAAGTGCTGGGTATAATTATGAAAAATTGCGCGCGCACAAAAGAAAATTGCACGAAAAACTGGAAAAACTTGTTTCACTTATGGCACAAAACTTATGCCAGAAAGAGATGGACGTGGACTTCTCTCTCTCTCTGTCTCTCTCTCTCTCTGTCTCTGTCTCTCTCACGACACAGCGGGTGACAGCGTTTCCATAATTTAGACGGCTGTTCATCACCCATCCAACTGAACTGATCGTCAGACACGGAGACCGGAGTCCGGAGACCACGAAACCATCAACAGTGGCGCCTAAAACCAGAACTGGGTTCTCAACCAGGCCAGGCTTAGGCGATTGCAACACTTGTCAGTCTCTGCCTCTTACCTCTCTGTCCCCGTCCCCGTCCCCGTCCCCGTCTCCTCTATCCTCCCCTCATCCCGATTTGTGCCAGAAATTAATGCATGTAATTAATAATGTTGTTTTGCTGCTGCTGTTGCTGCTGCTGCTACAATTGTTGCTGTTTTTCGTGGAAGTTGCTATCTACACGAAGAAAAATTAAAGAATTGGTCAAAAAGTGTTTTTTAAATCCTACAAAATAGTGTTCCAACTATTAAATTTATAGTTACATATTTCTAGAATTTATAAATTTAAAATTGCTTAGTTTTATTTTTTTTAAATAGAAAATTGCAGAAAATATTTTCCAAGTATTATTTTATAATTAACTGAAACTTATTCTTAAATGACTTTAAGCTCTATAAAAGATTTTTATACCACAATCTAATGTATTCTTTATAGATTAATGTAGCAAACATTTTCTAATAATCAGAAGTATTATTTCATATTTTTAATAAAATGTATTCCAAATTTCATTAAACTTTTCTTTCAAAATTTTAGTGTATTCTGTAGATAATTGAATAAATTATTCTATAATAAGCAGAAGTTTTATATCCTATTTTTATTACAATTAATTATAAATTTACTAAATATTATTTTAAAGTATTTCTTTAAAAGAAATATAAGAAACATAAAACGTTAACTTTAAGTAAATATATTTTCTAAAATCAAAAATGTTAAGTGTTAGGTAGACTTTTTGAATTGTAGATAATTGTATTTCTCTATGTGTACTTTTTGCCTTCCATGTAGGTGCTAGGCGAAGTTCGGCTTTGGTGTTAATAGGTGCGCCTTCTGGGCTCCCTATTGTTGTGGTCTGTGCCTCTATTTGCTGGAAATCATTAATCACACACAACTTATGGAGTAGTCGTCATCGTCATAGTCATAGTCAACGTGGGCAGCACAACTCTTAATGATTGTGATTTTGTGCGTTGTATTCTCTGCTTTTTTTGCCCCTGATCAGTGTTCGGGGCGTTGTTTTTGGTTCCTGGGCAGGTAGCATTAAATTGGAAATTTTCTGTTTGATTGAATGATGTATGGCTGGGGCACTTATCGGTCTACACGTGTAACATCATGTTCTTGACAGTTGCAGATTATGTGATCTGAGGGCGATTTGTTCCTGGAAACTGCAAGTGGAAGGACTTGTGAGAGGAACGGCAAGGAGCATGCATAAAAGTGATTTTAAAATGAATGCTTAACAGAAAGACTGTTGGATATTTTATTTATTTTATAAAAGCAAAGCTTTTGATTTTTGATTTCAATACAATTTTAGCCATAACAAAAAAAATGCAAAAATTGATAGAAAATTTGACAAACATTCTGATTTAAATATGTAAATAATAGAGTAATTTTAGGAATCTGTGAATATTTGTAGAACACAAAAAAGTATTTATTAATATTATATTTCTTGCAAGTTTTTACAAATCAAATTGGAATTTTCTTTACTGCATAAGAAATGTTTTAGATAAAAATGTAGCAAACTAAATATCTATTCCATTTACAACTAGATCAACCCTTGACTGAAACTCTCAAGGACTTGTGTCAAGCTCCTGGCATATAATATAATATATATATAATTCTTCTTCTTCGACACACTGCGCTACAAATTGCAGTTGTCGTTCTGTTTGCAACCTTGAGCCTTGGAGTCATACAACTATTGTCAAACTTTCCCAGTGCTTGGCACAAAGGACGAAAACTTGTCACCAGCTCCTGTCGCGTGTCCTCCGACTGCAAACAGCACGACGACTACTTAAACAGCAAATATAACAAAAGCGCACAAACTAAATCAAAAGACAAAAAGAAAGAAATAAAATTTTACAAGCGCAGGATGCAGGACCTCGAAGACAGTCAAAGGCAAAAGTCAAAGTCAGAGTTACAGTTTCCTGGATTTTCCCCGGAAAAATAGCAATAAGCGTGCACAGTCGAAAGATAGCCATTATTAATTTTGTAAATGCGCGTGTCAAATGTCATATAAGTAGTTGTAGTAAAAATCAAGGCTAGCTGGGCGTATTGCGCTCATTATCAGCCAGGACGAAGGACGACGCTGCTGTCATAAATGGGCCCATAAGCCCGCCCATTGTTTGACCAGAGTGTGCATAATGAGCTGCCACACGCAGTTAATGGGCCAAACAACAGTTAGAAGGCAGCCTTGGCCAGGCTCAAGGTCACCAGGATCTGTGCTGTCCTTAGAGTTACCTACTTAACTGATTGCTGCGCTCGAGGCAATTGCCAATTGAGTTATTTAATCGGTCGACCAGCTAATGTTTTCATTATGTTTGTTGTTTTCCCTCTCTAACTACTTCCGTTCTAGTTGACGCCGAAGAACGCCCCAAAAGAACTTCTCTCAGTCTCTCAGATTTCTTTTATATAATATCATCTTATGTATTTAGGTATATTTTTACTAGCATCACATTCTATATTTTAGTGCATAGTGTATTCACAACTTCGTTCTGTTTGCCAAATGCAATCAATTGTTTATTGTTGTGTTTACTTTGTCGCCTGTGGCCTTAAATTTTATTATCTCCATATAGAGTCGCATTAAAAGTGAAACGTACATTTTTCAGTGTTTTGTTTAAAGATAAAAAAAATACAAAAACAACAACAAGTGCATCATGTTGCATGTTGCACTTTGATGTTGCGCCGTCGGCAAACGACTTTAAGCACCTCTCTAGTTGCCCCTGCTCAGTCGCCCTGGTCGCTGGGTACTCTGTCAGTTTGTTTTTTAAAAGGCTCAACTCGTCAGGCAATTACGCATATTATTTGCACAAATTACGCATGGCAAATTATTTGTACATATTTTATTTGATTTTGTCGTTGTTGTGTAAGCACGCAAACAAAAAACCCTGTTGGGCTCTAGTTGGAGGCTATTGGTTGTCATATATACCCTGGAAAACTTTTAAATATATACACAAATATATTTAACTAAAGTACAGTCTTTAAATGAGGTCATTTATATTTTTTACGAATTTTTAACATATTATTTTCATTAAAAAAATTAATTTTGAATATTTTTCTCGATCTTCTTATAGTTTCTTTTCTGGATTATAAGTTTACTTTTATGAATACTGTTTTGATTTTTGATATTATATTATATATATATTACATATATTAATCTCTTATTTATGTATCCTGAAAGTTTCATAAAGCTTGGCTGATATTTATGGAAGCTATACAGTAGTAGATGGTATTCCTTGGTCTGTCATTCTTCATAAGCTTCATTCACTGTGCTTGTTTTAGTTGTTGACGCGTAACAAATTGCTAATAACTTGATTATGCGTCTAATGGACGCAATTGTGGCATAGCTTCTATATAAATATACTTTCTCCACACATATATATATATATACATATATAGTTATATATTTTTGTAGTTGTATATGTGTGCTATGTGGACCTACCCCCAAATGGTTTCATATTTTACTGCCGCACATAACTCGCCATAATTACCGCTTGCTTGCCACATCAGAGACGCCTCCTCGATTGACTCCTCTCTCTCTCTCTCTCTATATCTCTCTCTGTCCTCCCTCCCTGTCTTCCCTCTCAGTCTCATCAAAGGCTTGAAAAATGTGACGACGACCACATGAAAGCGACAGAAGCGAACATAAACATCTACTTAACGATTTCCTATGCAACTTGTAATATTGTCTATAAATATACTATACGATATATGTTTTATATACGTTTTGTCTTTTGCTCACATTTTCATTCATAATTCCGCACTCATTGTTCTGTTTACATAGTAAATTTATACTTTTTACTACTTGTTTCCATTATTTTTACTAGTTAATAAACAGTCGCAAAACATTCCACATGTGTGAGGCACATTTCCGACTTCAAAGTCGGACAAAAACCACAACAGACGAAGGAAAGAATCCCTAGCCTTCTATAGCGATTCCAGAGCAGCAAAAGACCAGACAGCTTGGCTGCATTTGCGAGATCATTGAGAGCAAACATTGTAGAATGTGAATTACCCCGTTAAGGATTGCACTACACTGAGAAAATAGTGGGTTTTCAGATATGTGCAAGCACACAACAGATTTTGCTGACCGAACCTTTAGTTTAGTTTGAAAAAAGGTTTCAACTGAGTTTCTGGAAGTTTTGTTTAAAAAACTGGCATTCTCAAGAGTCAAATTAAAAGTGATTCCGAAGTTCAGCTTAGCTATAATTGTTCTCTGAGTCTTTAATACAGACATGTTTTTGCAAAATATGTATAATTAGAGAAATATTTTCTTGAAGAACTCATATGAATAGAAATTTAACCATTGAACTTTCGTTGCGCTATGTACACAATGTAGTTTTCCAATATTGAAGTAGTTTCATCAAATTTTGATTTTTAAATATTTTAAAAACCATAAAAGGAACCAGCTTCTTAAAACTGAAGTTCTACTTTTAAAATGCACTGTTGGGTATACTAAGTTAATTCTACAACTTGGTTTCTTAACAGTTTTTGTAGACTTTGCTATATCACATTTGTTGTCAAACAAAAAATTTCGTTATCAAACTGTGCTTCCTAAATATGTAGAGGAAAAATCGTGTTACTTCTAGTTGTTAATAGCCCATAGCTCAGCTTCCAGTGTATTATTGACTGTATCCTGCACTTGAAACTCTCTCCAGGCACTTTACTTTCCCAAACATATCACATAACACTCACACACACTCGCACACTTACACACACACACACTTGCATTGAAAATTAGCAATTTCATATCGACACCCAGAAAGAAAACACTCGACCATAATTTTCCCACACGTTTGCTCATATCCCGAACAAGAAGAAGAAGAAAACTGCTCGAGCCATAAAACTGACAAGTGCCAAACTCAGGCAAACATCAAAGTGGCAACACAAACCACCACTTTTGTGGCACGTACACATGTGGCAATAATGAGACAAGTGCAACATACTTGCAAAATTTGTCATTTGTTGTCAATTATTTCAAAAAAAGAGAACACGCAGCAGACACACCAAAAATTTCCCATCAAAATTTCATGGATAGATGTTTTATACATATATATCATTTTTGGGTGGTTGCATTCGCGCGTTAAGAGTTGCCTGGGAAATCGCCTAACGATGTGTACACACCTCCGCACACACACACACTAACACACACACACACACACACATACTTTTGCATTGCACATGTTCATATATTTATAAGTTTTTCAATGGGTGCAAGGCACATCTTTTTGCTTAGCTTTTTCAAAGTATTTTCCTATTTAGATTATTTTGAATTTAATTGAGTCTAGTTTAAATGAATTATGTTTAAATATTTTGAAATATTTGCAACAAAATCTCATGGTAAAAACATTTAAAATTTAAAAATTAGTTCAGTATATCAAAATTTTGCATTTTTTATTATATTTTCAACTTTTGCATCCGCTTTTCTATATTTCCTTATATGGTTATTTTGTTAGAGTTGACCATGTTAAAAGTCTAAGCAAAATGCGAACTAAAACTTAAAAAAAATTGTTTAAAAAGCATATTACGTTTCTGTGGGCGTTGATGAACTAAAAAGCAAAAGCAATGTGAAAGACAAGTTCGAGTTGTTTGCTTTTTGGCCCTGCCCAATTCTTCTATAGCTTCTATAAGACTCGAAACTCTTTGCTAACGTAGACATTGCAAAATGCTTAATGACTGTGTCAACTTGTTGTAGTCATCGTAATTTACTGTTGTTATGCACTGTAAATATTACAAATGGCCAATGTGAGTTTAAGAGAAAAGTATCTATAGGGTATATAAATGTTCAAGTCTATTGGATCTATGAGAGTATAAGTGCTTAAAAGCAAATTTGGTATGCAGATTCTTCTCCACTATTTGTAGATTTAAAATAAATGCGAAGTTTCTCACATATGCCTAAAATCGGTCAAATGTAATATCGATTCCATTTTTGAGCACATTATTCATAATGACTTATACTTTATTAAAGCTTTGAAGCTCACTTCCTGTCTACAGGGTATCTATCAGCTTAGCACTCTCTATGACCCCCATTGCTTTGCTTAAATTAAACTATTATTGCCGCAGGCTCATATTTTTATTTTAATATTCTGCAACTATTTTTTTTTCTCTATTAAGACATTATTATCATAAGGCTTATATTTTTTTTATGGCTCTTCTTGAAGTTTCAATGTGATTCTGATATTCTGGCCAAACCCATGCGATTTGGGACTGGCTTTCCACACACGCACACACACACACACACACACACACACACACACACAGACACACACAGACATAAATCATGTGCCGCTTAAGCTTTTGTTATGACTTCAGTTTTGTTGTTGCTGCTGCTGAGTTTTTAACGATTTTTGCATATTTTAAAATTAAACATTTTAAGATTCGTGTCGAACCCGCAGATTTTTATTTTACTACTTACCTTGTTGTTATTTTTATTTTTTCTTCTCTCTCCACGAACATTCTTCGTTTTCTCTCTCTCTCTCTCTCTCATCTCTCTCTCTTTCTTTTCTCGCTCATTTTCCATAAGTTTCATTGCTAATGAAGTGTTGTATATTTTGTATTTGTATCTTTTCAATATGTTTATTTCTGTTGTATTTTATTATGCATATTTATGCGATTTTGTTGTTGTTGTTGTTGTTGTGCAGTTCCCCAACTTCCTCTGGAAGCTCAAAGCGTAATTTGAGCTGATTTAAAAAGGAATACACATACATATATAAATGTATATTTAAATGTGCTCATAACACGTTTTGTTTTTTGTATTTTTGTCTGCTTCTTCATTTGCTTGTTTTACAAATTGTATGCGACGTTTTAAACATTTTGTTGCTGCTGTTTTGTTGTTGTTGCTATTGTTGTTGTTGTTGTTGTGGATATATCTGGCATATCACATATCTTATATGCTTATCTGCATTGAATGGCAAACGTTTCATCAAAATGTCAGCGTATATCATAGAAATTAATAAATTTCAAACATACCCAATGCAAAATACACAACATAAAAGCATACAAAATGAATAGCAATTTATTAAAGCAAACTTATGAATATATATGTATGTATATTTGTTGTATATCATACAATTTATGCGATTTTGTAAGCCATGTAGAAAAGCTCTAGCAAATTAAATAAAAATTGGGTATTTTGATTTCAAGTAAGCAGATGTATGATATCTGCTAAGTTTAGTTTAGTTTAAGTTAAATATGTATTTATTATCTTAAATACCTTAGCTAACGCTAGCTAAAACAACTTTATAAAAATGGTTCGTCTTTAGTTTTAAATTCAATTTGCAAGTTGACAATTTCTTTGCCATAAATTTTTATCCGCAAATCCCAATTTGGTTTGGTTTTGCCAAATCACACTAAATGCTTACATTTTTTGGTTTGCACCATAAACTCACACATTATGCATCCAACATTTAACTGGACACCCATTTTGCCATAGATACTAATTTGCCACTAATTCCTTCTAGCTGTGGGGCAGAGAAAAGCCTCCGATTTAGCCAATTGTCTCGAAGGCTAAGCCTTTTAATCAATTGCCAAAAACAGCAGAGACAAGCTAAAAGAATGCACAACATGTGCATATAGGTTGCAACTAAGAGATACCCTGTCGAGAAATATGGCATATAGTTTCAATAACACTTTCATTTGAAAATGTTGCTTTTAAATACAGAATACTATATATTTTTGAATTATTATTAAGTTTTTGTAGATTAACAGGTTATTGAAAGAAGACTTATGTTGGAGCTTATATAAAATAATAAATAAAAAATAAAAATAATAATAATAAAAAAAATAATAAAATAAATAAATGAAATAAAGCGAGATATGTCAAGCTTATAAAAGTCTTCATTGTCTTGAGGTATATGAAAACCTATATACAAAATTTCATAACTTCAGCTCGTATAGTTTCAGAGATCACTAAGACTATACCAAATCGAAGCATTCTATATCAACTGAGATAGGAAGGCTGCTGTTGTTGAGGCATTCAACTGCACTAAACATTTTGTCAAGCACATCCTTTTACTATTAGTGTTTATTCCAGGGTATTCTTAAACACACACTGCATTAAACGAGTGTTATTTTCGTCAGACGTTGACCACAAAGGATTTGGAGCCAAAAGAGTTTCCCATTTAGAGCAGCATTAAGTGCTCAGCAAAGGGACACAACGGGATTTACTTTGCTTTTGAGTCGAGTAGTTGGCTAAAACTAAAACCCCTTTTTGTTGACCAAAAAGAGCTTCCCCGGCTGACCTCAACGACCTCACACGCCACTCTGCAGACTTAAGCCAATAAAACGCCTCAAAAGCTTGTAATATAAAAATCAATTTTCGTGGTCAAATGTAATTATAGAGGGGGGCTCGGAACGAGGGGGGCGTGGCATGACAATTTTGCCTAATTTGGTGCTTGCCCCGCCAGAAAATTGATTTCTGTTGCATGTATGTAAAATTATTGTATATTTGAATATTTGATGAATGATAAAACTAGAGGAGTGAGGGGAAAAGGGCGCCTCAAGACGTCACCCGTAAATGCAATGTGACATGAAAATTGTTAATGATATATGAGTTTTCTGTTACCCATCCACACGAACTGGCCACAGTGTGTCCAGTGTGTCTATCTAATTGATTTCCGAGACTCGAGACTCGGCCTTTTGCCCCTCTGTCTCTCCCTCTCATGACAGTTTCTTTGACATGTTTCAGACAGTCTGTGTGTGAGTGTGTGTGTGTTTATAAAGTCATTACCCGACGGCAGACCCTAACTAATATATAAGGCTATATATATCCATCTGAACCTATAGATCTATAAGTTACACAGCAAAAATTTTGAGCAAGAATTTGTCTTGCAGAGTTCATTTTATGACAGTTTTGTAATTCAATATTATTATTATTTAATACCAAAAGTATTTTTGTAGTATTTTTTATAGTATTATTTTAAAGCTAAATAACACATAAATCAAAAAATTTTAAATATATTTTGTTTAAGTAATATATCATAATCAAAAAATGTTTCCTCCAAATTTTAAGCTCTTTTCGTATTATTTTTATAGTATAGTAATACAAAATCAAAAAGAATTTGTATTATTTGTATTAAATAAAAACTACAAGAAAACTTAAGAGACTTATTTGAATATTCACTCTCTCTGAGTTTTTATTGCTTTCCTTCTATAATAAATAAAATATAAAAAGCTCAAATCTCAAAAGAAGAATACCATGCAGTATTTTTGTTAACTGCAATTTTGTTTGCATTAATTTTTTTTAAGTGTTAAATATAGACATAAATATATATTAAATGTATTTATTTTATATATTAATTTTTAGAAGCATTAAATATATATTTAATGTACATATGTCTGCATTTTTCACAGTGCATATGCAATTGTACACCATGACTGCGTTGACTTTTTCTAATTTATTGATTTTTCTGCTATTTCATTTAATTACAAAACAAGCGCAAAATAAAAAAAATAGACTGCAAAAAAAACGTTAATTTCTACAAATTTTCACTAGACAAGCGCCACGCTGGGCACGCAGGGTGGGGGGGGGTGGTGATGCCAAGGACTGCCGAAAGGGGGGCGGGGGGGTTGGGTTGCACATAGCGTTAGGCAACGTCATGGTGGAGGTTACAGGGGGCTACAGGCACCAGTTGAGACCTAAGCCCAGAGAGCCGCAGAGACTCATCGAGTCGAGTCGAGCTGATTGCCCAATGGGTCTCACGTGGCAGTTGGTGGCGCACGTGCCACATAATGTTGCAAGTGTTAGCCAGTGCTGGCCGGAATGTACCGTTAGGGGCCAAAACACTCTTTGCCTGGTCATGTTCGGGTTAATGATTGGGGCGTGGCACCAACGCGTTGATTGCCCAGTTCAGTTTCTGAATGTCATCCGACAGCCGGCATCAAGTGTGATAAAGGCAAAAGTATAAAAACCGAATAAGAAGAAGAAGAACAAATTCAGGGAGATAATATATAGATAATAATAAAATATATAAAACTAGCAGAGGCAATATGATATGGGTAAATAAACAAAGTCTAGCAGTCTAGTCTAGTATTTTATTAATATTTATGCATTAATTGAATAACAAACAAATCCATTTTGTGCTTTTGATTTGCTTTTGAATATATACAAATTAATTAAAGGTTTTTAAAAATATTTGGAAATTGTGTCTTAAGTTTTATTAATTAGACAAATTTATTAAAGCAACAATAAAAAAGTTTATATATGAAAAGACAACCATTTGAGTGTCAAAAGCAGACAATTCTTGAAACATAAAAACCTTAACTTGGACTCAACTAAACTAAGCTAAAGAAAACTTATGCGCCATGGCTTTTCATCAGCTGTTTTTCCCAGCCAGTTCCAATGATATGGCTTTGCTACTTGTACCTCACGACCGTTTATCATTCGAGCACATAAATCAATGGGTACAAAACAGCGTCTCCGCCCGCCAATTAAGTGCCCCAAATATTTACAAACGCCCCCATCCCCCCCCAATCCAGAAAATTAAATATTTTGTCACTGTTTTGTAGCGCCTTGTGACATTTAACCTCAAGACAAGCGCCACCCGCGACTCAACTGTGCCCCCACCCTGTGCCCCCACCCTGTGCACCCACCCTGTGCCCCTGTCTGTCTGTCTGCCAGCGCTGATTTGTGGGGCGTGAGAAGAAGAAGCAGAAGAAGAAGAAGCAGAAGAAGAAGCAGAGTAGGGTGGCTGCCCAGACACATTCACAGCTGCTTCCATGTGCAGCATTCATTTACATTCAAATTAAAATGAAACGCCAAAAGGAAGAAGCAATTTATGCCAAGGCAGACAAAGTTGTGTAGCTCCACCCCACCACAACCCCCACCTCCCACCAGCCCCACCAGCATGTCTTTGAAATGAGTTTGTTTTGACACTGGAACTACATTTTGACATATGCTGCCTAGAGAGACAGGGAGTATTGTATTCCTTTTCCCTGTAACGATCACAGATAGCCTAATGTTTTGTTTGTTTTTCGTGATTAGTTTGTAATTAACCAAAAGACACCAAAAAAAATAAAGATCGGCGGTTTTTGATATGGTTTGGTACTTAAATAAGCTAAATTCGGGTTCGTTCTAGGTGCCGCATAGACAAATGTCGATAGCGCCTTTTTCATATATATTATAAGCATAGATAATTTGCCTTTTATTTCAATAACCCAATATAATTAGTGAAAGTGTTTTTTTTTTTTTGGTTTGAGATCTTTATCCTTGTGTTGTGCACATTAAAAGTTAATTTCTTTATAATTGGCAGCTTGCAATTGAGGGATGTTTTCTTATATATGTATATATAGAGTTATCAATTGGTCAGGTAATCATTTTGATTAGTTACAGCGCCTCAATCAAAAGTATTGTTAGTGCAGCACAATTTACAGAATTTAAATTTGTAAACCATAATTCTGAAAAATTCAAAGTTGAATAGAAATAAATTTTTAAAATGTAATAAAATTTTTACTATTTATTTAAGTAAACTTTCTATGCAATTTGCTTACGCTTATCGACATTAGAAGTCAAAACTCCAGATACCAACGTCGACCTATCTCAATCGAGTTCTCTGCCCTTAAAGCGAGTAGAAGGAATTCCACTTTGAGTGACCATGAAAATGCATTCGTTAAACAGTTCGTTTTTTTCCCTCGACGGCTGCTTTTCAATTTGTTTTGCAACGCGTCGTTGGCAACTCAGGAATTACGCCTATGGCCATGAGCGAGTCCTGTGTGTGGGGCAAGGATCCCCAGCAGGATATGCTAAGTGAGTGGTGTAACGAAGCAAGTGCAGACGTGTGAGAAATTCCCACTTTTGGGCACACAGGATATTTGCCCAGTTGCAGTCAAGTGTCCTTAAGTCCTTAAGCGTAACTTATTTGAGCATTAACAGATGCACTGAAATTGGATTTGTTTTGTAGAGTTTTGTTTCGTTAGAGATGAGAGTTTTGTTGAAAACTGTGTAATTTCAGAAAAAATATCCATAAATAAAATATATAAAAATGATAATTTTGTGGCTAATATATATTTTTTTATTGAATGCCCGATCGATGTTTGTCCTCCATGGTCACTTTATATTGCCAAGTTAGATACGTCATCAAATCCAAGCATTGTGATTAAGTTCACATCTGCAAATCGATTTTCGGATAAAAAAACTTTAAATAAGAAGACAAATTTCTTTTTTTTTGGTTCACATATTTAATTTTTATTGTGTTTTGGTTTTTTGTTTTGTTTTTTGTTTAATAAATTTTCTTTAAATATTTTTTTTGCTTGCTCACACTGATGAAACATATATTATTACAATATTTTTTATACTCTGATACCGAAGGTACTCATAGTATATTGGTTTTGTCGAATGTCCGTCAGGCCGTCCGTCTGTCCGTCTGTCCGTCTGTCCGTCTGTCCGTCTGTCCGTCTGTCCGTCCGTCCGTCTGTCTGTCTGGATGAACGCGCGTATTTCCGAAACGATATTAGATAGACTCTTGAAATCTTTTGCGTTATGATTATAGCTATCTGCTTCAGATCAAGTTTATTCCAAATTTATGCCACGCCCACTGGGAGGCTGGCAAATCGATAACATGTCGATACACCTCAAATCACAAATCGATTAAACGTGAATAACTCCCACAATTTTGAAGCTAGAGTAATCAAATTTGGTAGGTATATTGCTGGTGACCTCCCGAAAAAATTGGATCCTAGGTTAATCGGCCACGCCCATTATTACGCCCACCAGCCCCCCTCCAAAATTAATTTGAAATGCTTATATCTCCCGCAGTTTTAGAGCTAAAGTCACCATATTTGGAATATATATTACTGGTGACGTCCTCTACAGATTACAGAAACAAAATTTCGACCACGCCCACTCCCGCCCCCGTAATCGCGAAAATCGATATACATGAATGCACAATTCGATAACACGTGTATATTTCCCGCAATTTTGAAGCTAGAGTCCCCAAATTTGGAATTTAGACTAGGGCTGACCAGCCCAAAAGATTGCGTCCTGGATTTTCCGGCCACGCCTACTGGAACGCAACCCAACCACCCCGCCCCCACGAAACACGGAAGCCTATATCTCGCACAGTTTAAGAGCTAGGGCCACCAAAATTGGAGGATAGACTTATTGTCAGCCCCCCTAAAGATCGGCAAAAAATTTTGGGGCCCCGCCCCCTCCCGCCCCCAAAAATCGCGAAAATGTATATCTTCCACAGTTTTAGAGCTAGAGTCACCAAAATTGGAGGATAGACTTATTGTCAGCCCCCCTAAAGATCGGCAAAAAATTTTGGGGCCCCGCCCCTCCCGCCCCCAAAAATCGCGAAAATGTATATCTTCCACAGTTTCAGAGCTAGAGTCATTAAACTTGGAAGATAGAATTCTGGTCAGCCCCTCTAAATATCGGTAAAAAATTTGGGGCCACGCCCCCTCCCGCCCCCAAAAATCGCGAAAATGTATATCTTCCACAGTTTTAGAGCTAGAGTCAAGAAATTTTTAAAATAGACTTCTTGTCACTCCCTCTAAAGATCGGCCAAATTTTTTGGGGCCACGCCCCTTCCCGCCCCCAAAAATCGCGAAAGCTTATATCTTCCACAGTTTTAGAGCTAGAGTCACCAAAATTGGTAGATAGACTTCTGGTCACCCCCTCTTAAGATCGACCAAAAATTTTCTGTTCACTTGCTTTCAGCTGTTCTTAAAATGGTATCAGAGTATTACGCAGTCGGCTCCGCCCGACTGCAACGTTCTCACTTGTTTGTTTTTGATTTTGTTTTAGTATTTTCTTTTTTTGCCAAATTTTTTCTTTAAACTTAAATTAAAAATTCTCATATAAATAAAAACTAACTGAAGCGTCTATGAATTTATGTTAATGCTACAAATATTTTATTATGATATATTTATATATATATATAGATTTATATTTAGTATAACTAACGTTTAGTGTACACAAAGACGAAGCAGCTTTTATTATTATAATTTTTTTGTTTGTTTTTGTTTTTTGTTTGTTTTTTGATAATTTTGTTTTTGTAACTTTACACTGAGATGAGTTTTCGAACAACATTTAAACACTTTTTACAATCAATTTGTTAACTAATAATAACAAAAATTTGCTAAACTTGTTTTTATATAACTGTACATGGGTTTGAATTTTTTTGGAAATTTTGTACAACAAAAATGCAAGAGCGCGAGAGAGAGAGAGAGAGTTGCAGATAGAGAGAGAGAGCGAGAGCGAAATATAACAAATAATTTACAACATTTATGGCCGTTTTCTCAATTTGTAGCTAAGATGGTGTTTAACTGAAATTTACACGAACTAAACTTTGTTTTGTAATAGTTAGTTTATAGTTGAGTTCCAAAAGTTTTGAAACAATATTATTATGAGCTCTAAAAGAATCTAATAATTTAGCTTATTTTGAATTTTTCTTAACTGGAAATAAAACTGAACTAGACTTTGAGAAGACGGACCTTACTTCTTTCTTATTTCTTTTTTGGAATAATACTGTTATTTTTGGGGTGGCTCAAGTACCGCCTTCGCATGCTTAGTGGGCGGGGCTGCGAGAGGCGTGTGCTGAGGGTGAACCCGCTGCTCCTGTTTGCTGCTGCTGCTGCTGAGGGGGTGCTGATTGGGCGGGGGGCAGCTGATAAGGACTAAAGCGTTGATATGACGTGGTCGCATGTCGGGCGAGGGCGAACCCGACGAGGATGTGGACGAGGGCGTCGAGGCAGTGGGCGGCGGCGGCGGAGTGCGATTGGCATTCATGGCAGCCACAGCAGCAGCCTGAGCCTGAGCCTGAGCTTGAGCCTGGGCCTGGGCCTGAGCTTGAGCCTGGGCAACCTGCTGATTGGCACTAGCTAGAAAGCCAGCTGTCAGCTGTGGCCACTGCTGCTGGAACATGTGAAAGGCGCCCAGGCCGGGCGGAGGTGGCGCCTGTGCCGCTGCCTGATACATCTGGGGCATCATCAGCTGGGCATAGGGCGAATTGCCGCCAAACATTTGCAGATGCTGGCGCGCCTTCTCGAAGAGGGCCATCGAGGCGGGATCGGCGGCGCCCTGCTGTGCCGCAAACTGTTGCATCAGCGGATCGGGAAAGAGGCGCAGGGGCGAGCGGAGCTGCTGCTCCAGCAGCAGTGCCTCCATTGGATCCCTGTCGAAGTCCGTGAGACGCGACGAGTCGCGAAAGCCTTTGGCAAACGGGTTCGAGTCGATTTTCAATTTGGTTATCAGCTGATTCTGATACGCAGTCACCGCTGTGAAGACCGTCTCCGGGAAGACGTACGTCTTGTGATCGAGATCCTGCAGCTCCTTGGGCGTGCTCGGGATGCTCTGGCCATGTGACAGGCGCACCAGATGAATGCGCGGCTGATAGCGATGCATCGAATTGAGCACAATCTATCAAGGAGAGAGGGCGAAAAGAGTGGGGAAGAATTTGGAATACGTTAGTTGAATGTGACGATAGGGTTTAGGGCTTAGAGCAAATATGTGCGGTAGTCTATATTGAATGATGATTGTGTGTCAAGCGATATTTTGAATCCAGCTAATAAATTCATTACTTGGTTTATAAATTCATTCATTAGTTGGTTTGTGTTCAAAAGAACATCTAGTACTAGTTCATTTGGTAAGAACAACGCCGCTAAGATTGTTTTCAAATATTCTTCAGCAATGAAAAATCTCAAAACTACGAAGTTGAAATTGTTTACAATCCATAAAATTGTGTTGTTCGTTACAATTGTGTTGGACTTAAAAAATTCGAATATTTTAGTAGAAAATATGTATTTTAAACCATAAAACAACCTTCAGAGAAGCCAAAATAGTTGCTAGACTGCGCTTTAGTGTAATATTTAGCAGTCTACATAAGAAAACAAGAACAAAATTTCTTATAATAATAAAGGTTCTTCTGAAACGAAAATGCT
The DNA here is from genome assembly GCA_035042425.1 of Drosophila flavopinicola. Taxonomy (NCBI): domain Eukaryota; kingdom Metazoa; phylum Arthropoda; class Insecta; order Diptera; family Drosophilidae; genus Drosophila; species Drosophila flavopinicola. The sequence continues at coordinate 3,636,312 of JAWNLL010000476.1, read as the reverse complement.
TTTCTAACTTATTAGACTTAAGAAAACAAACCAATTATTATAAATAAACAAGATATTTTAACAGAGAACGCAAAGTTCATCACAATATAACTTAAGAGGAGAACAAATTTCTTCTGAGACGAAAAAATGAAAAATGAATTTTAAGCAAATTTTGAAGCACAAAAATAAAGTTATTTTAAAAGTTGAACAATGGAATATCTTGTCTTAACTAACAAGTTTATCGAAGGTATTGAATTAGTATTCTGAACAAGCAGATTCACTTAAGTTTTACAATTTAGAACAGCTAACTGCAAATATGACTAGCATCTTTTATAGACTATCATGCAAAGTTCACTAAGCCTAAAATTCAATCTATTTTCTGCTATAACTTAGCTAAAGGCAACATTCTGTGAGCTGTTCATGCAACATGTTGCCACAAGCAAGCGAAAATCTGACACGCTGCAACTCTGCACAATTATCAATCATTTAACACGCGTCTATCGCACCCACAAAATCTCCAAGAGAGAGAGACAGAGCGAGAGAGCGAGAGAGAGAGAGAGAGGAGGAGGAGATCTCTGTCAAGCAGTGTGCAAACTCACCTGTCCATTCTTATCCATTTCGTTATTAGTCAGCTTGACCTTCTCAAAGGAGATGACTTGTTTGCGCAACGCCTCGCAGCTGAAGGGGCTGTCGGGATGGGAGTAGAGCCGGGCAGGAGGCGCTGGGTCCGCTTTGCCGGCGACTAGCCACGCGGAGCGATGATATGCATAGCGATAGCGTTTCGAGTCCATGGGTATTATGTCCAGGAGGACGGCATAGCGATCGGCAGGTTGGATTTGACGCAATGGCCCAGAGAAGGAGACGCGCACAGTGGGAAACATGCGTCTGAAAAGAGAGGGAATTTCAGATTTCGTTTTTGTTATTAATTCCAGTCAGTGTGCTCTAATTTATAACCTTAAGCGGGTAAATATGAGTATTTTCTTTGCCAAGTGACAAGTGCCAACAAAAGGGCATCCTGTGGTTTTAAGCCTGCGTGTGTGACATAACCTGCTCAAAAAAAAAACAAAATCTGAGCTGTGTCCGCCTGGGACCGCCCTGATTGTAGCCCCAGACAGTCAGGCAGTCAGTCTCTCTATAAGTCTAAGGTGTGATTTTTACAATATCATTAAAAATACTTGTGTGTGTTGCTCTCCTGGGCCCTTTAACTAGTTCACTCTGTGTGGCCAGCTGAGGGAGCATATACATATACATATACATATACATCTAGGTGTGGACAACCCGTGGTCTTTGACTTTGACTTGTCCTCATTTCACTCGCCTGCTGACAACAGCTACGCCCAGCAAAGAATTATAGTATATACATATGTATATATATACATATATAGATAGCAGACACAACTCAAACTGTGGTTGATTGTGTGGCGCAGCAAACAGGTAGAGATCGCCTGTGGAATCTTTGGCAATTGCAACCGAGGGTGGACCGCACACAGGTTTTATGTTCGAGAACTGCGTGAAATTTGTGTTGACATTGCACAAATTTGGCAAGCCAGAGCAAGTTGAAAGGGAAGTTGAGTTTTGATGTTGTAAAGGAAATGTGATTTTGGTTACTAGCTAAAATCGAGAGCGAGATCTAGTAGGCAAATGTAGACCAGCTTTTGCAGTGTCAGCTAAGAATGCCCATTGAATTAAGTCTTATGTGGTGTTTCAGTTGTTAAATAAGGAATAAACACGCGGAATTCATAAATGATTTCAGTAGCATTGGAAGGAATCTAGAATGCACATCTCCATTATGATTTAGCCTGTGGAATAACTATAAAAAGTACACAAATTTTTCATATTTTTAAGTTATACAATCAGCAATGTTTTAAAATTACTTTGCCATATTAGTTTTTCTAAATATGTTCCCTTATATTTTCAATTGCGGATACGCAAATAGGAGCATTAGCATTTTTTTTTTAAAAGACAGAAACGTTGATAACTCTTGGGAAAGGAATTGCTGCTTTATATTAATATATATTTATATAAAATTATAATTTAACACATGTAACAACAATTTGGAATATATATAATCAATAATTGATATATGATACAAAATGTTAACTTGCTGCATTCCCAAATGCCAAAAGACAGCGAACTTTATTTCAAAGTGATTGGAAACCCTTTTCGAAAATCAATTACAACTTTTTCACCATTTAGCTAACTTTCTTCTGTCAACTCTGAACTACTGTTAACTATTTGTTTATAGCAAATTGCAACTAATGATTATGTTGGCGTTGTTTTGTTTTTGTTTTTGATATATTCGCTTACCTGCCCGTTTTGGTGATGATCATTTCGGTGCCCAATTCGTGGAAGCGATCCCACAGCTCTTTGGTCTCCAGGTGGCACTGCACCGGCTTCAGATCATCGCAATTACACGAGCCCACAATCTTGGGTGTCTTCTGCACCGGTTCGGGTGTCAGACGCTCCTCACTGTCCTCCGTGCCGGGCGATTGGGGCGGAGTGGAGCAGCGTCCTTGGCTGCTAGTTGAGCTTGTGTTCAGCTGGGATTCGTTGTTGTTGTTGTGGTTGTTGTGGTTGTTGTTGTTGCGACTCTTGATGTGTGACACACTGTTGTTATTGTTGTTGTGACTGTGATGATGATGATGATGATGGTGATTGTGATGATGGTTCAAGCGACGCGCCTTCGTTGGCGGCTCCTCAGCATCGCTGCAGTCAACAACATCCACATCCACCTCATCCTCCACCGAAATGGGACCTGCGAATTGATAGAAACACACAAATTTCGGGTTAAAATTGAAAATTAAATCGCTAATTGAACTGCAATTGCATACAGCAACATGTTGCTAATTGCAGTTTGCAGTTTGCAGCTTCGCTTCGCTCTCTCTCTCACTCTCTTTTCTCTCGCTATGTCTCCCTCTCTTTCTTTCTTCGACTGCCGCAGACTTTGCGTCGTCGCAATTTCCGCTTCGTTTGTTAAATTGTTGTCTATTGCAAAAACAACAAACCGAAACAAAAGTTGCTGGTTTTTTTTGCCCAAGCTGCACTTTTTTCAGTTTTGCGCCAAGGTAAAAATTAATCATATATAAATATGCTCAAATTTCAGCGACTAGCTGAAGCTGCTAACTTTATTCAATAGTTAATTTGCCTGCACTTAATTAATAAGCTCGATGTGTTTATTAACCCCCCCTTGCCCCCTTAAAAAAAACACCAGCTGTTTAGGTGTTAAAATGCAAAATCAGCTTAAAATATTTTGATTATTATTGTTTTGGCTTTATTAATTTATGCATACACATTTCATATAAATATTTGCGTCTGTTTTGCCGTCGCTGATTTTTGCGCCTCGTTAAATGAATAAACAATCATTTTTTGTTTTGTTTTGGCTACGCCAATTAACATAATTAGCTGGCTTGAAATTTTTATTGAAGAATTATAATTTTATATTTTTAGCAGCTCAAAACTAGTACAACAGTTTTTTCTCTCTCTTTATTTTAACAAGTGCTTTTATGATTAAAGTTGAAGTTTTTGCCCCTTTTTAATTGCATTTGCCGTCGGAAACAAGTTTTATTTGCTTTTGTTTTTTCACTGCTGCCGTCTGTTAATTGTCAATAACAATTAAATATCTAGCTCTTATACAAGTTGTTTTTCTCTTTATTATTTTATGATCTACTTTTTGCTCGCTTTTGCACAATTGTTTAACAATTTAATTTGTTTTCAATAGTTTGTGGCCGCTTAAAGCTTAAAGTCTTATTACTTGTGAACACTTAAGCTGTACTTAGAGGCTTTATTGCTAATTGTTAAGCAGTTAAATTTGCTTGTGCATTTATAAATTTTTAAGCCGACGGCTTTGAACTATTAAATAGCCTATAAAACTGCACTTTGATTAACATTTTAAGTGCTTTACAACTTTGGCAAGTCTTTTTTTTATTGGCTTTCAGTTTGTGATAAATAGAAAAAGCTTTTCTTCAAACTGTTTGTATAATTAGTAAATGTAACAAACAACTAATTGAATTAATTGATTCACTCTTTAACTTTGTTTTTTTTTTTTAGGTAGGAAGCAATCAATATAATAAAGTTTAAAATTATTGATTAATTTCAACTTTTGAGAGCAACACGATGCTGTTGAAACTTTGTTGATTTGTAAAGCTGCTTTTTGAATATTATTACAAATTATTTAAATATTCATTAAATGGAGTAAAAGCTTCTTTAGCTTTTGCCTAGCTGCTTAGAATCAGTTAACTGTTAAGTTAAACTTTAGATACTTTTATATGACAGCTTCTCAAGGGATAAAGTGATATGAATTAGTTAGTGAATGCTGTTTAAGATAACACCAAAGAGTATAAAACATAAGTTGTAGAGTCGCACCTAAGAAGCTTCTACATTTGAGAATGAGAAATTGTTAAAACAAATCGAAGCTGCTTTCAAGATGAGTGAAGTGAATAGTTAAGCTAAATTTTTAATAATTTATTTAGTTAGTTATAAGCTGTCTAGGAAATGCAAAAAGACAGCTCTTGGAAGCATCTTTTATTCAAAGGAAAGCTGCCTAAAACTGTTCTTAACTGCACAAAAGCCAAAAGTGAGTTAGTTTAGTTGGAGAATTATGTTTTTAAAATTTAAATTCTTGTATATAAATAAATATATACTTTGGAGCAACATATAGATTGAAGCTTATGCGTACATTGAGCTTTAAATATTTAAATGAAAGAGTGAGTAAGTTTGCTTTTCAATACTACGCACTTCTTTCAATTAGTAATTTGATTAATATTTAAGTATTTCGTTCTGCTTGTTTTAAACATTTGTATCTCTGGCTCACTTAAAGCTCACTTTTTTGGCTGAGCATCTGTGTATCGAATCCCCTTTTGCCTCCATAAATATTTATTGCTAATTCTGCATCCTTGTTGGGTTTGCTTTGGCTACTTACTTGCACTGCGCACCGAGGACTCCCGACTGGAGGCATCCTCGCGTGCCATAATTGCCGCTATGGAGAAATCCGTTGCGGAGCCGGCGGCACTTTTGCTGCCCGCTGTTGTTGTTTGTGCTGTTGTTGCTGCTGCAGCAGTCGCAGTTGCTGCGTTGTTGTTGTTGTTGTTGTTGTTGGGAGGGGCAACAGCGGAGACGGGCGGCAAAACGCCATTGCATAGATACGGATGCGAGCCGACCAACATTTTGAGTAGATTAGCTTCTTTTTTTTGTCGACTAAAGAGAGTTTTTCGAGAAATTGTATCTGCTGGATATTGTATCTATATTCGAGAGCACTTGTTAGCACTTATGCATTTTGTTAACACTTTGTATTGGCATAGATACATATATATATATAAAGCACACAGACACACACACGTTTATTTGTAACTGTTAACACACGCGAGTTGTGTGTTTGGTGTGAGCAAAAAGTGCATTTGAGCGCAACGCGAAATTGAGTGTGTGCGCAACGTAAGACAGGCGACGACGAACTGAATTGTGTGCGTTGGAAATATTGTGAGGGAACGTGTTGTGGCTGAGCAGCAGCAGCAAGCAGGCAGAGGCAGGCAGCGAATGGCAGCGGGAAACCAGTTTTCCAACTTGCGCAAGCGAGCTAGCTGCATGCAATGCATACCAAAACCTCAGCTCACATTCGCATGCGCGTTAGAGCAGTGCAGCAGCACTCACACATTCAGCTGGAAGAGATGTTCAATTGGAAATGTATGAACAGCGGGGTAGTAGTGTGCGCAAGAGCGTGACAGCGCTTGGCTTGCTACTGTCAGTTCTGTCATTGCACTCGCACGCATGCGCTCGCTGCTCTGAGTGGGAGTGTTGACGGCCACTCAGCAGAGAGCGAGATGCGCTCTTTGTTGTTGTTGCTGTTGCCGTTGTCATAACTCATTTACAATTAAAAATGTCGGCGCTTCTACGTCTCTCTCCCTCTCTCGCTCGCGCTCGCTCTCACTCTCACTCTGGCATTTATGATGTGCAAACGTTTTGCTTGCGGTTTTTCATGTTGCCCTTTGTTGCTGTTTTAGACAACTTTTCACCGTTGTCGTCTCTTGTTATCTCGCTGCCCGCTTTTGAGCGCCTTTCGTTTCACACAATTCCAACACGTTCCGCTGTTTTGAGTGAGTTTATTTCCAGTTCGTTCTGTTTTCGTTTTCTTTTCGTTTTTACTGGTTTCCCGTTTTGTCTTTTTTTTGCTCTCTGTCACTTACGCTTCTCAGCCGCCTGTCTGCTAATTAGCAACAGTTGCATTCCTGCTGAAGGACCTATTTTTTTTTGTTCAAGGCTATGTTTTCTGAATGCTTAACGGACACTTGTTGCAAGCGTTTTGTTTTATTTTTTAAATTAATTTAAAAATATATAATAAATTTTATTTAAAATTTTTTGAGTACATTGTTTTTTTTTGTATTATTTCAGTTCTTAAATGAAATATTAACACGTTTCTAGTCAAGTTATCCCGTTAGCTCACGTACACTTTGCACGAATTCTTAAGAATTTTTTAAGTCTTACAAGCTGCAAATATAAGAAAAAATGTAGTTCAATTTATACTGTATTTTGGAGGAAGAAAACATAGGATTAGCTTCTTGCTGGCATTTGTCTCTCAACTTTGTAACAATTTTTTTGGTTGCTTTGCATACATACAAATTTAAATAAATACCAGCATAATAGTCTGGAAACACAAAAATTATATTTAATATATCTGAGCGCTTAGAATTAGCAGACCTCCTTAAATATATCCGTTTATATATGATATATTGTATTTGATAATTTTCTATAAATATCCCTTATGAATTCAATTGAATTATTCGATTTGGATTTTAAGCATGGTTATTTATTAATTTTTTTATGTAAAGGAAGAGTATTGGAAGCAAGGATAATTTAAAGAATAAACAATTTGCTGAGTAACACTAATGTGGTAAAAATATATGCATTAATACTAATACTGATTAAAGTGAAAGACTTAAAGTTAATTATTATAATATTAGTAATACACAAGTCTCAGATCACGTAAACTTTAGAATTTTGTGCATTTACATATATGTTTTTTTATATTGTTAACAATGTGTCAAATAGCAAACCGTTCTAATCACTTTGTTCATGAACAAGCGCTTAAAATACGTGCTTACAATAAAAATATTTTAATATGTACATTTAAATATTTGATTAGTACACAAAAACCTTACAGAACTTTAGCAATTCAATGGAATTACCTCATTTCACTTGTAATACTTGAAAATTGCCCCAGCTCTTTTTATGTGTTTTTTTTTTGTAGCTTTGCCTCTAATTACAAGTTTAACGGTAAATGCTGATTGCGGCACATTAGCAATTGCAGTATGGTTTTTTATTGCAAAACATATAATGCATGACTTTAAATAAATAAATGGAGTGTGCCTTGAACACGAGTGATCAAAAAACAAACCAGCCACTAGAAAAAGCTAAGAAAAAGAGACAAAAACAATAAGGCAACCGGATGTGAAACACATGCAAATACCAGATAGAGTAACGCCCCAAATGGAACTCTGTCATTACGCAATGGTTGTTTTTGTTTCTTCATTTCAATATTATTAGTACAATGTCAGCAAATTGCAAGTAAATGCACGTCTCGAAAGAAGAAGCAGAAGAAGAAGTCAAGTCAAGACCTTTGTCATTGCCAATTAACCCCAAAAGTTGAGAAACATATAATATGGAGTAAATAAGAAAACGCTTCACAACACTGACAGTTCGTCAGCATTCATTAGAAGTTCAGCATAACTAGCCCAATTAGCAGGCGAAGCTGTGGTAACAGTCGCTGCTAAAAGTCTCGCTCTCGCTCGCGCTCTCTCCTTCTTTCTTTCCTTCTCTTCCCGACTAACAAGCGCTCTAATCCCGCTTATTTCCCCTCCTCTCTTATCCTGCCTGAACCTAGCCCGTGTCCTTGGTCTATTTTGCTTCCCTTCGCTGTCGTGTGATTTTTGTAATTTGACACTTTTATGCGCTAACAAAACACTCACCAGAGATTTAACATTCGGTAGGCGAACGAGGGTTGCTACAGCTATAATAGAAACATTACTCAAGTATTATTCAACTTAAAATTAATTTATATGTACAAATAGAGAGCTGAAATATGTAGAAAATCTGTAAAAGTTTCTTTTTGGGTGCTTTTACTTTTAATTATAATAATTTAAGAAAATCTTTCGAAATTTAGGAAACATTTTATTTCACAATAGACTTTTCCCAAATATTTCATAAAATAATTTTAAATGGGCAGTTAATGGTCTTATTTTTTATAAAGTACTATTTTTTCTTACAAATAAATAAATAATTTGTATTCTTCTTTTCCATTCCAATTTAAAGCTTAATGTTCTTAATTTCAATAGTTTTTCTACCATAAAATTTAAATGACTAAATTGGTAAATGATTTTTGAAAACTTTACAAATAGGTACAACTTTTAAGATAAATAATTATATTAAAGTTAGATTGTAAATATAAAAATATATAATGAATATAACAAAAATTTATAGAATACAATGGAATTTCAAGTAAAATGCTGAATCAATAGGAAGGTTAAACAATGATCGAAATGGCATACAAATCAGATAAGTTTTGACATAGTTGGGTAACTGAGAAGCATATGGAATGTTGGATATTTTAAACATTCTCTTAACTTGTATATGCATTTATCTTAGAGCTGTAATTCTTTACTCAGACTTTGCATACTGCACAAGCAGCCCTCGCTTTAGGTGACACTCCGAGGGCAGTTCGGATAGTGAGATGGGGAAGGAGAGGCATCCGATAGTAAAGTGGGCATGTCCTGGCTGTCAATGTGACACTTTCACCGAGCCAAACCGTCAAATGGCAAAAACTTCGTGTGTGTTCCGCATTTTTGCCTTTTCGCGCTTTAGCAGCTTCCTTTTTGCCAAGGATGCGGCACAGATTTGTAGCCTGGAGTGTATCTATGTGTGTGTGTGTGTGTGTGTGTGTGTGTGTGTTTGACAGTCGCGTATGTCAGCAAGGAAAAACACAAGTTGTGAAAACAAAAGCAGCCGCCTAATTTATTTAGTTCTCTTGCTAGACTTGGGTTTTGGAAACCAATTCAAAGTGCCACTTGGCGCACTTGTAAATATATAAACAACTGCAGACTGCAAATGTTCGCTGTTGTTAATTAGTGTTGTAAACTGTCGCATTGACTTTCTCCTTGTTTGTACGAAAAAAGCCCTCAAGTGGTTTTCTTTTTCCACTTCGATCTTTGTCGGCAACGCTCAATTGCTCATTAATATTTAAACGAGCTCTCTTTTTTGCGGCTGTTTTCTTTTTCGACATCGACATCGAAATCGAACACTTTCACTTTGTGCAAATGCCGCCAAGGACTTGAATTCGTCCTGGTCGAGTGACTGTGTGTAAAAACAATGCGACATCTTCTGGTCACTCGGACAGTATTAGAATCTATTTAAACTATAGTTTCTTTGGCCCACCTACGTTGTACACTTTTCTCTGATTGATGATCAGTTTGCTTTTCGTTTTTCAAACTAATGGAAAACATTAATGATTCGTGCATCAAAACTTATGCTCTTGACATTTCTTCTTCTATCATTTCCGCTCGACATTTATAATTGTAATTATAATTTCGGGGTTTTATCATTGAAATACTTGAGTTGCTCTTCGATTTTTTTCTATAAGTGGGGCACGTGTTCATCCGGCTGCACTTTACCACTTGCCACTTGCCACTTTGCCACTTGCCTCAATCTCTGTTGCAACTTGCATTGAGTTCAAGCCGGAAATGCGTACACGAATGTATATTTATAGAAATCAAATTAACATTTTGTTTTTCAATTATTTGAGAAAAATTTTATTGAATTTTTGTTGATAATTAGTTTATTATATTTAGTTAATAATATGTATACTTTTTTCATTTCATCATAAAGTTATAATATTAATTATATAAATTGTTCACCAACTTCTATCTTATTTAATCAATTTTACAGTTTTTGTGTAATTTTCTTTATTTTGATTATACAATATATTTTCTTTTGAAAAATATCAGTTTTAAAAAACTTTGAAATAAATTTTGTATAAATATAAATTCCATTCTTTGCAGTTAAATTTAAATCCACCAAAACAAATTTAATATTAAAAAAATAATATCCCTTCTGCAATATCACGATTTCACCCAAAGATCTCTTCCACAAAAAGTATATCTCATCTATCTGGTGCCTCATTGTCTGCTCAAATTTGTTGGCCATCATTTCTCATCTTTTATTATGAGCTGCGCCCTTTCACACATGTCCTTTATCCTGTGACCTTTGAAAACCTTTGCACAGCCCTGCAAATATTTACCAAATATTTTTCATACTATTTTGTACATTTTCTTTGCATTGTTCACGCCCCGGAATTTTCCTTTGCATTTTCTTTCTTCTGCTTTTTTTTTGGGTGTTCACTCGTCAGTTGGAAACATTTTGTTGGAATTTATTAATGAAACTCATTGCGTTTTTGTGGCCGACTGCCGGACCGCTAATGCCCCCGGGAAATCTCAGCTTGGACCCGTAGTCGTAGCCGGATTCGGATGCAGTGCATCTTTCTCTTCTTCTTCTTTAGGAAAATTTCAAAAAACCGCCGCCGCTTTGATAAATTGCGAAGCCGCCAATCGCTTTAGGGAATTGACGGCTACCGAAGCCGCTTTTTTGTTGCTGTTGATGTTGTCGCTTTTTGTATACACTTGTAGAGGGTATTTAAATATTGTGATGATGTGTGTGAGGTACAGAAGAAGAAGATAACTGTTTGACTTCACACGCTGTATATGTTCTTAAGCAGCATTATAATGTATAGTCGAAATAGACACATTCGGAGATAAATGCTGTACTTAATTCAAGTAAAAGAGGCTTAAAACAACTTCCGTTTTATTCTTAAAACCTCTAGTAATCAGTTACAAATCTGAAATTGGCTACAAAAATATTTAGCATAAACTTTTCTGTACATAAATTTAAAATAAAATTGTGCTTGTTCTTTGTTTAACATCTTAAATTTTGTATTCTAGCTGATTTAGTTTTGTTTGAAGATAATATAAGAATGGAATTAAGAACTTGAGCAAATGAAGTACGATTTTAATTTATAGTCCAAGCAATCAAGTTCGTAATTGGAAATAAATCTTATATACACATATTTTGAGAACTCAGTTAATTTAAAATGAGAACAATTTAGCCAAAAGCAGAACAGATTATTACATAGTTATTATTTTAGTCCCTGAGAAAGATTTGGGGCAAAAGTAATTATATTTGTTTAATATAAAATATAAAGAAAATTCTTCAAATTTTAATTTTATGTGAGCAGCTAAAGTTTAGTTTGCTAGTGTATATAATATTCGGCTGGCCAAAGATAGTTGTGTTTTTTTTTAGCCGGTAGCAATTTGGTTAAAACGTTTGTGTTTTTATACCCTGAACCCATTAAAAATGGGTAAAAAGGGTATAATGAAGTTGTGCAAAAGTATGTAACAGGCATAAGGAAGCATCTCCGACCATATAAAGTATATATATTATTGATCAGTATCAACAGTCGAGTCGATCTAGCCATGTCCGTCTGTCTGTCCGTCTGTCCGTCTGTCCGTCTGTCCGTCTGACCGTCTGTCCGTCTGTCCGTCTGTCCGTCTGTCCGTCTGTCCGTCTGTCTGTCTGTATGAACACACAGATATCAGAGACTACAAGAGCTAGAGACTTCATATTTGGAACATAAGTTCTCCTAATCCCGGGACAGATCAAGTTTATTAAATTTTATCGATAACTCGTACCGTTTAAAAGTTATCGATAAATTTGATTGCAGACTTGCGTTTTTGGGACATAACTTCAAAGTTATAAAAGCTAGAGGCCCCAAATTTGGCATGTATAATCTCGAGTAGCTACACATGTAACAAAAATTTCACTTTTTGGATACCACCCCCAAACCCCCCAAAGTTCAAAAAACGCATTTTTGAAGGTACGACCTTGAAATTTGGTTTGGTCACACATATTAGTGACAATTGTTTGCCCAAAGTTTTAATAAGATCGGACAATAAACATAGAAGTTATTTAAGATTTAACTTTCCATTGTGTGGGCTCAGCGAAAAAGCAAGCTAACTGCTTAAACCGCTTGCACCGCTTGCAATGCTTGTACTGCAGCATGTGTGTGTTTAGATTAGTATGAATGATTGTAAGGACTGGGTTCAGGGTATCTCGTAGTCGGGCACTTCCGACTAGAGCACTCTGTACTTGTTTGAGCTGCCTTATGCAAAAGGTCTTAAAGTGAAAAGGAGTCAGACGGTAGCTCTTTTGCTAAGCATAGACAAAGAGGCGCCCCTGCCCCTGCCCCTGCCCTGCCCCCCCTTTGGTGCTGCCTCTGGTTTTTGGCCAGGATCGAGGCGACCGCAAGGAATTGTTTGCATTTTCTGGGAATTCCTTTTGGCAGTCGCATAAATCTTTGCCAACTTGCCAGAGTCATGCGCCTGACTTTATCTCTCGCTCTCTCGCTCTCTCTCTCTCTCTCTCTCTCTCTCTCTATCTCTGTATGTGTGTAGTGTGTGTGTGTGTGTAACAATTGTCACACCTTTCGGCGGCCACTCAGCAGCCAGAGCCTCTCAGCTCTCTGTCCCCCTCTATCTCCTTTTAAGGCTTGTGTGTGTGTGTGTTTGTGTGTGTGTGTGTGTGTGTTTGTAATTCGACTCATTAACAATAAGAGGCAAATACACAATCTGTGTGTGTCTGTGTGTGTGTGTGGCAGGCTGAAGGGTTTTGGCTTTGGTTTCTGTTTCGGTTTCGGTTTTGGTTTCTATGCCACATAAATCACAACTTAAACGATGCGTAATTTCGTTAAATTAACTTGAGGCCTCTCTCAATATTTTATTTATTTATTTATGTTTGGCTCTTTTCTGGCGCGGCGATTTTCAAATTTATGTCATTGCAGCAGGCGTTGTGCAAACGCCTTAAAAAATACACACACACAACACAACACAGCAAGGAAAAAACGATATTAATAAAAAAAAGGGAAAGAAAAAATTCTGCGTTTCTTACTTCATATCTGAGCTTGTTCTTGCAGCATTTAAGCGTTTAATAACCGTCTTTGGACCACGCCCATTTTATGCACCTTAACACTAAATTTACATATGCCTTTAGCCAGGATCTGGACAGCTGCTCCGTTTATGGGGTGGGGCCAATTACAGATGCGGTTTCACATTGCAAATCAGTTGGTTTTATTTAGAGGATTTCGAGCACTTGCTGGAGAGAGATATAGTTGGGGCGATATAGTTAAGGAGGAGCCAAAGTTTCTAAAAAAAACTTTAACTATTAAATAATGAACATTTTATAAGCGCTTAAGCAATTCTTTGCAAAGACTAGTGATATTATATTATTTATTTATTATATTAAAGCATATCAATTTTCCATTTCTTTCTTTATAAATACTATTAATCTATAGCATAGGATATATTTAAAAACTGATAACCTAGCTTGGAAAAAACACTAGTAAATATTAAACCTATCTAGCATAATTTATAATAAGAATGTGTATAAATCATTAAATTTATTTATTACTTTAGTTATTTGTGTTTATTTAACTCTCAAATTTTAACTATTAGAATCGCATGCAAACTTTCAAGCTAATGTCTTTTAAATTTAGTGATTTTAGTGTCTTCTGTTTACTTATCTTATAGCTGTGGCTATCATTTATCATAAAGATAATTATCTGACTTCATATTTTCAAATAAGATGTGCAATTTTGTGTATTTCAATAATTTTGTTGAGTTCTTAAATTTCTCTATTCGCATGATGAAAATAGATGTTAAAAAGTGTGTTTATTTTTTCGATTGAAATTCCTATAAGTTTTTGTAATCGAAATGTGCATTACAAATATAATATTATTATTGTCTTAAATGTAAAAAATACTTCGAAACCTGTACATAAATATAATAACATATACATTCTCTTGCATTTGAATTGAAATTAAAAGCTAATCCCTATTTGTCTTGTGTCGGTGTCGTTTGTAGCTGAGAAATTCTGTGAACTGCAGCTACTGGAACAGGGCATATCAAAGACATGACCGACTGATGAATGCGGTTTGCCTTAGGTGTCTATTAGCCATACTTTTTTCGTCTCCGCTTTTTATTTGAAGTCCAAGCGGCAACGTTTAAGTTGTAAATTGTTGTGCTGTGTTTTTTTCTTTCGTGTTTGCCAAAGTCTTAAGCCGCTAAAGGCGCAACGCCCAGCACACCGTCGGGGGGCGGGCCACGCCCCCCTTTGGCACACAGGAACAGCAATTACCAGGAGTTGGCCTGCTGTGTGTCCTTTGAGCACAGGTGTGTAGGCCAGTGTGTGAAAGTGGGCAGCGCAATTACAAATGGCAAACAATACAAAAGGATCAACAGGATCAACAGGATCTACAGGATCGACAGGATCTAAGGGTTCACAGACGCACACTTGCTGCAATCTCACTTTCATTCATTGCACAACATAATAGCAGGACCGCGCGACTAATTGCAGAGCTACAGTTTTTTCTTGTGGATTTTGGATTAGTCCTGCCTACTTTTAAATTGACTTCTTAGCGCCTTGGCGCGCAGGACACGTGCAGCCTTATTGATTAATGGGGAGAGTTGCCGTTTCAAAATGGCTGCCTTATAAAAAAGGCAAGGACTCTGCGGCTGCTGCACATGTCCTTTTGTCAAAGGACATCTTCTGGCTGTCTCCTGTCGCACAAGGGGCACAAGTCAAGCCCGAAATACGCTGCTCTAAATTGAATTCGAATGCTGCAGCATCTGCCTAAACAAAGATCAGGACCTTGTCCTTGTGCACATATCCTTCGTCTCGGGTTTTTGTGTGTTCTGTGTTTCTGTGTTTCTCTGTGTGGCAATAGATCATTTTCCACGCTCTGTGTGGCTGCTCTTCTTTCCCCTTCTCTCATATCCTTACCGTTTCCCTTCTGCATTATATTGAAATTTGTTGTGTTGTGCCAACAAAATATTAAAATAATTTCATATTTGATTTGCATTTGAGTTTCCTTGAGATGCCTTCAGTTTCCTCTATCCTCTTTCCTCTTTTTTTCTGGCATTGTTCGCATTTGATGCGGTTTCAATGGGCACTTTGAAGTTATGGCCAAAAAAAAGTAGTTGGGTTTTGTATTTCTGTTTGCCACATCAATCATAATTAGAACGCCTTGTGTGTGGTTTTTTTGAGGCAATTTCTGACAGTTATAGAGTAGGTAAGAATCAAAAGGATTTTGACTAAGAAATATTGTTTATTATTATTCCTTTATAAATAAATATCCAAATTTCAATTCATATATTTGATTAATTTCCATCTTGATAAGTGTTTAGCTTTTACAATCTAAAAAGTAGCAATGATTAAGAAAATATTTATTTTACAGCATTTGAAACTATAAACTATAATGTTTTTTGGATTTTTTGTCTACCTCATACTATTTATATTTTAAAACTATTAAAATAACGTAGTAGACTTCAGACTAAATATTACTTTGACATTTTATTAGGAAATACTCTTATTTATTATTTATTTATCTATTGAGAAACATTAATATTCGAAACAACGATTACTAATTATTTTATAGAGACAAATACCTTAAATTGCTAAATATCTGAAAAGAAAAAATATAATTAAGTATTCTTGATTCCAGCATGCTTGAAAACCATTAAAATAATTGTATAATATCGTAATATTTATATTTTAAGATTAACTTGCTAGGCTAAATCAATTGTCCTTGTTAAAAACAGATTCTCTTTCAAACACACAAATCAAGATGCCTGATTTAAGGCACTTGGAATACTTTCAATAATTTAAGCCTTCATTACATTAGCTAAAAGTGTTAATCCTCACACATTTAACATTAATTTTCACACATGAGAACTACAAAAAGAGGATCAGTTGATCCTGAGACAGCACAACATTCATATAGAATTCAAAACCAAAAACTGAACTCAATGTGAGGTCTTCTGGAACGCCCCATTTCTCTTGGGCACGTTTAGGGTTTCTGGGGTTTACCCTTCTTCTTCTGTTGATGATGATGCAAGACGCAGGATACGAATAGGATCTTTTTTTGTACTTTCTGGTAGGTGGATTCTTAATGAACGTTGTGTGCGGTCGAAAAATGTGTGTGTGTGTGTGTTGTGTGTTGTGTGTGAGTTGCAAGCGGCTTTTGGGAAATTTGAGAGGCGTCAACAGGCGCTAAATCCGCTTAAATTCTGTGACGGAAGTAAAGGACCAAAGACGGAGAGAGAAAGAGAGGGGGATAGAGTCTCGCTTACGTCAGCGGGAGGCAAAGTTTTGAAAGCTGATGCCGATTGCGATTGCGTGCGTGTGCCACAAGCCAGACAGAAGCTGTTTAAATGCCTTCAAATTAAATGGAATACTTGCACTTATTTTATTCATTCACTCTATATACACAGTAAACAATTTTAAGTTTTCATATAGGATCTATTCAAATTTTATAAAATTTAAAATAAAATTTGAATGAAAATAAAATGAAAATATTAAAATTTAGTGGATTTGAGACATGAAGATGAAGGCTAAACTTGTATTAAGCAATTATTTATTAAATTAATAATTCACTCTTTTAAGTTTCGAAATATAATACATTTCTTAAGATTGTTTGATGAATATATATGGGAGTCAAATCCAGATCAATTCGTTTCTTCGCGTTCCTTTTATATTATATTATATATATTTTAATATATTCTATTATTCTAGTAGTTTAATTCAATTAAAATTCAATATTTAATATATATATTATATAAGTATTATTAATATACTTATATTTCTTATTATTGTTGTAGTTTAATTTCTAAAATATGACAAGGCATTCAATTTCAAACTTCAATGGTTTACAGTGTATTTAATGCTCGTGCCAATTCATTTGCCAGCTGACTCCTCTGACTTTCCGACTCCACTGACTTTGACCTTATGTCGCCGTTGCACGCAGCGCATTTGAAACGTTTAATTGCAAACAGGACTCGAGCAGGACTCTCGAACAGGACTGGGTACACTCCACGTCATACATTTATATACACTGTGTGTCATTAGTGTAATTAGATCTTTCGCCTGGCGCCTGTGCTTGGCGTGTCCTTTTTGCGCTACTCTCTATAGAGTATATATTGTATAAGTAGCTATCAATTTGTTTTTTTCGTTGTTTTTTCTGTATGTACTAATTTTTATGCCAACGAAACGTGCGCAATTTGTTTACCATCAACATAATTGGTTGCTTCAGTTCGGTTCCCCTGGGCCCACTTCTGCCTTTTTAAGCGCTTTTTCTATCTTTCTCTTTCCACTGCTCTATATCTCTCCCTGTCTCTGTCTCAGTTGGCAATTAGTTAAAATGATTAAGTTGATGCGCTGGGCTTTTGCCCTTGGCTGTCCTTTTTTAGTGTTTTATTTTATTTATTTCTTGTTTTTTTTTGTAATTACATTAGCCGCAGTTTCGATAATTCGAACTCGCCACGCACTCAGTCAAATTAGCTCGTCCATCTATCATATTGGTAATGTGTGCATGGTGCTCTCAGATCTCTTTAGGATACCGATTAGTTCAATAGAAGCCACAAAAGCGACAGCTGTTGTTGTTCATATTTGAATGCCCTTAGCTGTGTGACAGTTTTTCACATATTTTAGAACAATGCCGACTGGTTTTTCCATTTCCAGCTTGTATATTCAAATCAAATACATATTTCCCATTCCATTCTATTCTATTTGCATTGTTTTGATTCTGCACTCGTTTCGTCATTGATCGATCTGGTTTATATTGTTATTATTATATTAGGGACAGAGGGGCATCTATTTCACTGTTTACACACATGCCAAAAATCAGTCTGACGATGATCGATGATCGATCATATTTCGCTTTGACACTCACCACTTTCCTTTGGCCCACACACACATTTAACTCCTCGTGTGTTCCTTTTTGCTCTTTGGATTGGGATTTTTGCAACATATACAAAGTGAGAGACTTGGCTTAGATCGTATTTAGATAGCTCTCTTTCGCTTGTGAAGGCATTCGACATTCGACATTAGATATTAAATATCAGGATACTATCATACCTTTGAAATTAACAAGCATAAAAATCAATGATAATTTTATTTATTTGATAATAAGTTGATAAGTCAGAAAACTTAATTTACAAACCTCAAGGTAACTAAATTTATTTATTAGCAAACTTATATGCAGTAAGCATTACAAGCAATTAATTATTTTTGCTTATGGTTTTTCCTCTACATTTATTCTACATTTAAGTTTCGTTCAATTTTAAAAATTTTAATTTGTTACTTATTTAAAAAAATTGTTATAAAATATAATTTTTTGTTATTGATCAATTTTTTGCCATACTGGTAATAATACTAGTAGTAACATACTGGTGTTAAATTTTGGAAGTCTCCGACGCTTCCTTCTAAGAAATACACACTTCAGAACATAATGAGGAAATATTTGTAAATGTATATAATTTGGTACTATTCTTATTGTGATTTCATATATGCATATTATGTGATTAAATTTATATTTTAATCAGTGAAATCTCAATTAGAACTTTAAGATGGTACTTCTCACCAAAAACAAATTGGAAATTAATCTTTCTCCTCCTGTGCTTTACACTATCGAAAAAAACCTGTTCATTTCTTGTAGTTCTTATATTTTTCTTTTATAGCCCACAATCTTAAGCTTGGGCTAAACGCCAGCGATTCCAAAAGTGTCCACGAAAATATAATTTGACACTTGACTGAGCGCCCTAAAATATATTAAACAAAAAAATAGACCGAATAACACTAAAAGAAAGCACGAGTATTTTGTTTTGTGTCAACTTTATGGGTTACAACTCTTAAAAAGAAAGAACACAAGACACCCCGCCATAAAAAACTTATTGCGCACATAAAATAAATCCCACACAGGCAAACTAATTAAAAAGACCTTTTTTTGGGGAGGTGTGGGGCGGCAATAAAATTTATGAAAATTAACATAAAATTTTGTGCGATTAACTCGAATACACACACGAATACACACACAAACTGTTTGGGCCATATGGATGGAAAATCACATAATAAACAAAAAGGAAGAGCAATAAAAACAAATATGGCGACACGCGTTTTTTGGGTGGGGGCTCCTTTGTTGGGGTTGATGATGAGGTTTGAGGTTTGAGGCGACAGTTGCTGCTGAGCTGATTATCATGCAGCACTCGCACTCGTGCTACACATGCTTCTCAATTCCTCGGATTCAGCTTGAAAGTCGCTCAACATCAACTTTTAGCCAACACACACAAAAGTTAAGCCGTGCGGCGCATCGAAAGCGATTAGGCTGATTGGTGTGGCTGTATACCCTGTACCGCCTACTAAAGGGTATAGTGGCCTAGTGCAAATATTTATAGCAAGTAGAAAGGGACATTAGCTAACCTATATTATAGATCAACTTCGTTAAACGAGCTAATTTTGTCATTTCGGATTGTAGTATCCTCATCGAACTCAGAGTTTATGAGAGCTAGAACGCTGAAATTTGGTATGTATGCTTGTATATGTTCTACACAACCAGAGTTTAGTTTTTGATGTCCAAATCTCACACAGATAATAAAATATTTAAAAAATTCATTTTAAATCATCGTATTTTCGATGCTGAAAAATTATGTGAAATTATAAATTAATAAGTAGGTGGAAAATATTAAGAAAATTTAATTAAATAAGAATTTGTTCCAAGTATTAGGAAGATCGAGAAAAATATGTTTAAGGATATAGTAGCTAGGCATGTTTTCGGAGAGCTGACACATTTAATTATTAAATAATTTATTTTCAATGTATGAAAGGTCTATTATCTATTATCAGGGTATCTACTATTCGATCACTTTCGATTTAAGCATTTTAACGTGTTATTTGTTAACAAGGGTGAACTGTGTGTGGGGGTAGAGGAAGGTGGGTTTGCCACTGACTTTCCCGGGAAGCCACAATAGGTGTCCTCTTTAGTGCTCCGCTGCTGCTTCTTCTTCTTAATATCACACGCTCGCATTATGAGTAATGTGCACCTTATGCTGCCGCCAAGTCGAATGTGATTAGCCGAAAGAGACAGAGAGAGAGAGAGAGAGAGAGAGAGTGAGGGATCGAGGGAGAGGGGTAGCTGAGCTGCCTAATAGCTGCCTCCTCCCCCTCAACCCCGTTTTTAGAAGCATTTTATGCGCTTTATTAACCCCTTAACTGATGATGTGCCCGCTGCTGTTCATACACAAATCAAAATATTATGATGGCATCATTTACACGCCGCATTTACAGATTAAAGTTGATCTTCCTTGCCATTCCCCCAATTTGCCCTCATTTGTGTGTGTTTGTAGTTTTTACTATTTTCCTGGGGTTGTTGTTTGTTTTTGTTTGTTGGTCGCGCTTCTTAAGTTTAATGCTTTAATTTGATTTAACAATTATTTTGTGGCTCAGTTTTTAAGTGAAATTTTTACTGCTTTTTTAGGGTTAAAGGATTTTCAATTTTGAAATGGATTTAATATTTATCAACGCAGATCCCATTTTTTAAGGCACTTTTGCCTATGGTTTGCTTTCTAAATTATTTATACATTTTAATTTCTTCAATTTTATTTTTTAGAATTTCCTAATATGGTTTTTTTAAGACTACTTTGCTGTTTTGTCAAAATTGTTGCCGAAAATTCTATAGCTGAGTTTTAAAGCCAACTTAGACGCTTTCTAAGGCCACTGAATTACCCTTCTATTTAATGAGCTCCCAAAAATGATTGTTTCCACAACTTTCCAAGCAAAGTTTTGTTCGTCATTAGGCGTTTTAGCATTTGGGGGGTTTGTTGATGCACTGTTTCTCAATTATTTGTTGGTAGCAAAAACAACAATAACTGTTGTCATCAAAATTAATTTTATTGCTAGCCAAAAACTTTCCGGGCAACAACAATTTGGCAAGTTCATTAGCTTCTCCTTTCCTAAGCGTATTTTGTCACAGTGGGAAACTTTTGGTTAATTAAACGCAAATTGTTGCGGCGGCAAATTGCGAAAAAATTGCAAAACTTTGTCGCCCAAGCCATTAAAAGCCTTTTCTCAGCAAAAGTTTATTGTCTCACAAGTGTGCGATCCCAAAAAAATGAGGTGATTGGGCGCTGATTGACCTGGAGTTACCCTGTAGAAAGTTTGAAAGTGAACTACGACTCTTTTGTGATGGACAGATAGAATGGCTATAAGTTTGGGTGGAAAATACAGATATGTACTTATGTATTGCTATTCAAACTTTGAAAGCGAGAACTTGTACTTAAATTGGAGCAAAACTAGTCTTTGTTTTTTTTTTTTTTTAATTTTTGGAGAAACTGCAAGTGCTAAACATAAAAATATAAATTGGGTAAGCTGTAGAAAATTAAAAAACCATTTTTTTGGTAGGCTTCTTTATTTATGTTTTCTGTTGACCTGATTACATTTAAAGCTAAATTGTTTAAAGCAAAATAAATGTTTGGTAAATAAATAAAATTTAATTTTAAAATCCCAAATATAAGATTTAAATATGGTTTACTTTTATAAAATAGAATAAACTTATTTATTTTTTTAAATAAAATAATTTTTGATTAATTAATGCTAAACATATAATCAATATAATTTTGCATATTTTCCGCAAATTTAAATACTTCCAGGGTATCTGAGGAAAATCCATGAAAAGGGGTTAATTATACCATTCCATGTGTTAGAGCGAGATGCGGCTAAATATATAAATGACATTTCTGCGCGTCTGCATTTGGTTTTTATGTCAAAGCCATAAAAATGTACAAGAAGTGGGGGCTGCTGGTAGGGTTAGGGGGTTGGGGATGGGTACAGCAAGCAAGCCAAGTGAAACAAATATGGCGGCTGACGCTACTTGCTTGCCACTCTGTCTATGTGTGTGTGTGTGTGTGTGTGTGTGTGTGTGTTTTTCCAGCTGTGGCGTTGCCCACTTAAATGGCCAAGTATGTGTTGACACTGGCATGTAGTTGTTGTAAGTAACGATGGCAGCAGAAGCAGCAGCAGCAGAAGCAGCAGCAGCCAGCAGAGTCGTTGTCCTGCCATGCCACGCCTTGCTGCCTCCTCCGCCCTCCGCCCCCCGCTCCTGCCCTCGTCCTCGTCCTTGGCATTCGCCTCGGGTGTCGCTTGCGCAAATTTGCCACTTCAACAGCTCCTTGCGGACGCCATAAGCACCGTTGTGAACGAGCTTTGAGCATTTTCATTTATTTTCCGCACATTTTCCATCTCTCTCTCTCTCCCTCTCTCTCTGTCGCTGTTTCTCGTTTGCCACACCCACAGTCAAGTACGTGGAATTTATGCGCTTTTCCTTATTTCCTTTGCTGCTGCTGCTTTTTTATGCTTTCTTCTTTTTGCCGTTTTCGATTTTTTGGCAAGTTGGAAAGTTGTGAAACGATGCTCACAGAATTTTAAGCAGCAGCAGCGACTCCTTTTCGTCCTGCCCCCCTCGGTCTGGTGAAGTGTGGGGGTATTAGTATCCCTGTGTGTGTGTGTGTGTTTTTGTCAATATTGTTACTTGCAGCACAGCGCAGAGAAAATGTGCTGTGAATTTTAAATGGAAGCGCTGAGTTGCTTACATAAGAGTGTAGCTCTTAAATATCCTGGAATCGCAATCGAAATGGAGTATATAGGCTTGTGGAGTGGCAGGAAGGCGGAATGAGGTGGCGGGATTTGGAAAGAAAATCAAAAATTGAAAAGTGCTTCAGACTTATTGAATATACTAGATTCCAAAGTGCATCAGATTTAAATGCAGATCATATAAAAACTGCATGTGGATCGAAAATTTGATCAGTTTTGACAAAGTTATGGGAGTTTCAAGTCCTAGAGAAACTTTGCAGCCTAATCGTGGCTTAATTTTGACTAGAAAACAAAATTTGAAAAACTCTTCAGATTTAAATTCAGATTTGTTATAGATGTCCATCAGTTTTGGGAAAGATTTGGACGGAAGGGCATTTCTAGGGACTTAGGAACGTTATCGTGGCTTGATTTCCAATAGAAAGTCTTTATAATACGGTCAGTTGCCTTTTTTTAGGTAATGTATTCATGAACATCACATAATTATATTTGAAATTCTAAGAATTTTTAAATTTATTAACAGATAACAAAAAGAATAGCATATTGATATCCACTATATGTACAAACTATAAAGCTGTTTCCAGGCATATTATATATCTACAGGGTATCTGATATTCGTCTTATATCAGTGTTAAGCATTACTACACTCATGTGCATAGCTCAACTGGCAATTACACGCCTTCTCGCTCAAACTCCACCCACTCCATACAAATAGCTTCAATTTCACAATACCAAACTGTTCATTAGCCCTACGAAAAAATAAAAATGGTCGCCCCACGAAAAAACAATTATACAAAAAAAAAGAGGAAGAAGAAAACTCCCCCCACTTATGCTTATCTGCATAATTTATGGTAAAAATCAGACGCAACGGTTTTCAAGTCTTTCGCTCTCAGTACTTTATGTTTATAATTGTTATTATTTTGTTTTTGTGTTTTTGGTAGTTGTTCAGCCAAGCGCAGTTTTTCTTTTTTTGGGGAATTGCACCACAAAAAAACAAAAAATGCTAATAATTGTAAAACAATTAAATTGTAATAAGTAGCGGCTACGAGAGTTCCCAAAACGAATTTCAATGGGCGGCACTTGAGGTTTTTCTACTATTTTGTTGTTGTAGCTGTAGTTGTTGGTTGCTTAAAATAGAGTAATTAATAACCCAGGGTGCCTGTCCAGCTGTAGCTGTCCAGTGTGTAACGCCTCTATTAGCCAACCCAAAAACTCAAACTCAACTTTGACTTGAAATGATAAACAGTTTTTTAACGCGCTGACTCACATTGGACCCGATTTGAGATCGCGCTGCATGGCGCCAAGGATTTTCCTCCAATGGGCCAGCCAAACCGTATTTGGCCACTCCAGACCCCAGACCTTCCCAGTTTGGAGCTCCAGCGGCGCATTTGATTGACACTTGACATTTCCTGGGTCTCTGTTTCTCTGTTTCTCTGTTTTTGCATTTTGGGTTCTGTAATCGCCAGCTGACATCGCACCGAGCACCGTTAGATGACTTTAAATACCTTATAGTATATACATATTCATACTTATTTCTGAGTGGGTCTTTTGTTTGATGAAAATGTTGCGATAGCAGTGTTGTACTTGCTGGAAAATGTTGTCGTTTCAGCTTAGCCGCTTAACTGGGTTAGAAGAAATGCTGCGTTGGCTTCAATTACCAGATGAAAGGCATAAGATATTGCTCTATAGCTTTTGTAGATTATCTGTGCAGCAGTTTGTCAAATTTCTATTCGTTTCTTGCAAGTAAATATTAATATATTTTGAAACAGTTAAAAGTATGCACATATATTTACAGAATTTCATATTAACTAACTATACAGACTATAAAGAATCATTTTAGATGTCATGAGCATAGTTAAAAATCTAGTACTTAACTTTTGTAATTGATCCTAATATTTAATTTTAATTTAATATATTAATATAATACCAAACGAAAGCTCTTAAACTCAAAACTTTAGCTTGGCTCATAGATGTTGTTAAATTTGTTTAGAAATTTCCTTTACTCTTACTTAACTTTTCTGCACATATTCACTGCTCACATTAGCTGCCCACATTCTCTTCTTTCTCTTCTATTCCCCCTGAAAATCTGTTAATCTAGTGTGGCTGACCATTCTAGAAAAAAAAGCATTCTAAAAACCCACACGTGTAGACAGAAGCAAAAGCGTTGACTGCACCTGGCAGCCCATATAATTTTATATGTGTACCTCGTTTATGTATATATATATGGTATATACATATACTATATGTTCAGGCACATAAAGCAGCCAGGAAGAGGAAGGCGAGATCCTGGATTCGGGGTAAAAAGAGGAGAAACTCAGCAGCCAACGCGTCAAGTTGTGAAGCTGTGTGCAAAAAATCATTAACGCGCACACCCACAATCCCGAAAGGGGGGGCGACACAGACTGAGAGAGGGACAATCACTCCCTCTCTCTCTGTCTTTCTCTCTCTCTCTGGTGCTCTCTCGCTCGCTCTTAATGGCAGTTGCTGCTGCTGTGCGAGTTTTGCTCAAATTACTTGGGTTTTTACATGCGGCAGTGAGGCACATTAACACTGTAATGTGCCAACTGTACGCGTGTGTGTGTGTGTGTGTGTGTGTGTGGGTGTGTGTGTGTGAGTGGGTGTGTGTATAACTGTGTGTGTGAAAATAACATGGCGGCAACATGGGCGCCCAAGTCATGGCCATACATAAAGAGCAAGACTTGCCTGGAAGCTGTTAGCCAGAGACCCCAAGCTGTACAGCTGTACACTGTAAAAAAAGTGGGTAGTAAAATACATTCAAATTATAGTTGCAGTGGGGATTGGGATTCGATCCACATATTCCTTTGTTTGCAAACAAACTCCTTGCTATTGAGTTACTCTACACCAACTAAAGTTATTTTTATTAAGGAACATTGATTTACTTAGTAAACTTAAATTGAGACATGGAGCAATCGAAAATTGCCTAAATTAAAAAAAAACGAAAGAAAGCAAGCTTAAATCGATTTTATTATCATTGTTTGTTTGGTTTCTATTATACTTTTTTTCACATTAAATAGTAAAAAAAATATTTTTGATACAAAAAATTCAAGTTGTTGAAAATATTGAAAATACTTTTAGTTTTATCGGTTTTAAAAACAGCAGCTAAATAAAAGTTCTCGTTTTACAAAATATATAGAATATTTCAGTTGTAAAGAACTTGCTAACTTAAGTTTAGTTAACACCCAAAACTTTTGTGCAGTGTAGCTGCTGCTGCTCCTGTCCTTTACTGTGGGCGACTGCAGATACTTTTAGTCAAGATTAATTGTTATATATTAACATGGCGTCGAGTTACTGAGTCTGCGAAAACGAGCTATTTACAAGCTAAACGAAAGTTGACTTTGCCTCGCAGGGGGCTGCCCCAAGAGTGGTGGTGGGGGGGGGGGTAAGTGGGGCTACAGCTGACAGTGAAAGTGGCAACTTTAATAAACCGTTGCTGCATTTGGCTAATATTTAAGTAGTTCTAAAGCACTCTCCTCCAACCCACATTCCGTGCTGTTTATGGCCTATCTCTTGCACTAGATTTATGTTTGCCCATTTTCATGTTTTATCATCAGCTGCGGCGTCGAATTATTCATGAACATTTGCTATAGCCATGTTACTCATACGACGCGTGTGCAAAAAGGGTTTCAGTTGTGCCCCACTTTGAGTTATGAGGGGCTACTTTTTTCTGCTGTTGTTGCTTTTAGTCCCCACTGTGCGGCTTTTGCGGCTTTTATCATATTGTGCGTCGCTTAAATTTGTTGCGGTCGAATGTGGTGCGAAGAGTAAATTTGATTTATAAGTTCCTTTTTTTTGCATTTGTTTTTGCTTTGCAAATTACACTGGCGCCAGCTAAATAGGAGATAGGAGCCCCGAAAAAATATATGCAGACTTTTTGAAAGTTGTTGCTTAAAAAGATTTTTCGTTTTCCATACTTAAACTTTATATTTTAAATTTAACTTTATTTGAAATTGGTTTCTTAAGAAAAAAAAACTAAATGGTATAGAGAAATTATGCCCTTTCTCGACATCTAACTTTACAACTTTGATATAGCTGATTTGAATTTTAATGGCTTGACTCTAAATTCAGTACACAAATTTGATTAACCTTTTTTTTGGGATTTTCTATACCATTTTTCGATAAAAATTATAATAGTTAAGTCCCAAATCTCACTGCTAATGTTTTTTCCTTAATGAAATAGAGACAACTTAGGCTTTAAGCCAACAAACATATTCAAGAGTTTATTATACATTATCAATAACATTTAAAATAGCTCAAAATTTATAGTAACATTTATTTTTGCCTTCATTGAAATATCTACGTATAACTTGCCCTTATCATTAGTTTGACATCTCTGTCATTTCTATTTTCTTTTTTCCTACGACTTTGTCAGCATATGTTTGATTACCCACCCAAAACCCACTATCAAACTCCATCTACTCCATCCCCCTGCCCCTTTCCCATCTAACAACTGTCGCATATTGAACCGCAGACAGTTGTCTACGACTCTGCTCGAGATGAACGCCAAGCATATTGGCATCTAACTGAAAGTCAATGCAGAAGGGACAGGGTATAAAGACCACGCCCCCTTAACAGTTATATTTGGCTGCCACCACCCACCCACCACCCACATTCAACGCGCTGTCACTTTTGGGCGCAAATTTCGCCATTTCCACCCTCGCTAATGTGCAAATAAAAATGTTAAAAGGGTCCTGTAGCACTCAATTACACGCCCTGGTGACCATTTGTGCTGTGCCCCCCCACCACCACCCCCACCCTGTAGCCACCCCAACCCCAGCCCCACCTCTGCGTGAGCTTTTGCTGTGTGCGTGACTTGGGTGTGTGTGTGTGTGTGTGTGTATTTGCTTCTGTGTAGAGAAAACATTATGGCGCGCGAACGGAAGTTGCCATCTTGTTGATGGCAGTTAAAGATAAGCACAGAAAAAAAAACAGTATAAAGAAAAAAAGCTGCGTTTTTTTCTCGCTGCTACACATTTTCATGGTTTTTCGCTGTTTTTCTTTTTACTGCCTGCACTTTATGTTTTTTGTAAATATATATATATATATTTGTATATGTTTTTCTGCTCCCTCCAGTCTTTATGCCTTGTTGGCAGTTATCTTACTGCCTTTGTTTTTGTGTACACTTGCAGAGGGTATTTTAATCTGGTTGGGAAATTTGTATTGCATTGAAGAAGATATTTTTAATATATACATATACTCTTGAATAGGATTAACAACTATATCGACTTAAACAGATTTGAAATATTACTATTTTATTTATACAAATTACAACTACTTTATTTACCGAGTACTTAAAATTTTACAAAAAATGTATGGCTGTACTTATTTTGTTGCTATAAAAATGGATCAAAAAGGAATACTCTGCAAACTTTACTTCCTGAAATTTTTTGATTTAAATATAAGGAAATGTTGGTTTTCTTCGACTTAGTAAAATTGTTTTTGAGTAAATAAGAGTTAAAAGATTGGACTGAAGACAGAATTTCTGGCAAATTACTGAAATTATTAATTTCCGAGATTTTATTTGCATATGGCTTATTTCAGTTTTATAATTTTCATATAATGGTAATAATAATATTTATTCATTTCATTCAAATCTGTACATTATAATTATTGAAAATGTAGGTTCGAAATATTTGTATTAAGCAGTATTTATTTCAAAGTCAACAATCTGTCAGTTTCTCAAATAAATATTTCAATTTACATATGAGCAAGTAGACTCCTATTAGCTAGGGTATTTAATCTCCAGCATACCAAAGGTATTTCTTCTTTCTCGTTGTTTTTTTTTCAGTTTTATGTGCTTTTATTTTGTTTTGTTTTGTGCTCTTCGTTTCTAATTTGCAATTTTGGTTTAGACGCCTTTGAGCGGTTTTGTCATGTCATTTGGTAATTGGGTGGCAGCGGTTGGCACTTTGTATATCCTCGCAGACAGTTGGCAACACTGGTCAGCACACACACACACATATGGTCACATTGTTTTTATAAGCGTGGTATTTATTTTTGTATATACACATATACCCATTCATAATTCAGTTTTAGTTAGTTTTGCGTCATAAAATGCTCATTTTTACAGATCGTAAACAAAAGCGACTTCAACGCAAGCGTATTAATAAAAGAGACATTTAAAATCAATAAATTATAATTAAATTATAACATAGCCGTATGCTAATTTCATCACACAACCAAACTTTTAATCTCCCCCGCGGCGTTTGTCGCATTCTCATTACAAATTCTGTCGATTTCCGTCGATTTCAACCGATTCCAACCGATTTCTTTGTCGGCCTATATCATTTCTGGTATTTTTTTCTTCTGTTCCCTCTTTCTTTCGTCGGGCATTGGCATATTCCTTTGTGCGTAAGCTAAATTGCTAATAAATTTGCAAAAATTACACCTCAACTCATAAATGTCGCACTCAAGATTTGGCATTTAAAATTGGCAAATTTCAGCGCATATTTTAATGAGTTGAATTGAGTTTCAGCTCTTTTCTCACTGGGTCATTGGGATTAAAAGTGCTGTTGTTGTGTATTCTGGTCACTTGAGTTAATTAAAGAAGAAATTAGTACTGTTGTATAATAAACAACTAATAATAAGAGTAATGGTAACCATTAAATGATTTAACATAATGGTTATTTCATTTACAATAAATCTAAATGTTTAGAAAAACTAAGTACTATGCTTTTTGGAGTGTTTTCCAAATTATAAATGATTACTATATATTTCATTATACATATTCTTATTTGATAAATTTGTGGTCAGCAGTAATTTTTTTTTTAAAACATATAGAAAACAAAGAAAAATAATACTTATTGTTTAATTTGTTGTGCGATCTTTTTTGGTTTGCTTTGTACTTATTTTTGAAAATGGCTTAACATTTATTTTGGAATAAAACAGTTCAATTAAAAAATTAAAATACATGTTTTTAAGGTTTTTTTCTTATAAAATATTTATTTTAGTTTTTGATTTTATTTTGTTTGTAATACTTTAATCGGTAGATCTTCCACGGCCAATATTTTTTCTACAATTCTATAAATATATCTAACAAATTTCCTGTACCTTTCTGACAGTCCACAAATTGATTGTCACCCCAACAATATGAAAATGTAGCCAACAGCAGGCAGGGCAAAACAAACAAACAGCTCAATTATGTTAATCAGATTCACGCCCATCCGCAACATTTGGCTAATACAAATCCCCCCCCCAAACACACACACACAGATTGTGAGGCAATAAAAAATTACACTTGCCATGTGACACGCAGCTTCCTTCCTTGCTGGCTTCCTTGCCAAGAGCAAAGCTTCCCAGCAGCAACCACTCAACAAGGAAGTCAGCCACCCGCTGCAGGTTGCCACCTTTCACCCTTGACAACGCAAGGCAAACGCAAAAAAAACTCCATTCAACACCAATTAGGGATGATCATCAGTGGCAGGCAGTAGCAGCAGGAACAGCAGCCAGTTAGGGGTTGGGGGTTGTTGTTGTTGTTGTCATTGGGCAACCCCCAGTTTGTTGTCATTTGTTACACAAAAAAGTTGACTTCAACTTCGGAGCTCTTGTCATAAATACGCCCCAGCATAGACAAACAATCAACAATTTATGCAAACGGAGGGGTGGGGATCGATTGCACTTGAAAAGGGGTGGCCCAATAGCGGGTGTGTGTGTGTGTGTGTGTTTACCCTGTGTGTGTGTGTGTGTGTGGGTGGGCTGCTGCTGCTTGCTGCCAAAATTGCTCAGCGGAGAGCTCATGTTAAACATGAATTATGAATTGTTATTGAGATTGATGTTGTTGTTGTTGCTGTTGCTGTTGTTGCTGTTGCTGTTGCGACTGCTCCTGTGGATGTAACTCATATTTTGTGCACTGCAAAAAAAATTATTGTGACATTGATTTTAGGCAAATTTTACTTAATTTAAATATTGAATAAATTTAAAATAATTTAAATTATAAATCAACTTAAAATAATTTAAATTATAAATAAATTTTAAATAATTTAAATTATAAACAAATTTTAAATAATTTAAATATTAAAGTTTTAGGAATATTTAATTTTAGTTTCAAGTTTGCAAAGGAAAGTTTTGGCTTAAATTATATGTTTCTTAGAATTTGTTAAATATATTAATTTTGTATTGTATCTACTATTTAATTTGTATCTATACATTTATGCAAAATTGTTTACAGTGTACTTACTGTAGTCGGTATATTGTATCTAGTTGCCTTGCTGCCTTGTTTCACTCTCTGCCGGGCTTTGGATTTGTTTTGTGTGGTAATTTCATTGAAATCATGTTGAGTAATTGGTGCACAGTTTGCATGGAGTTTGCCACAGAGTGCTAGAGTGGGGGTGGCGCTTGCTGTGTGCGGAGAGGGGGTGGGGGTGGGGGTGGGGGTGCTTGGTGTATATAAATAACACTAGAGGGTTGACTTTGCCACTTGGCTGCTGCTGTTCCTACAGCTATGTGTTTCTGCTGCTGGGATTAAGCGACCGCCGCGTCGCCTTTATGCGGTTTGTATTTATTGCTACCCCCACCCCCCCTTTGCCCCACCCCCTACTGCCACCACCCCCTCGATCAGCGACCAGCTGGGTAATTGTGTTTGTGCTGGCATTATGCAACACATGTAACACGTATCTCATAGATACGCATTCGCCTGTCACGGCCCGGCAAGTCGACACTTGTGCGTTTTCTCCACCCCCACCACCCCCCCACTCTGCACCCTGTCATGGCCAAGTGGTAGTTGTTGCTGTTGCTTTGGCTAATTTGGGCATAATTTGTGACTGTTTATTTATTTTGTGCTTACGAAATTCATTTCAGTCGTAGTTCTCTTTCCCATTTTACATATGTTAACATTGCCAATGGCGTTCTTTTTAGCCTTTAGGGGTTTCTTTATTTCTCTTTCTTTTTTGTCAGTAGTTAATATGTAAATCGCTTTGGAATTGATGGCTAAATTATTAAACTGGTTGCCTGTAAATCTTGTTTGGGAACTTTATAAATAGCCGGCTAGAAATAGCTGCAAAATTGTTAGAAGCAAACAAATAATTAAGTATAGCTTGTGGGCTTAGAAAAACCAAATGACACGATTTTGAGAGTTTTTTCGATGCAAAAATAAGAAAAAATTCGATTAGTATCTTCTTTTTGTTTGCTAACACAACAAATCTGTATGTTACGCAATTTACAGTTTTACACTGGAAAAAACTGATTTAAAATTTGAAAAAAAAGAATACTTGATAGATTATAAAACTTATAAGGTATTTTTTTAATATCTATAAATATATCAAAAACTATATCAATATTTATATATTATATATATTTATATCAATATCTATATCTATATTCTAGATCTATATCTATATCCATATCATATCTATATCTATATCTATATCTATATCTATATCTATATCTATATCTATATCTATATCTATATCTATATATCTATATCTATATCTATATCTATATCTATATCTATATCTATATCTATATCTATATCTATATCTATATCTATATCTATATCTATATCTATATCTATATCTATACTATACTATATCTATATCTATATATCTATATCTATATCTATATCTATATCTATATCTATATATATATCTATATCTATATCTATATCTATATCTATATCTATATATATATCTATATCTATATCTATATCTATATCTACATCTATATCTATAACAATATTTATATTTATGTATATATATATGTATATGTATATCTTTATCTATATCCATCTATCTATCTATACATCTATCTATCTCTTGCTTACTCGATTCCTCTACCAATTCTTGCTCTCTTCAAAACACCATTCGCATTGCATTTATTTTAATATATGTAGCGTTCAAAAAACGGCTGTTAAATAATGCTAAAGCCCTGCAGCGACTAACAATAGGACAAATGCATTGATTTATAAGGCAGGGCCGTGAAAAGCGGATCGGAGAGACACATTTGAGATGCAGCCACCAGCGACGATGGCTCATTGAGCATATCAAAGCACATTCTCGAACCGTGGGGCAAAAGAGCAGACAAAAGACTTGGCCTCCGGCATGGAAGCCCCCGCCCTTCCCCCTTTTGCCCCACTCCTGGCTGTTGCAACTGTTGCAGCAGACAAAGCTTTCACATGCAAATCACTTTGGGGCCTAGACAACAGGCCAAAGAAATAAATACGAGACTCTGGACTCCAAAGCTGAGGTTGAGAGTCTCGGTTTGTGGTTAGCAAGAGGCAAGACTCGTAAATTTGCAGCTTATTGGCAATAACTGCAAGTGGCTTGTTAACAATTTAACACGTCTTAATCGTTAAATTTGTGGAGAGAGGGAGACAGACAGAGAGAGAGAGAGAGAGAGAGAGAGAGAGAGAGAGAAAGACACAACGCACACACAATCCGGCAACTAACTCAGAGGATGACATTTTTGTAGGTGTGAATGCAGCAGTGGAGAAAAAAAATAAAAATACTCTTTTGCAAATCTGCATATAAAGTTAAAGTTAAACTGGTAACCGGTTCGCTTTTGCAGCTTCGATCACTTTTAATAATGATATTTTTGCAGTCGCTGGCAAACAAAAGACTTAAGTCATAAACTTTATGACATTTTGCGCAACGACAAAAAAAAGTAAAGAATCTCGGCAAGAATGTCATCAATGAAACAAATCGATTTGTTTACATGCCATTCGCGTTGTCCTCTGTCTGCAACTGCCTCTCTCCCTTCCTCATACCTGCCCTCTCCCTCGCTCTGCCTCTCTGTGTTCCTGTTTTCAACTGCCTTTTGCCAATATCGATTTGACTCTTTTCGCCTTGCCCAACACTCATTTATGTTACTTACCTTTCCTTACCTGCCTTTTGTGCACAATTCTCAGAAGATTTTAATCTTGCTCACTGCACTTTTTAGCTGCAGTCCGCTGACTCTGAAAACTTTGCTGTGTGTATCCCCTACGCCTGACTAGAGAGAATTGGCTATACCCTGGACTATAGTGCTCGAAGTCTTCAAATTGTTTCTATATTTTCTATTTATTTTTTAAAGACTAAAGAAAATTATGTTTTTTTAATATTATTATTATTAATAATAGTTGTAGATATTTGTAAAATATTTTTTTGGTTTTTCATAATACAAATTTTAAATTCAGTAACACAAAAAAATTCAAAAAAAACAAAAATTTTATTTTGATGTGATTTAAATAAATTTTTTTTAAATTTATTTAAAAATATTACTATACAGCCATACAGGGTATTCAATATTCGTTTAACTACGTTACTGCGACTTTTATTTTGTATGCTACCTTTTATGGGGGCATTCGGTGTGCGGTTTATGACTTTTCGTGTCTGATAATTTTGTGATTTTAATGTGCGAAATTAAACATCACATTTTTCAACACGAACGTTTACTACGTTTATCACAAAGTTTAGCACAAGGAAACACAGTCGATTGCAATTTGAGAGCATGCTAGCTGGGGGGTTATACTATAAGCAGATTCTTTAGATCACGAAGTGCAAAAATAGCTATTGAAAAAAAACATATAAGAACAAACGTTTTATTAAATAAATTTCATATTATAATTTGCAAAATATTTGTTCAAAAAATGCGGGATTAAATGATTCGAAAACATAAAAAAAATGCAAAATATCAATAACAAGTTTGTTTTCAAAATATTATATTATTATTTATTTAGTATTTCGCAGTTTGTATATTAATATATTTTATTGGAATTGAAAATCTAAGAGTACATACATAAAGTTTTCTAATATTCTTTGAGATATCTATTGAATTGTAATACTCGTTCTTTTTGCCATTCACTTCTGTCAGCATTCTAAAATATTTAAATATATATGCATACATACATTTATTTGATGCAGGAATGCTATTCCATTTTCTTGTTGTAACAGCTATTTGATATGCAAAAGTCAGCTCCAATTCGCTTCTGATTGATCAAGCACAATAAATAACGATATCAAACTACAAAACATCAAGCCTTATCCGAGTGTAATATCCATACACTCAGTTCAAATAACACGTTGTCTATCTTAATACAAAAGTCGAATCTCTAGCTGAATATCTTGGCCCATAGATCAGTCTTAGCCACGCTTATTGCACTTTAAACAGGCACGAATACAGACATTACACTGCCGTTGAATTGTATACGCCAACCCAATTTCAAATGCATAAATTAGAGCACCAAAATATGCCCAATATAAGCAGATAGGTAACCAAATATGTATTTATCTAGGAAAATATCTGAGAGATATTATGATTACTATTTTTTTTCTCTTTCTTTTGGGCGTAACTTGTATATAAACGCTGCTAATAACACATCTAAACTGGCCAACAAATTACCGTTTCAACATAGATTTTCAAACGCATTCGATTTCAGTTAAATGTGTTTTCAACAAATTTTCATGCAAATGAGAACCCCCCCAAAAAAAAAATTGAAATGAGTTGCAGATGGGGCTTCAGACAGATGACCAGCATCCATAGACAATGCGACGCGGCGGTCCAAGATCGGACCCCCTGCCCCCCCCCCCTCCTCTATCTGTACCCCTCTTTGGGCACATGGGCGGGCTCATTTGTCGGAGCTGCCTAACTTTATAATACTCGTAATACACAAAAGTTTTCAAAGCCATAAAAAGTGTCAAAACTTCTGCTTGTGTGTGTGTTTGGTGGCTGCTGAAAAGAAATTTTGTATACCCTGTAGTCGTAAAGTGAGCTACGCAGTTAGTACGCAAGTGTTGTTGTCAAGTGTGTAACAGGTGTAAGCAAACCTTTTAGAACATTGTACAAAAACGAAAATTCTATAAAATCCTAATTTCTTTCATTTAAATTTATTTTTCCAATTTTCCCGATTTGTTCTTTTAGGGTTACAAAATGTTATATTCAATTTCTATATTATTCAAATTTTTCTGATTTATTAATATATTAAAAACAAAAATGGCTACTGTTGAAATTCTATATTATTCTACTTTAATTGAACATTTTTCGTAAATCGTAAATCGTAAATCAAAAAATATTTACCATCGATTTCTACCGTTTAATGTCATTTCTATTCTAATGATGAGTTTTATACTTATCTAAGGCATCTGCTAGTCGACCACACTCGCCAACGATATTCTTACTG
Organism: Drosophila flavopinicola; assembly: GCA_035042425.1. Lineage (NCBI taxonomy): Eukaryota > Metazoa > Arthropoda > Insecta > Diptera > Drosophilidae > Drosophila > Drosophila flavopinicola. The sequence continues at coordinate 3,600,723 of JAWNLL010000476.1, read as the reverse complement.
CCGGAAAATTTGTCGAGGGCCTTCGCCGCTGCTTGCATTGTTTGGATATTGATTTCCAAACAAACTATGAAAAACACTATGAAGAGAAAAAAACTGAAAAAGGTGTGACGACCTCTTTTGTTCGTCATTAAATAGCCAGCAGCTATGAAGCCAATATCGTTGAGCAATTTATGAATGAAAGATCCCCCTTTTGGTTTAGTAGAAGACATAAAGTCTGCTTAGGAAAATCTTTTTCATTGTGCCATGAGTCAGAATCGAAACGATTTGTGTTTTCCAGCCGAGTTTTTGTTGTGAAAGTGTAATATTGTGACACTTTACATTGTGCGCAAAGGATTATGTGTAGTATAGGGGGTTCATATTGGGGGGTTGGGGCTCTCTCGTAATGTTTCTATTTAACAAATTGTTGCTGCATTGCATTCCAATTAGTGTGGCCAAAGCCAAATTTTATGTTGCATTTATTACATAATTTTCTACAACATTTTATGGCGCTGCGTGTGCGGCTCAAGAGCTGATTTTACGAGGGAAACTCCAAAGAGAGAGAGAGGGAGAGAGGCAGAGAGAGAGGGGTATGAAGGAGAGGATGTGAGGAGGAGCGGGAGCAAAGTCTCTGCAGGTTTTTCCAATTTCAGTGCAGGATTAACAAGGATTTTGTTGGTTGGGCTGACTGAATGCCTGGCAATGCTTACTCCTGCTGCCTGCTCCTGCTGCTCCTGACTGCTCCTT